>CM055117.1:1026242740-1026804888 GCA_029206835.1 Rana muscosa | reverse complement strand
TTTCCTGGATGAAGTCAAACTTTCTTCTTTCAATCTGCACGAATACCAACTGGAAAATCTTTTTCTTGTAAAATCTGATTACACCTTTGCTGGATTCTTCTCCTGGAGAGTTATAGGTTTGCATTTGGACTACAATATTTAACGTCTCCCTGCCCTTTTAAGGATTTTCAGATGCTGGGAGGTGGGGCAGGGTCTATAATCATGTGACCGTCGTGATTGGCTGTCCCGGCGGTCACATGATCGGAAAGCTACCGGTAACTGTCGGGGGCGCACACTCGCGGCACAGCTGTGTTTGCAATGTGGTACGCAAATATTCGGTCACTCAGCACCAAGGCCCAGCCGCCGAGAAGCCGCATATTTGCATGCCGTCGGGCCCCAAGAATTTCACCTGCTTTTGTCTGGGTGATTGGTGCCCATATGTTTTTCACATTATTTGTATATTGTGAGAATATTACAGTGCATGTACTTATGTACAGTATGTTTATGTTGCAGATCAACACTGGATTGGGTGTATAACAATTTTTTTACTGTTTATTTGCATTATTGCTACACTTTTGTACACTTATTTTTTATTTTCTTGTTTTTCATTGCTTTATAAGTATATATATATTTTGATGCATTTATAGATAATTGCTTTGATATTTCTTATACAGTATCTCACAAATGTTAGTACACCCCTCACATTTTTGTAAATATTTTATTTTATCTTTTCATGTGACAACACTGAAGAAATTACACTTTGCTACAATGTAAAGTAGTGAGTGTACAGCTTGTATAACAGTGTAAATTTGCTGTCCCCTTAATATAACTCAACACACAGCCATTCATGTCTAAACCGCTGGCAACAAAAGTAAGTACACCTCTAAGTGAAAATTTACAAATTGGGCCCAAAGTGTCAATATTTTGTGTGGCCACCATTATTTCCAGCACTGCCTTAACCCTCTTGGGCATGGAGTTCACCAGAGCTTCACAGGTTGCCACTGGAGTCCTCTTCCACTCCTCCATGAGGGCATCACGGAGCTGGTGGATGTTAGAGACCTTGCGCTCCTCCACCTTCCATTTAAAGATGTCCCACAGATGCTCAATAGGGTTTAGGTCTGGAGACATGCTTGGCCAGTCCATCACCTTTAGCAAGGCATTGGTCGTCTTGGAGGTGTGTTTGGGGTCGTTATGTTGGAATACTGCCCTTCGGCCCAGTCTCTGAAGGGGGGGGGGGGATCATGCTCTGCTTCAGTATGTCACAGTACATGTTGGCATTCATGGTTCCCTCAATGAACTGTAGCTCCCCAGTGCCAGCAGCACTCATGCAGCCCCAGACCCATGACACTCCCACCACCATGCTTGACTGTAGGCAAAACACACTTGTCTTTGTACTCCTCACCTGGTTGCCGCCACACACGATTGACACTATCTGTACCAAATAAGTTTATCTTGGTCTCATCAGACCACAGGACATGGTTCTAGTAATCCATATCCTGGGTCTGCTTGTCTTCAGCAAACTGTTTGCAGGCTTTCTTGTGCATTATCTTTAGAAGAGACTTCCTTCTGGGACGACAGCCATGCAGACTAATTTAATGCAGTGTATGGTCTGAGCACTGACATGCTGGCTGACCCCCCCCCCCCCCCCCAGCCCTTCAACAATGCTGGCAGCACTCATACGTCTATTTCCCAAAGACAACCTCTGGATACGACGCTGAGCACGTGCACTCAACTTCTTTGTTTGACCATGCACTTTGGTCGACCATGGCGAGGCCTGCTCTGAGTGGAATATGTCCTGTTAAACCGCTGTATGGTCTTGGCCACTGTGCTCCAGCTCAGTTTCAGGTTCTTGGCAATCTTCTTAGAGCCTAGGCCAGGCATGTCCAAAGTCTGGCCTGCGGGCCAATCGCGGCCCGTGTACCGGTTTTGAATGGCCCGCCGGATTATTTAGACATATATATCTTTTGTGGCCCCCGACGATCTCCCAGCGCCAGAAAATATGTACAGTATATGCCTTGGAACGGGACAGGGAGGATGCAGGATGAGCGCCGCAGTACACACACACACACACACACACACACACACACACACACACACACACACACACACACACACACACACACACACACACACACACACGAGAATTTCCTGTTTACGGGCGGCCTCTGTAATAGGAAGTCCCGCGCTGCCATTGGACGACTGTTCTGGCCATCAAAGGAGGCGGGACTTTCTATTAAAGAGGCCGCTGTGTAAACAGGAGATTCTCCTGCAATAAATTTTTGGCGCTCATGAGTGCATTCCTGGCAATGGTGGGTCTGCAGATGGGTACTGACCCTTATTTTGCTTCACAGTTCTTTAGTAAATTTTTATTTATTTTTCCTGAACTTCGCTCTTAAAGTGAAGGCGTGTGTTATACGCCAATAAATACGGTATAGCCAAATAATACGCCTGAGCTCATCTCTTCACCACACACAGCCACAAAGGCAAGAGAATTCTTGTTGGGCAGTGTATTAGTGCTCGAAGGAACAAACTTAAACCGAATTTTAATGGTTCAAAGAATGTCAGGCAAAATGGTCGGCCCTCACACATGTTCACTTCATCAAATCTGGCCCTCTTTGAAAAAAGTTTGGACACCCCTGGCCTAGGCCATCTTTATGTAGAGCAACAATTCTTTTTTTTTTTTTTTTTCAGATCCTCAGAGAGTTCTTTGCCATGAGGTGCCATGTTGAACCTCCAGTGACCAGTATGTGAGAGTGAGAGCGATAACACCACATTTAACACACCTGCGCCCCAATCACACCTAAGACCTTGTAACACTAACGAGTCACATGACACCGGTGAGGGAAAATGGCTAATTGGGCCCAATTGGGACATTTTCACTTAGGGGTGTACTAACTTTTGTTGCCAGCTATTTAGACATTAATGGCTGTGTGTTGAGTTATTTTGAGGGGACAGCAAATTTACACTGTTATACAAGCTGTACACTCATTACTTTACATTGTAGCAAAGTGTCATTTCTTCAGTGTTGTCACATGAAAAGATATAATAAAATATTTACAAAAACGTGAAGGGTGTACTCACTTTTTTTTGAGATACTGTAAGTGTTGGTGTGTGTCATGTTAAAATGCAGCATGTCTCCATTTGTATCACAGTCCAACACATAGCACATGTAGCTGAATGAATTGTTTTTTAATAATATTGAATAAATCTTAAAAAAAAAAGAAGAGTAAAGTAAACCATGCAATGCATTTTAACAAGATATTGCACTGCCCCTCTATAATACATACCAGCAGGCACACATCAAATGGACCATAACGTGTGCTCACTGGTGTAAATGGGCCATAAGTGCTAGTACCACCGTGTGTGTGTGTGTGTGTGTGTGTGTGTGTGTGTGTGTGTGTGTGTGTGTCATTCACCTCTCAGATCATAGCACATACATTGCACCTCATATACCCCCTTCCCTGTAACCCCCACACTACCATCCCCCTTCCCTTTGGCAGAGGGGAAGGGGGGCAGCTTTGCATCTTCACCCTGGGCACCAGATGACTTTGCCCCAGCGCTGCTTCTTTTTCCTAAGGCCGAGTCCTCTCTCTTACCAGGCCCAGCATGAAAATTTTAGTTTGCCTCACCCGCCAGCTGCCCATAGCCAGTGAGGGGAAACAGGGAATGCATAACCCGCCCCCCCCCCCCCTTTATACACCGCAATTTAGTGGCAGTTCAGTACAGCTCAAATTTTCAATGCTGTGTGACGTCCTACATGCTGCACCCCATCACATTATGATAGCCACATGAAGGAGGTACCAGTGCGACTGTAGACCACTAGTGAGGGGATATGGAGAGTGAATAAACAGAGTTTGCATTGTGGAGAGGAGGGGGGTGGCAAAATGTACCTTGCCTGTGTGGAAAGAAATCCTTGCACTGGTCCTGCCTGGGTGGGCAGTTTCCCGGTGGGCGGGGGCCAAGTTGGCTGTGAGAGGAGTCAGTTCCAGCACTGATACAAGATATGCATAGAGAAAAAAAATTCAATCTTATCGTCTTAGAATTTTTTAGGATATGACTACCAAATGTTAAGAAGTATTTTTTTTATCTGATGGACGAAATGTGAGAAATAACATACGGTATATATAAAAAAAAATCATTCCATAAAACACATACACTGCATATATCATTTGCGGAAAATATGCTTATAAAATAGTAATATAGGATGATTCCCCCAAGGGTTTTTTTTTTTTTACAGAAAAGTATTATATATAAAAAAAAAATAGTGATTTTAGTGAAATCTTTTTATTTCACAAAATAGAATTCAAATACCAATGGGGTATTCATGTGGATGGCAATTCCATAATATAATGTTCAATTTGCTCCACTGTATGACTTTTGCTATGTATGATGGAACATGTTTTTTAAGTCTGTAACCAGAGCTCATATTTTAAAGCATTCATGAATTTGTATTCTATTTTGTGAAATAAAAAGGATTGTTACTAAATCACAATTTTTTTTGATTTAATACTTTGCTGCTAAAAAAAAACCTTGGGGGAATCATCCCATATTGCAAGTTCTCTGGGGTGTGCAGCTATACTGACTCTCACAAAAAAAATTGAAAAACTCATATGTCCCCCGGATTTCATTTTGAAAATCTGGTCACCTTACTTAATAGCGGAGTTTCACCCTAAAGTGGAACTTCCGCTCATCTGATTCCTCCCCCCCCCCCTCCGGTGCCACAATTGGCACCTTTTGGGGGGGGGGGGGGACAGAATACCTGTCTTTGACAGGTATCCTTTCCCACTTCTAGGAGTCCGGGCCGTGGCATCAGCGCGGGGCTTCGCGCATGCGCAGTAGGGTTCCCGGCGTGAAGCATCAGCTGGGGTGCTGACATTGAGGGACTCCAGGACAGGTAAGTCTCCTATTATTAAAAGCCAGCAGCTGCAGTATGTGTAGCTGCTGGCTTTTATTTATTTTTTGCCGGGAACACTGCTTTAAAGTGTTACTAAACCCACAACAGTAAAATCAGTCTGTATATTATTCAGGATTTATATAGCACCAACAGTTTACGGAGCACTTTGCAACATGGGGACAAGACAGTACAGTTACAATACAGGAGGAATCAGAGGTCCCCGCTCGTTGGAGCTTACAATCTAGAAGGGAAGTGGAACAAAAGATAATAACTGTGGGGGATGAGGTGATGGAGAAAATGAAAATACAGTTGTTAGGTGTGGGTAGGACAGGCTTCTCTGAAGAGAAGTGGTTTCAGGAATCGTCTAAAAGCTAATAGAGTAGGAGATAATCGTACTGTATATGCAGTAAAGCATGCTTGTTATACTCACTGTGGAACCTAAGGGGTTAATCCTCCGCATTGTGTAAAAAAGACTGTTGGATCCTGTCTTCTCTGATCCTCCCCGCCTTCCATTGTCCCCAATCCAGCTGATAGTACAAAGCCTCGGAGACACTGCACATGCTCAGTTTGCTGTTTATTGCTTTTTTTTTTTCTTGGAAGAGTGCATGTGATCAGCACAGGGCCAATCATCAGTGTCCAGACAGAGGGTCAGGGGTCATAGGACAATCAGGGGAGAATGAAAACTCCTCCTACAAGCTGTAACTAGACACTGATATAAGTCACAAAACTGCTATATACTGCTGATGAGAAAAATTAGATTTTTGTACTCACCGTAAAATTATTTTCTCTGAGTTTATGGACGGACACAGCATCTTATTCTTGACATTAGGGTATTAGCCTTCTATCAGGAGAGGACTAGGCAGAAAAGCATGTGAAGTGTTAAACAAACATCAAAACTGTACAGTACCACCCTGGGGGCGGTCCCACTATGTACAACCCCTCTCCCTGCATCATGCAGCTCAGTTCGTCAAAAAGCAGTACAAACATATAAAGGGAGGGGAGGGTGCTGTGTCCGTCCATGAACTCAGAGAAATGGATTTTACGGTGAGTACAAAAATCCCATTTTCTCTTTCGTTCATGGGACGGACACAGCATCTTATTCTTGACATTAGGGGCGTCCCCAAACAATGTCAAAAAACGAGGGGTGGGAACAGCAATGAAACCAACTTCACCCCAAACAAACAGAGCTTCTCAACGGAGGAGTTGCAACCTAAAACAGCCGCCTGCAAAACTTTGCGGCCGAAGCAGGCATCCGCAGACGCACGCTGGTCAACCTAGTAAAACTTAGTGGAAGTGTGAACGGACGACCAGGTCGCTGCCTTACACACCTGTGAGACTGATGCTTGATGTCGGAAAACCCAGGAGGCACCTATTGCCCTGGTTGAATGCGCCGTGACAGGAAAGGGAGGCGCCCGCCCTTTAAGGGCATAGCCTGAATTACAATCTGTCTAATCCACGAGACACGGTGGCCGACGAGACCGCCAGGACTTACTATGGGCCAGTCACAGACACAATCAGTGAGTCTGAGGCCTCGTACACACGGCCGAGATTCTCGTTGAAAAAAACATGTTGTTTTTTTCGACGAGATTCTTGGACAAGAAACTTGTCCCGGCTGAGTGTACACACGCTCGTTTCAAAGAACCCGCGGTTCTTTAAAAGGAGCGTACGCGGTGACGTCATCGACTACGTCGAGCATGCGCTCGTCACATTCGATGCCGTCGCCGCCATCTTGGTATACCCTACGTATGCCTAGGAAGCT
This sequence comes from Rana muscosa, assembly GCA_029206835.1. Classification (NCBI taxonomy): domain Eukaryota; kingdom Metazoa; phylum Chordata; class Amphibia; order Anura; family Ranidae; genus Rana; species Rana muscosa. The sequence continues at coordinate 1,026,798,256 of CM055117.1, read as the reverse complement.
ACCGTGCATGCGTCGAATTCATTTCGAACATGCGCGGGCTTCGGGGAGGACAGGTAAGTGTACACACACTCACTTTTCTCGTCGAGAAACATGCCGAGGAGAATCTCGACGAGAAAATAGAGAGCAGGATCTCTATTTTCTCGTCAAGGTTTCTTGTCGGTTTTCTCGACGAGAAACCCGATAGCAGCGTACACACGACCGATTTACTCGGCAAGACCTCTCTGCCAGCAAGTTTCTTGCTGGTTCTTGCCGAGAAAATCGGTCGTGTGTACGAGGCCTGACCTCCGAAAATGGAGTCATAGATGACAGGTACACCCGCAGAGCTTGTACCAAGCCCAAGGAAAACAAGCAACCTCGTGGAATGCGACGGCCGAGGACACAAGGATGAAGCACAATGTCCACATATTGATGAAAAGGCCGAAACAAACCTCAGGTAGAGACAAGGCTGCAGACGCAGCATCGCCTTATCACTTAGGATGAGTAAGTAGGGAGACTTGCAAGACAAGGCCGCCAACTCAAAAACCCCCTGGTAGAGGTAACATCCACCCAAAAACTTCTTACCAAGAGAGTGCCAACAGGGGAATATCTCTATGTACTTTAAAAAAAAAAGGTGGTTTCTGAAAACACCCAGGGTACCAGATTCAATCCCACAAGGCAGCACTGATTGAACCGGAGGGGCCACACGTGGAACCCCTTGAACAAACATACCCACCAGTGAATGAGCCGCCAAGGGTCGCGGAAGAAACCAGCCAAGGCTGATATCCGCCCCTCAATGGAGCGAAAAGCAAGTCTTTTAACCATTCCACGCTGTCAAAAAAACAGCAGGATCCTGGAAGCCGAATATGTACGTGAACGCCACTCCATCTCCACACCTAGAGATGTAGGCCCTTCAAGTGCAATAGTAATTCATCCGAAAAGATGACTTCCGTGCCCTCAGCTTAGTGGAAGCACTGAACCAACAGGCTACGGTCACTTAGTATCCGACTGTCAACAGCCATGTCGTGAAGGCCAGCGACTGCAAGCAGGATGAAATGTATGACCTTGCGATAAAAAGGTTTGTTCGCATTGGCAGCTGCCAAGGAACATCCGCCACCAGTCGCACTAAAGTGGCGTACCAGGGACACCGGAAAAAATCTGGGGCAAGTAGACTACTCGGATCCCCTCGGCCACTACTCTGTGAGCAGATGAGGAAGAGTATTTTCAGGAGGAAGTCATACATAGACGAGACTGTCCCCACAGGACCACAAACACGTCTAACGCATCCTCCCAGGAATCTTCAATCCTGGCCACAACCTCAAAACCTTCCGATTGGGTCGAGAAGCCAGGAGATCCCCATCACCGGTAGAGGAGTCGAAACACCTCCGGGTGTAGAGGCTATAGTCCACGGCCCAGCAACTTCCGACTCAGGGAGTCCGCCTGCTAGAGTTCTACGCCCAGACTGTATGCAGGCGATAGAGCCAGCACACCTTTGCCCTGCTCCCGCAGGACGTGAGCGACAGCATGCAGCAGCCGAGCGACTTGTTCCCCCTTGATGCGTGACATGTGCCACCGCAGTGGCGTTGTCCAACTGGATCTTGAATGGACGTTCCCGCAGCCTCCGTGACCAAGTGGAGGGGCACTGCCTGAACGCCTGAAGGAGCACCCTGATCGGCAGGCAGGGTTCTTCCTGCGTCCAGTGACCCTGTGTCGTCCAACAAAAAGGAAACGACTTCCCGGAATGAAAGGCCGGAGACCTCAGCCACCGGATCAGGGAATCCCTGACTAGCCGGCTCACCCGGATTTGATAATCCAGGGACAATGGAGATGTGTCCCATATCGACAGGATCTCCATTTTGCAAGACTCAAGTGTGGAATTAAACACACGGGACCGCCTTGAATGTGGCAACCATGAAAAAACAGGACACGCATGTAAAAGCGCAGTGACCACCACCAGCGTGACGCCCACCGCTGTACCGCAGCCTGAAGAGTCTGCAACTTGCAAAGGGAGGAAAAGACTCTCGCCCTTGAGGAGTCCAGATCGAACCCAGGTATTCCAGGCGTGAAGTCGGCACCAACACCGACTTCTGGGGGTTCAGTACCCAACCAAAATTCCTGAAGAGTCAGACTGGCGATCGCCACATCCACCCTGAATTCCGAGGCGGATCTGCCCTCAGATGGAGATCGACCAAACAGCCCATGATTGCAATCCCTCATTGCCTCAGCAAGGCCAGGATCGGGGCGAGCACCCTGAAGAAACTCCCGGTGCCGACACCAGGCCAAAAAGGGAGAGCCACCATTTAGCAGTGCTCATCCCAGACTGCAAACCGCAGAAACCTCTGATGCCTGACGCATATGGGGGCTGCAATAAAATGCATCCTTGATGTCCAAAAAAATCCCCAAAGTAACAAGTGCAGCGACCACAAAGTGACAAGCTGCCATCCTGAACCTTTGTGCTATCACAAAGCTGTTGAGGGGCTTGAGATCCAGGACCGGACCAACCCCTCCCTTCTCTGGGACTACAAACAGATTGTAGATTCCTTGAAAAAACCTTCCGGCGCAGCACAGGTACTGCACTGCCCCAAACAAGGCAGCCCGGCAAGGGGATGAAGGGTGGAGGGAAAAAAACGTTTTTTGGTGGATAAGAGAAGAAAAACTCCATCTTGTACCCAGATGAAACAACTTCACAGACCCACTGGTCGGAAGTAGGGAAGTCCACCGAGCTGCAAGCTCACGAGGGCGACCCCCAACCCCATAGTCGGGCGGGGGGAAAAAACCTCCATGTCGCCACAGATTTGCTCGCAAGAAACAGGGATACCTTTTTTTGTCCCTTAGCGGCGCCCTGTCGGCCTGGGCCGCTTACCTGCGGGCCCGGCGGAAGGAAAAAAACGTTTGTGAGCGGGGAAAAAGAGGGCCCTGGCCTACGGCGTGGCTCCTTACCTTTTCTAAGTTTGTGAGAGCACAGTGCTCTCCCCCCAAACAACATTTTAATAATGTCATCCAGCGAGGTTCCAAAAACCTCTAACCCCGGCAAAGCAAATCCGCCAGAGCCTTCCTGGATGTCTGGTCCGCAGACCAGCATCCCAATCATGCTGCGTAGCTCCACCGCAGATACTGATGGTACTTGACAGCCAGGAAGCTGTATCTAAGGCCGCATTGCAGACATATGTAATGCCATGCACCACCTGGTCCGCTATCATGAAGACCGGGGAAGCCATTTGCTATCCAAATCACGGTGCAGCAAATCTTGTCCATTAAGGACATATCAGTGACCCCAGGGTCGTGGCCAACAGTGGCCGCAATGCTGACCCCCATACCATTAACAAGGGCCGGGCCCTGGATACCAGGGGGCCCCATCGGGGGAGATGTCCCCCATCAGGAAACATTCCGCAAAGGGACAATGGACAGCCATGCGATTTTTTGAAACGCTGCGGCCGTTCCCATTTTTTGCATGAAAACTTATCCAATAAGCTTGTAGGGAAAACCTCCCAGGGGTGCGGGCCAGCTTGTAGGACCCAGAATATACCGACACCATAATAAATGCACTCGCCGTTACCTCCATTTTATTGGAGAGCCCGCACGCGGTGATAAGTGCTCCAACAAGCGCCATCTAGCGCTGACCCGGACATGGAAGCAAGCGAACGCAGTTCCGCACAGTCCGAAGGTCCTGGGTTGCATCCTCTGACAGGTCAGAGCAGGGGACATCTGCCACAGCAAGGCAAAAAGTCTGAATCAGAACTCTACCCCGAAGATGGTGGGGGCATTTTTACCCTCCTTGCGCCCGCACACCGCTTCTACCCTGGTAATAAGGGACTCCAGGACCACCGACAAGGCGTCCATACGCACCCCAGGTACAGAGCACTGGTTGCCACCACAGGGATGTCAGGGAAAGACAATGCCAGCTTCTGACGCCATGCAACCCGCACTTGCCTGACACCCATAGGGACCCAGGCAAGGCAGCAAAAACAAAATCCACCCGCCTAGCTGCTCAGAGTGAGGGACCCCAGGGGACTCACCGCTCTGGTCCAGGTGCTGCCAGCGTTGCCGTCCGCTCTCCCCATATGCCTCCTAACAGGCATGGCTGCGGTGTATTCTTGTGCCTGAGGTGTACTGCGCCGTTCGCGCAATTTAGAAGGGATGTTTTCGTCAGCCACCCCTGTATAAAGCGCTCGGACTACAAGAAAATGGCGCCGGACGCCGCCAAAATGGCCGCCGAGCGCTTCTGAGGTGAAAGAGAACACGCTAGGCCTCAGCGTGGAGGCCCCCCATGGCACCAAACAACACCCCCCACAGAGAGCGGACCCTGGACACCCCCCAGCCAGGACACGGAGCCCCCCCCCGGAGGACCCCCGGTCAGTACAGCAGGCCCTGCCCCACAGAGCATGGGAAGGGCGGAAAGGACAGGGAGGGTGGGAACCCCCTAATTGACCTCCCTGGGAATGCCCAGCCATGCCACCCTGCCGGAGCAGGGGGACTGCTACTTACCCGTCCTGCGTGGACTAGCTGAAGGCATTCCTGACAGACCCAACGTCCACGCAGTTACGGCATAGCTGTCGGCCCGGCACACTGTGACACGGACATATAGCCCGGTCAGATGTGTGCCCCGGAGCATATAGCTCACGGCCACCCCTGGAGCAATGGGGAATGTCGTGGACGACCCAGCGCGTAGCTAAAGGTCGGCACACGCTCGATGGCCGAAACTGGGGGGGGACTACAAGGATCGAGGATCCAGTCGGCAGTTGATAGTAGATCTCAAGATCAAAAAGTAGAAAAAAATAATTGAAAAAAATCCACAGGACCAAGGGGCCCACAGGGAGCCAGGTCCTTCTCCTATGCTAGGCAGAAAAAAACTGAGCTGCATGATGCAGGGAGAGGGGTTGTACCTAGTGGGACCACCCCCAGGGCGGTACTGTAGAGTTTTGATGTATGTTTAACACTTAACATGCTTTTCTGCCTAGTCCTCTCCTGATAAAAGGCTAATACCCTAATGTCAAGAATAAGATGCTGTGTCCGTCCATGAACGAATGAGAAAGGTATTTGTAGGGAATAAAAAGGTATTTCCGTATACCTGACACAGACCAGCTAGATATAATCACAGCAATTACCACACTCACAAGACCCTCTCAGTACTGAGAAGACAACTTCTTGGTGGACACAGAAAGAGACGATGTAGCGGTTGTGTCCAAAAGTTTATCTGGTTTAATTTGGGGAGGGAATACAAGTTATAAGGCTATCACCAACCACTCACAGTATTACAAAAAGGAGTGGTCAACAGAGAGGTGTACATTCCATATCATTACATGTCAAATAACCAACCCCTTAAACATGGCTGCCATTAGTCATTTTAAAGCATGACCACAGTTCATATCTACTAAAACTATTGCATTTCCATGTTCTGTGTACTGTGGAAGAGAAGATATAGTGGATGCAGTGTCCTGGGTAGGGATGAGCTCGATGTTCGAGTCGAACATAGGTTCGACTCGAACATCGGCTGTTCGCGCGTTCGGCGAACAACGAACGATTTGGGTCGTTCGCGCCAAATTCGAGTGACGCGAACGGCCCACAATACACTGCGCCATCGCAGTGTAATCCCGGCGCTGTGATTGGCCAAGCATGCACTGTGACCCTGCATGCTTGGCCAATCACAGCGCCGGCAGCGAGGAGAGCAATGATTGGCCACAGGCAGGATGCCTGTGGCCAATTATAGCTGAGGGGGTTTAGTACACGCCCCACACTATAAAAGGCCGCCAGCGCGGCGGCCTTGTGTAGTGTGTTCCGGAGCAGGGAAAGTGAAGGATAGGCAGGGACAGTGTCAAATCTATTCTTTGCTAAACCTTGTGTGTAGGGAGAGAGAAGGATAGGCAGGGAGAGGGTCAGTGTCATATACTTTGCTAAACCTTGTGTGCAGGGAGAGAGAAGGATAGGCAGGGAGAGTGTCAGTGTCATATACTTTGATAAACCTTGTGTGCAGGGAGAGAGAAGGATAGGCAGGGGACAGTGTCAGTGTCATTGTTGCTAAGCCTCCTGCACATTATACACCTGAAGTTAGCCCGTATTGCTGCTTTTTCCTGGTGTGTTACACCAACAGGATTTTGCGGCACTTACAGCGGGCGGAGTGTGCCTCCTGACCATATTACACCTTAACTTATCCTGTATTGCTGCTTTTTCCTGGTGTGTTACACCAACAGGATTTTGCGGCACTTACAGCGGGCGGAGTGTGCCTCCTGACCATATTACACCTTAACTTAGCCTGTATTGCTGCTTTTCCCATTTCCCTGCAGGCCATTAGAATGTCTGGAAGGCAAACAAGGAGAGGTAGACAGTCAGGAGCCAATAAAAGAGGGCAAGCAGGCTCTGTGTCTAGAGACACCAGTGCTGGTTGTGGACGCGGTGCATCGCCATCAGCACGTGGCCATGGGACACGCTTGTCCTTCTTTTCGGCAGCTGGACGTGTTGAGCCGCATCATGCCGAAGACTTGGTAGAGTGGATGACCAAGCCCTCCTCATCCTCTCTCACCCAGGCTCAGGGTACTGGCAAAGCAGCTGCCAAAGCGTCCTCTTCCCTGGTATCAATGTCATCATCAGTCACTCCTTCCCTAGACCAACCATGTCCTCCTGAGGAGTCCCCCGAACTGTTTGAGCACAGTGTTGGGTACATGCTCCAGGAGGATGCCCAGCGTTTCGAAGGGTCTGATGATGATACCCAGCTAGAGGAAGGCAGTAGCGTGAGAGCAGAGAGAGGGGATGCTCAAGAAGGACACCAATCTGGCAGTCATGTTCCAGCAGCTGCAGCATACTGCCAGATTGGCTCCAGTGATGAGGAGGGTGGGGATGATGAGGTCACTGACTCCACGTGGGTGCCTAATAGGAGAGAGGAGGAGGAGGAGGATGAGGAGGAGGCACATCTCCAACTAGGCAGGATGCCCTCGGGGGGCCAGCGTAAGGGCAGCACACCGACGGAATCACACCGCAGAGCTCCGCCTGTGCAGGGAGCTGCCTCTGCCCGTTATTCAAAAAGTTCTTTGGTGTGGGCCTTTTTTGAATCGAGTGCATCAGATCGCACAGCTGCTGTTTGCAACATATGTCTCAAGCGTATATCGCGTGGCCAAAACATCACCCGCTTGGGCACCACATGCTTGACCAGACATATGTTGACCTGCCATGCAGCTCGTTGGCAAGCCTACCTTAAAGACCCACACCAAAGAACAAAGCTGACCTCTTCTTGCACCGCATCAGCTGGGATCTCCAACCCCACTATACCTTCAGTCCTCTCTGAAACCTGCTCTGAGAGGAATGAAGGTGTAGAATTAGGTGTGTCACAGCCAAGTACTTGCGGGCACTCTGCTAGCAGTACACCGACGTCCGATTCTAGCAGGCAAATTTCCCTGCCCCAGCTGCTGGACCGTCGAAAGAAGTTCACTCCCAGCCATCCACATGCCCAGCGGTTGAATGCTAGCTTGGCTAAATTGCTAGCGCTTCAACTGCTGCCTTTTCAGTTGGTAGACTCGGCCCCCTTCCGTGAGTTTGTGCAATGTGCGGTTCCTCAGTGGCAGGTTCCCAAACGCCACTTTTTCTCACGGAAGGCGATTCCGGCTCTCTACCGGCATGTGGAAGGCAATGTCTTGGCCTCGCTGGACAGGGCGGTCAGCGGTAAGGTGCATATTACCGCTGACTCATGGTCCAGCAGGCATGGACAGGGACGTTACCTTTCTTTCACGGCCCATTGGGTCACTCTTTTGGCAGCTGGGAAGGATGCAGGACAAGGTGCAGTAGTGTTGGAGGTTGTTCCACCGCCACGCCTCCAAAATGCTACCACTGGTTGTGACACACCTCTGTCCTCCACCCCCTCCTCTTCTTCCTCCGTGGCCTCTTCCTGTGCTTTGTCCTCGGAACCAGCGGTGCTCTGTAGGCGTTCAAGGGGCTACGCAAGTACGCAGGCAAAAAGATGACATGCCGTGCTTGCGCTGGTGTGTTTGGGGGACAGGAGCCACACTGGGGCAGAGGTTCTGTCTGCTCTGCAGGGGCAGGCCGAGAGGTGGTTGACGCCACGCCAGCTTAAGCCAGGAATGATAGTTTGCGACAATGGCACCAACCTCCTCTCCGCTCTCCAACAGGGACAACTGACCCATGTGCCCTGTGTGGCTCACGTCCTTAACCTAGTGGTGCAGCGGTTCTTGGGCAGGTACCCGGGCTTACAGGATGTCCTGAGGCAGGCCAGGAAAGTCTGTGTGCATTTCCGCAGATCTTATAATGCCAGTGCTCGCCTGGCTGAGCTGCAAAAGGAGTTGAACCTGCCCAAGAACCGCCTTATATGTGACATGCCCACCAGGTGGAACTCAACGTTGGCCATGCTGCAGCGGCTGCACACACAGCAGAGGGCCATCAATGAGTACCTGTGCGACTACGGCACCAGGACAGGGTCAGGGAAGCTCGGGTTTTTTTCACCACGCCAGTGGGGCATGATCAGGGATGCATGCACTGTCCTGGTACCATTTGAGGAGGCCACGAGGATGGTGAGCAGTGACAGTGCATGCATCAGTGACACTGTACCTCTTGTCCACCTGTTGGAACATACGCTGCGTGGAATAATGGACAGGGCACTTGAGGCAGAACAGAGGCAGGAAGAGGAGGACTTCCTTGCCTCTCAAGGCCCCCTTTACCCAGACAGTGTTCCTTCTGTCCCACCCATCGCACAGAAAGAAGAGGAGGAGGAGGAGGATTGTGTCAGCATGGAGGTGGAGCCTGGCACTCAGCATCATCAGCAGCAGTCTTTTAGGGATGATTTACAGTCCCAAGAAACCAGTGGACTTGTACGTGGCTGGGAGGAGGTGGCTGCGGATCATGTCGTCCTTAGTGACCCAGAGGACTCCGGACCGAATGCCTCAGCTAACCTACACTGCATGGCCTCCCTGATCCTGCAAAGTCTGCGGAAGGATCCTCGTATTCTTCGGATCAAGGAGAGGGACCATTACTGGCTGGCCACTCTCCTTGATCCACGGTACAAGGGTAAGGTTGCGGACCTTATCTTACCATCGAAGAGGGAGCAGAGGATGAGACAACTCCGGGAGGCCTTGCAGAAAGGTCTGTGCAACGCGTTCCCAGAGACTGGGAGGTTACAAACTCCTGGTCCTGGACAATGAGTTGCTGAGGCTTCGGTCAGTCAAAGAAGGAACGGTGGGGAAGGTGGCCGTCTGACCGAAGCGTTCAGACAATTCTTTAGTCCGCAGCCCCAAGGTATGATCGGTTCCAGCAACCATCGCCAGCGTCTGATATACATGGTGCAGGAATACCTAGGGGCAAGGTCAGACTTGGACACCTTCCCCACCGAAAATCCTCTGGCTTACTGGGTCTTGAGGATGGATCACTGGCCAGAGCTTGCACAGTATGCAATTGAGCTACTGGCCTGTCCTGCATCCAGCGTTCTTTCAGAACGCACATTCAGTGCTGCTGGAGGATTTGTCACGGATCACAGGGTGCGCCTGTCCACCGACTCTGTTGATCGACTGACCTTCATAAAGATGAACCAGTCTTGGATCACCACCAGCTACCAAACACCTGAAGCTGATATAACAGACTAATTTATTTTCAAATGTCACATCCCTTCAAGACTGATGCTGATGCTGAGAGACTGTCCTGTTATGTTGACTGACTATCCTCCTCCTCCTCAATGATCTGATTGACGATGATAGCTTGGAAGAACATTTTTGTTTCTGGGTGCCGCCACCAGTGGCTAAGGCCCAATTTTTCAGCCCCTGTTTAACAGGGGTGTGTTATTACAATTTTTTATGCAATGCTTTGCAGCAGGGCTCATTCCTGCACTCCAACTAGAGTATCTGGGACTGGTTGCCGTGTCGTGGCACCAGCACCAGTGGCTAAGGCCCAATTTTTCAGCCCCTGTTTAACAGGGGCGTGTAATTACAATTTTTGATGCAATACTTTGCAACAGGGCTCATTGCTGTGCTCCAAGTACAGTATCTGTGAGGGGTTGCAGTGTTGTGGCACCAGTGCCTAAGGCCCAATTTTTCTGCCCCTGTTTAACAGGGGCATGTAATTACAATTCTTGATCTAATAATTCACAGCAGGGCCCATTCATGCGCCCACCAAGAGTAACTGTGAGGGCTCACAGTGTTGTGGCAACACCAACATGTAAGGGGCAAATCTTAGCTGAGTATATACGGCAGGCCCCTACTTTCAAACATCCAACTTACAAACGACTCCTCCTTGCAAACGGAAGGATACAACAGGAAGAGAGAGGAAATCTACCCCTAGGAAGGCAAATTCTCTCCTGTAAGAGTTAATATGGGAAAAAAAAAGTGTCTCCTCTCCACTGATGCTTTATCACTTATTCTTGTTTCAATAAAAACCCCAAATTTTCAAAAAACATTTGTCATTAGGACGGAAAGTGAGGTGAACTGTTCTGAACAGGTGCACACTGCACAGACAGCAAAACAAATGTTACAGGGGTGATAACCCTTCCCTATGTTTTCCAAAAAGCTTAAAAATAGATTTTTTGCCTGGAGCTACACTTAAACAATGTACCTGTTCAAAATTACAAACAGATTCTACATAAGAACAAGCCTACAGTCCCTGTCTTGTATGCACCGCCTGTATACGGCTGTTCAGAGTATATAGGGCCTTTTTTATTTTGTGTGCGGGGTTCCCCTTAATATCCATACAAGACCCAAAGGGGCTGGTAATGGGCTGGGGTAGGGGGGGGGGCTGTGATGGGGTAGCTATGCCATTCTTCTTAAAGATTTTCATCCATATTACCGGGACCAGACATTACATTAAAGCCGCAAGCAGTTTTAAATGGCTTTTTTTCCTTTAGAAATGTAATTTTGTGCAGGGACAGTTCTAAACACGGGAAACACATGGCACTTCACAGGCATACTTTAGACACCCCCCAGGTACGATATTTAAAGGAATATTTGACTTTTTTTTTTCACTTTATGCATCATTAAAATGACTGCTCCCGAAAAACTGCCGTTTTTAAAACTTCTTTTTGCATTGATACATGTCCCCTGGTGCAGAACCCGGGTTCCCAGACCCTTTTTAGGACAATAACATGCATAATAGTCGTTATAATTAGCACTTTAGATTTCGAACGTTCGCATCCATTGTATTTAATAGGGTTCTAAAGTTTGTGCGAACTTTTGGTCCGTTCGCGGGTTCTGGTGCGAACCGAACCCGGGGGTGTTCGGCTCATCACTAGTCCTGGGTTTAGTAACATTTTAACTCACCACCATGGCTCTGGTCCACTTATGCAGATTCCCTATAGGCCAAGAAAGTGTCAGCAGCCTGGAAGGGGACATTTAGACAATCACAGACTAAGATGTAGATTTGGGTCAGTCCAAAGCTGGCAGTATGCTGATAGAAATAGAGCCAGTCTCTGCTGAACTGGTTGAATTTTCATCAGTGTGTGGCCATCCCTGTTCAAGAGAAATCGATAGTTTGATCAACTCCTGTTGAAGGGACATGCTGGAAAATGTATGGATCAGCAGCTGCAGCCGCTGATCACTGTATTCTTACAACTGCAGGTGACACTGTCAGAATACAATGTCCCAGAAAGTAGGGGGGATTCCTCCACCCACCTCATTTGTGTGGATGGAACCAGTTAGTGGTTTTTTTTCCCTCTTCATTCAGTAACATGAACAGTGTATGGCCAGCTCCACACTACTGACTCGGCTCACCTTTCATCCACTGAACACTGCCCACTATAGATCACCATCAAGGAAGGCTGGATAAACCGCAGCCCAGTGCTTCCCAAGGAACAGCTAGTTTCATGGTGATCATATATGTGAACATACATACTGTACACACATACATACAAGCAAAAATTATTTGGTCAACACAGAAATAATCAGTTGTAAATGGTTTTATTCTGGTTGTTTTTCCATTTTAAAAATCAACAGTTCTGCTATATTAAAAATATATCATCATTCGTGCATTATAAAAGTAATTACAGTATTTTTAATTAATGCAATTACTACAGTACATTGTACAGTGCTAGTTCATAAGCATTCACTTTAGTGCTTTTATAAATACAGAACAATTACCATAAAGTCCAATTAAACATTTTTATTACTCTAATCCACCTGATCTTTTTTACTCTTTTATTTAACAGGTAGCCTGCTGTAGTACACCCATGCGATGGCTGTGTTTACTCACAAGTGGATGCACAGGTGTTGAATGTAAAGCCTCATACACATGATCGGATTTTCGGAGGACAAATCGTAGCACTTTTGTCCAAAGGGCGTTGGCCAGGAACTTCTATTGCATACAAACGGCAAAGAATTGTCGGCCAACAAACACAAAACTATGTGTTTTTTCAGCTCTTTAGCGCCACTCTTTGGGCAACTTCTGCCAATGTTGTGTTATGGTTAGCATTGCTTCTGAGCATGCGTGTTTGTACTTTGGAGTTTTGTCCGAAGGACTTGTGTACACACGATCGGATAATCCGACAACACACAATTGTTGGCAGACAATTTTAAAGCATGCTATCCCACATTTGTCTGCGGAAAATCCGACAACAATTGTCCGAAGGAGCATACAAACGGTTGGATTTTCCAACAACAGCTTGTCATCACACAATTCCCATCGGAGAATCCGATCGTGTGTATGAGGCTTAAAGCAGTGCAGGCAATCCCATTCATGTCAATTAGGACGCAGGAGCAGCACAAACACAGCCGCTGCTTACAATATGGCAACCATGTGGGTTCAGGAGCACACATCTGCGTTTGGGACCATGTAAATTAAATTGTAAGCATTGGTTGCGTCTATGCAGCAGCTGCACCCCAACTGACATGAATGGGACTGCCTGCTGGAGGATGCACGCAACACCCATGCATCTAGGTGTGGGAAAACACAGCCCTTATACGGGTGTACACTGTAGTATGCCCATGTTAATGAGGCCATAAATGCTGCAGTAATCTGGAGAGTCAGGCCCCCCAGCTCTCTAATGTTCCCCACCTCCCCCCTGAACTATTAAACAAAGCTGCTCAGGTAGTAAGAGGGGTTTGGTATGGGACTCTTGTTGGATTGCTGGAATGCAGTGCTACTGCTTTGTGTGAGAGGGCTGCGGTCTGACACTTAAAATAGCGGCACTTACCAATTAAATAAAGAGTAAAAAAAATAAAAAATAAAATAAATTACTGTATATCCAACTTGTCCAAATTACAGTAAAAAATCGTGGGCATTCAATAGAGATTTACAGTGTACGTATGACCAAATATTTTAAAGTTTTGGATGGAGCAGGGAAGGGCTGTAAACATAATGTTTTCTGTATTTTGGCAACAAATGTCACCAGTTGTACCCAAAGCAAATGTCCACATTGGAAGTTTTCCGCTTTATTCTCATTAGGTGACAACTCAAAATTTTCCATCTATTTTACTTCTAATGATCACAGGGACACAGACCGCAATAAAGACCTGACAGAGGGTCTAACACTTCCTTATTTCATCACTATATATAAAAAAAATGGTCTTTAAATAATTGTTATTTTTCTTGCAGTGTAGGCCCGTAGGGAAAAAACAAAAAAACAAAGCATGCAGCTTTCTGTATCTTCTTTTAATCAGTTTTGAAAAACTTACCATCATCCTCTGGCAATTAAGTATGAGCAGTAAAGCCCCTTTCACATGGGCTTTTTGATCGGGTCCGCCTGTCAGTTTTTCAGGACCTGATCGGAGCCTCCTTTCACTCCTATGGAGCGGCGGATGTCAGTGGTGACATGTCCGCTGACACCTGCTGCTATCTGATCCGGTCTGTGAAATCCAGACAGATGGAGACCCTATTTTCCATCCGTCTGGAAGATCAGATGAAAACAGACAGGCGGGTACATATTCATCCGATCTCCCCATAGAGGAGAGCGGGACTCTGACAGGTCCATCTGTGCACAGTGAGCAGAGACAGCTCTGTCATCCCCCGCTAAGCAAGCGGAGTCCGCTAGATGGACGGACCGCCCGTGTGAAAGGACCCTAACTGAACAAAGCTCATACTTCCTATAAGGCATTAAGATTCTGAAAGAACTGTCAAACCCCTAAACAACTAATCAGCTTCCAATGCTTCTGACAAATGTGAATGGAATCTTATTTGTTGATCAGTCCAGCACTGATAGTTGCTCTTTCATACACTGATAAATGAGGCCTATAATGGGTACCTCCCTGTATATTCATTCTTATATCAAACATACCATACCGCTGTACATACTGGCAATTATAAGACATTGAACATTAAAGGATAAGTGCAATTTACTTACAAAGTGCATTTATCCTTTTTGCCCTGACCAAAATGAACATACCCTCCCCATCCACAGATGCATACTTACCTGACAGCCATAATTCCGCTGTTTGTTTACAACCAACGTCGCAAGTCTTCAGTGTCCTGGCCTCGCATTACAGCCCCATTGACTTCTATAGGACTGTGAGGCGGGAGATGGAAGGAAACAGCCCTGAAGAAGTCTATGGGGCTGTAATGTACAGGTGTGGCCAGGATGTAAACAAACACCAGCAACCACGGCTGTCAGATCCAAGTATGGCGGGAAGATGGGTTTGTTTACGTCAGGGCAAAGAGGAAGGGGGAGATGCACATAAAAGGTTTTAAAATGCAGAGAATGCATTAAGGTAAAATACCTTTACAACCACTTAAGGACTGCCCCACACAGATATACTGTGGCAGGGCGGCCCTCCTGCACGAAATCACTTACAGGTACGTGATTTCGTGCAGTGGGTCTGGGGCGCACACTGCCGGTGACCGGCTCCCACTGTGATTGGACACGGTAGGAGCCAATCAGCAGGTCACCCGCAATCGTTCACAGAAGAAGAGGCAGACCGTCGTTCTGTGAGGGAGGAAGATGGAGATCTTGTGTTACCGCTAAGCAAAAACACGGATCTCGGTGTTCCTCCAGTCACAGCACACCCCCCCCCCCCAGTTAGAAAGCACTTCCTAGGAGCACACTTAACCCTTTTATGGCCTCTGATGTTAATCCCTTCCCTGCCAGTGTCATTTATACAGTTACAGTGCCTATTATTTAGCACTGGTCACTGTATTAGTGTCACTGGTCCCCAAAAAGTGTCCGATCTGTCCGCCACAGTCCCACAAAAAATTGATGATCGCCGCCGCCATAAAAAATAAATAAAAGTTCCATAAAATATCCTCTAGTTTGTAGACGCTATAACTTTTGCGCAAACCAATCAATATACGCTTATTGTTTTTTTTTTGTTTTTTTTTTTTTTAAATATGTAGCAGAATACATATTGGTCTAAACTGATGAAGAAATTCGATTTTTTAAAATTTTTATTGGATAGGTTTTATAGCAGAAAGTAAAAAACATTGTTTTTTCCCCAAAATTGTTGGTCTTTTTTTGTTTATAGTGCAAAAAAAAATGCATTGGTGATCAAATACCACCAAAAGAAAGCTCCATTTGCGGAAAAAAAAAAGTGGGGTAAACCTTCTGTGGGGCTGAAGTTGTTAAGGTAAATGCTTTAGGCCTCATGCCCACTGGCGTTTTTACAGCTGCGTTTTTTGCAGCTTAAAAACGCCTGTCCATGTTATTGTAAATTTTTTTTTTTTTTTTTTGAAAAAAAAACAAAAAAAAAAACGTCGGAGCTAAAAACGCGACCGCACGTTAGTGCGCGTTTTTTGCGCGTTAGTGCGCGTTTTTTGACGCTCGCGTTTTTTACTGCCTAATTCTGACGCTGAGGAACGCACTGGCCCTGGGTTTTTTTTACAGCTTACAAACGCCTATGCTCTTTACAGCTCAAAAACGCCTAGGTGGGCATGAAGCTATAGACTAACATGGACAGGCGTTTTTAAGCTGTAAAAAACGCTCAAAAACGCGGCTGAAAAAACGCCCGTGGGCATGAGGCCTAATGTGTCTGAGATTATTTTTAGTCTCACAGATGGTTTTACTGCTCCCACTACAAGAAGTGAAGGCACAGGAAAAGAAAATTTAAACTGAGTTCACTCAAACCTGTTATTTCAGGTCTTGGAAGGCAATGGTAGGTTTAATTTAATATCCCTTGATATTGCACCTCAGTAGTTGATAGCCATGCATCTTTCCAAAAGGCAGGAATCTCTTCTGCAGCTGGATTTCCCAACCGGTTTATTCTACGTACACTAGTGAGAATCCGTCAGAGGACAGTAACACCCTCATTTCACTTTGTTATAATGTTGGTTGTGTTGAGCTTTTGGGATTGTCTAATCATAAGCGTCCATGAAAGATGCACTAGAATGTCAAAAGTATGTGGACACCCTTTCAAATGATTGAGTCCAGGTGTTTAGCGTGAACAGTATTGATACAGCATACAAATAGATTTTAGACAATCGTGCATTTACAACCTTGTGGTAGAAATCGGGGGAAGGTCATTTTCTGTTCCAGCTTCACTGTGCCCCTGTGCACAAAGCCAGATCCATAAAGACATGGTTTGAGGAGCTTGGTGTGAAGGTGTGAAGGCACTTAAAGTGATTGTAAAGGTTTTTAAAAAAAAATAATTAAATAACAAACATATCATCCGTACCGCCACTGTGCAGCTCGTTTTGCACAGAGTGGCCCCGATCCTCCTCTTCTGGGGTCCCTCGACGGCTCCTCCCCCGCATTAGATAACCCCCCTGGGAGAAATGGTCTCCCGGGGGGTTACCTTGCAGGCGCGCTCCCGTGTCATTCATTCGGCATCCATAGCCACCAAATGTATGACTCGGCCCCGCCCCCCACAGCATTGGATTTGATTGACAGCAGCGGGAGCCAATGGCTGCGCTGCTATCAATCTATCCAATCAAGAGTCGGGACCCCGTGGAGAGAGGGACGACGCGTCCCCGCCAAGGCGATGAAGGGGCTCAGGTAAGTAAAAGGGGGGGCTGAGGGGTTGGTGACTGCCAGATGTTTTTTCACCTTAATGCATAGGATGCATCAAGGTGAAAAAACACGAGCCTTTAGAACCCCTTTAAGTGGCCTAAAGCAGAGTCCTGACCTCAGTCCTAATGAACAGGAACACCATTTGTGAGGCAAAAATTCAGAGGAAATTTGTACCAAATTGAGAACAAATTCACACAGACACGCTATAAAAGAATGGATTGGAGGCTGTTACAGCCAGAAAGGTAAAGTGCGGTATATTCATATTAATGCCTATGGTTAGCGTTTTGTCAGTGTTGGGGTTTAACAAGGTCATTAAAGTGGTTCTAAAAGGCAGAAAGTTTTTTTATCTTCATGCATTCTATGCATGAAGATAAAAAAAACTTTTGAATGCAGCAGCCCCCCCTAATACCTGAGCCTCCTCCCATCCAGCGATGTTGCACAAGAGAATTGGCTGACTGGCACTAACCCTCCTGATTGGCTGAGACAGCAGCAAAGTGCTGTCAGTGAGCCAATGAGGAATGAGAGGGGGCGGGGCCGCATTTCTGTGTCTAAATGGACTAACAGAGCGGCGGCTCAGCTTGGGTCCCCCTATAGCAAGCTGCTTGCTGTGGCGGCACTTAGCAGGGGGGGAGGTGCCAGAAGCGCCGAAGAGGGACCAGGAAGAGGATCTGGGCTTCTCTGTGCAAAACCATTACACAGAGCAGGTAAGTAGAACATGTTTATTATTTTCAAATGAAAAAATACAAGACTTTGGTGTAATAGTAAGGTATTCCCAAATTTGTGGCCATATAGGGAGCCAGCCTATGATTCAACTTGCTAGCAATCATTTAGAACTGAGACATTTGTTTTGTGGAAGTTGTTTTTTTAAGTGTTACCCTTTACAATTACAAAGAAAATAATTTAAAACACACAGAAAATTAGCAAACATTTTGGTAACTTTAAACTAGTAACTTCAAGTAGTTCAAATCTTGTAGTAATAAAATATCACTAATTTGAGTCAAAGCAATTAAATATGAAGCCCCATTAACCAAAAACACAATATGTAAGGAGCAGCAGTGCTAAACAAGTATTGCTCTTGTGGTAGTGCTAAAAATAGGGCTTCTCTCAATATTACTGGTAAGTGATCCCATGCAAGGTGAATGACAAAAGCACCTTTGAACATTAAGACCTTAGTGCTACTATAAAACAGTCTAGCTTGATATACATGTCAATGCAATGATAGCCTCTGCACATTACAGCTGTACTCAGAAAGGCACATTTAGAAGAAGTGGGAAAAGTATAGCACAGAAGTCAGCACAAGTACAGAGGTCTCCATGTTACTCACAGTAAAGTGGTTGCGGCAAAGGCCCAGTCTGGTCTTTCACCTCCTGCTCTATACAGCATATTTAAACTCAGTTACTAAAATCTCATAAGATTTTACTAGTGTACTTAGTATAATTTTAAAAGTTGTCCCTAATATAAAATGTATATACCTAGTTCAATTTTATTTTTCATTTGTCACATGCACCCCTGGTGTAGACTACAAGTAGGTCAGGAAGCAGGTCCAAAGCATTGATTGGCAGCAGATGCTGGATTAAATAAATGCATGTAGACAAGAAGTTATTGAAAAGAGCTGCAGGAAATCTGCAGCACTAAGATGCAAAAAAAAAAAAAAGAAGGATGGAAAATATATGAGAACAGTATTTCAAGAACATGGCATTTGTTTGAGATATACTGTACACATTAATTAAATTAAACGTCATCCAGTTATGTTTTACATCTTCTTTAGCCTAGGTTCGCCTGCAAATCAGATGTGATGTGTGTTTTCGCATATGTGTGAACCCAGGCTTAGGGATGAAATAATAGAAGTACTCAACATAAAATCTTTTCCTTAAGAGTCCACTGAGGGACAGAGAAAGTCTTAAATCTTTGGGTTATACTTCCGCCCAAATGAAGATTGGCTAAAAACCTGTAGGCAAGCCCAGGGTAATAGCTCTTCTACTACTGGCATGCCTTAATTTTGAAGGAAAGCAGTATATGATCTTAAACAGACAGAAGGATGGAACCTGTGTCCCTCAATGGACTCGAAGAAATGGATTTTACAAAGAAAGTTTTAAATCTTTGTGATGTCCGAAAGCAGTCCAAATGCGGGGTGAGCAACGGCAAACAAACAATCTCTAACAGGCCCAACGTAAAGATAAGAACTGGTGACTAGCTGCAACTCAAAGAGCTGCCCAAAAGGACCTTATGCCGAAGTTGGTAAATGATGAGGCAGAAAGGCCTGAACTTATGGAACGTGTCAACAGAAGACCAGGTGGCAGCCTTGAAGATCTGGGAAACAGAGGCTTGAAAAGTCCAAAAAGGTGCACACATAACAATGGTCCATGAGCCACCTGGAGATGGTGGAACAAGAAGCACCCTTCCAGGCTCATGTGGAATGACAAATGGGAATCAGTCTATCGCAAAGAAGCAGTGGCTGAGAAAGAGATTTGCATAGCCCGAGCCACATCCAGACAACAGAATTTCCAATTGATAAACTGGAGCCTGACAAAAGGACTAATTAACAATGTCCTGGTTAAGGTGAAAGGCAGAGACTTACCATGGCAAGAAAGAAGTCCTGGCCTGCAACACCGCCTTGTCCCCATGTAGAAGCATTGTCCGGCAGAATCCAATGGATGGCCCTCCTAAAGGTTGGTCCAGAGCTGATGGGACAGCCAAATAGCTCAAAGCTCCAAGATTTTTATTTTGGTGATGAGATTCCTCTGACTACCAAGTCCTCTGTACCAAGGAGATGCCCAGGACTCCCATCCTAGCCCAAAAAGCTGGCGTCCATCCATCAAAAGAATGTTCCAAAAGATGCAAAGAAAGGCCTGATCCCACAGCTGGATTACAGAGCCATGAAACCAGGGGTAGCTTGTTCAGGACCAGACTAAATTTCTTCACAATGGCTGAAGATGGTGTTGCAGATGTCTAAAGTGAAATTAGGCAAAGAGAAAAGCCTTGAAGAAGGCTAATATCAGCCCACACACTCATGCAAAAGCAGAGAATTGGATTGTCTTCGATTTTGAAGAGTTCGAGCTCGAGACTGGAAAGGCTGAAGCTTCTTCTGAAGAAGGAACGCTCTGGCCTGAGACGTGTTCCAGGACCAGACCAAGCAATGTGTCAGTTCCAGCAACAATTTTTGAAGGTTCAGGATCCACCTGAAACTCTGTAATATCTGGATATGTAGATCCGTTGTCCGACAAAACACTTGTGGACTCTTCCCCCACAATAGGGATATCCCGAGAACGAAATATGGACAAAATCGGAGCCAGCGCTTTGTTGTACACAAAAGGTGTAGTAGACAAGCCAAAGAGATTATACCCATGAACTGGTAGTATGGTAGTGTAGTGGCCCTACAGCATACCACAGAAAGGGTTGGTGCTCTGGAAAGATGGGTACATGCCAGTAAGCATATTTTATGTCCATAAAAAGCCAGAAGGTCTCCCTTGTGAAGGGGGCCAATGACAGATCTTGTGGATTTCAACTGGGAATTTTGGGCCTGAATGTAAATATCTGGGGCTTTAAGGTCTAAGATAGGGAAGATGTCTCCTTTTAGGTTTTTGAACATTAAACAACTTGGAAAAAAAAAAAAATAATAATAATAAATGGGGAATTATTTAATTTAGGTGTTTAGGGACTAAATACTGATTGGTCTTAGTACCGTATATACTCGAGTATAAGCCGAGGTACCTAATGTTGCCTCAAAAAACTGGGAAAACTTACTGACTCGAGTATAAGCCGAGGGTCATCCTTACTGTTCCTATCCTCACTGTTCTCCTATCCTCACTGTTCTCCTAGCTCACTATTTTACATTGTAAATCGTACCTGTAAAGAAGTTGCGGCTGCAGCGTCCATCGTTCGAATTCCGCGGTCTCTTCCTGTTCCTTCCGTGATAGGCGATTCTCATCAGACACTCTCCGCCTATCACGATCATTCTCTCATCCTCAGTTTCCCAGCAGACACTGTGTTGGGTGTTCCGCCAATCACAGACGTCTGCTGGGAAACTGAGGATGAGAGAATGATCGTGATAGGCGGAGAGTGTCTGATGAGAATCGCCTATCACGGAAGGAACAGGAAGAGACCGCGGAATTCGAACGATGGACGCCGCAGCCGCAACGTCTTTACAGGTACTATTTTCAATGTAAAATTTTTCGCTGACTCGAGTATAAGCCGAGGGGGGGACTTTCAGACCAAAAAAAAGGGCTGAAAATCTCGGCTTATACTCGAGTATATACGGTACCTTATTTTTCTAGGTTGGGGTTTAGCAGTGAGAAAACAAGGAGGGGCAGGGAAAAAAACTTGACTTTGTAGCCCTGGGACATTACCTATTGAACTAAGGCATCTGTAATGCAGGCTGTCCAAGTGTCTTAAAATGTTAACAAACATCCGCACAAACTCTTGTGGAGGAAGGCTTGTCTGAAGATTTGGCCAACTTGGAATGCTATATTTGCAGGTGATTGGACGGCCTCGCCAATGAAGTTGAAGAAGTGGAGAAAGTAAAGGGACGCTTCTTGATGTTCAGAGAGAAAGATGATTTGACAGTCTATACTCCTGAGGCTTCTTCCACAAGGGAAGATGGGTGCTCTGCCAACCAGTAACATATTTAATGAAAACATCTACAAATAGTGGTACAGTCCCTAAAGGCCATGCGGTTCAAATGCTTCTTACAAGGCAGTTACACGCAGAACTATAGCCAAAGTGCCCTATGCATATGTACTGACAGGAGACGTGCAAGAAATAAGCCAGGAGGCCATCTGCTTCATGGGTTGAACGAGCAGAGGATCCAGCAGAAAGAAGCTCCTGATGCTGAGCCCACACAGTGTACTCACACAGGGCAAGCCATGAGGCAAAGCCAACAGCTCTGTGCCTGGAAAGCAGTCCACAGGTAATTTAACCAGTCTGGAAAACACCCCACATGGAACCCAGTGCCTGAAAGTCATTTCTAGGCTAGCCCCACAACATCAAGTCCAACGTGGTCTGTATAGAGTATGGTCCAAAAGCCAGGCTGAGGACAAACATGTTGGATAGCTGAAATTTGAAGGTAAAACCTCCAGCAGCAGTGTAGAGAAGCAAAAATTTGTAGAAAATTTACAAGTTAGTCTTTAATACAACAGAGCTGAAGAAAAGATGTCAATCCTTCTAAGACACTAGCAAAAACTGAGGTGAGCTGGTAGTAGAAGGGGTAATTCATAGATTAAGACTTCTTATGTCCTTCAATGGACGAGAAAAAAAGAATTGTATACCAACAGTGCTTTGAGAAGAAAGTGGTTGAGTGTTATATAGAGTGATTCATGTAGAAATAACAGTACATGTATACACGTCTTCAAAAAGAGTCTAGAGCACAGGGAGGCTCCATTCCAAACAGTACATACAGCAGCAATCTAATGCCTAGACGTGTTTCATGCTGTTGCACTTAGTCGAAAGGCCTTGCAAAACTGGAGAGTCAGCAATGAAATGAGCGTAGTTGCATGTGGCAGGGGTCTTTGTGTCTCTGTTCTAGAAACAACAGTAACTCCTGCCTTTAGGCATTCTATTAAAAGCGCTGGTGCTAAGACAACGACATCCAATGGTCAGCAGGAAGTGGCAAGTCATTTGTACAGAACCTGAGGATCTGGAAGACCACAGCTATCACTGTAGTAGCACCTACTAGTACATTTCCAGCTTCCCCAATTGTCCATCAGTTATGAGATTTGCATTTTTACAATGTGCCAAGATGGACCAAAGCAAGTATGCAATACAAATAATTCCTGGAGCTGAGCATTAAGCAGCTCAGGTTCTCATTCTTACCTGATATTTGCTGATGGGCATCTTGTCTGAAAGAAAATAATCAGTAGGCAGTGGAAAGAAGCTGCAAAATTCTTTCAGCACTGATTAACTGATTCCCTGTCTCAAGCCTGCTGGGTTGAACGAAAAAACGAAACAAAAAAAACTGAGGAGCATGAGAGGAGCTTGCTCTACTAAGTATCCGATAGTAGCACAGCGATCTTCCCGCCTAGTTATTGTGTTCTGACAGGGGGATTGCGCACCCCCCCCCGCAAGAAAACACCACTGGTCAGTGCTCAAAGCTATTGTCTGCCAGCACTGATTAGATGCCAATCAGATGCTGATTTTCCATTATGCCCATTCATCTGGCTACTGTCGGACAGGCTGGTGTACACACATGCTGTGTGTTGGCCGGTTTCTATTGAACCAGCCGATATTCGCCCCGTGTGTACCAGACTTTAGGCTGCTGCCTCCTGTTCACAGAGATCTCTATCAGCCATTCTGTAAACTGGGGAAACCGAAGCCACAATGGGCATTTGAGTTGCTGGCCTGCAGAATGCCCAATGCTGAACATGCAGGAAATGGGCACAGGCTAGACTTGTACTTGCTGTGCTGCACTGAAGTCCCAAATTCAATTTATAGCACACACACTATTAGCATTATTAGCACAAGTTTTTCCCGTGTTTGTGTGGGTACAGAGTACATTATTATAGGGACATTCAAGCTCTTTTCAGATAAGGCTGAAGTAAATGGTCCATGTACTCTGTAAATCACGATATAAATACTAAAAGTGATAAAATTAGTTAACTTGCATTAGGAAGTTTCAAAACTAGCAATAATCTGATTGGAAAATTTAAGGATATCTAAAGTCATATCTTCTTTGTTGGTTCAGACGAGTAGGGAGGGGTAAAACCACTTATGTTTTTTTTTTTTCCTTTTTCTTGTGTCACATTGGGGAGATTCCCTTTCACTCCCATAGACACAATAGAAACAGCAAGACAGTTGTAACCGCAACAAATGTCCCAATTGAAAGACTCATCCCCCTTTCTGTTCAGTTGACAACTTAAAATTTTGCGTTTTCCCTCACTTTAGGTCTCAAGAATAGTGGCTATAGGGAAAAATTGGGAGGGTGAGAATCCAATGGGGACACAGACAGCAGTACACATTTGACAGAGGTTCTAACCCCTCTATCCAATTAAAAAAAAAGTTGGGGCTTTAGATATACTTAAGTAATTCAGCACATCTTGAAATATCATTTAGTGAAAGACTGCTAGAGCTGTAGACTGTAAAGCTCACAACACATGTTACAATCTGACTGTACAATCTCCTTTAAACCTACCAACAACTCTGTAGTGCAAGGGCCTGCCTGACTGATACAAATTGAATCGTTTAGGTAGGTTCTCATATAACATTCTTTAGTTAAATCTAAAGAAACTGGGCAGTCAGATTGTAACATGTATGGGAATAAAAAGAAGAACCCCAGGTATACATTTTATTGTATAGTTATATTGGTCGAGCTTGGACTGATGTAAGCATGCATAGTCCATACCTGTGGGGCTGCTGTGGAAGTGGGGAATCACTGTAGTGGTTGCCTCTGTCTTCCCAGTCCCATGCCGAGCGGCTGCCCTGCTGCGTAATAACCACAGGGTGGTCCTTCGCTTGGCACATTCTCCTTTCGTAACAGAGAAGACATTGTACTAATTGGGAAAAATGCAAGACATTCTGTGAACAAGCGAGCGACCACCTGTGGTTACTATGCAGCCACAGCACAGGACCCGGAAGACAGAGGTGATCACTGTAAAGTGGCTACTAGTGATTTTCTGCTTCCACAGGTATGGTATATGGATACTTACATTAGTCAAAGCTGGACCAATGTAACTATTCAATAAACTCTATACCTGGATTTCAACTTAAAGATCTTTATTACCAGGTAATTCATATTTAAAGCCAATAGAACATGTTATTTCCATTAAAATCAATAGATGATTAGTGTACACACAGTAATAATAGGATGATCACTTCAGGATCCGAATTGCTACCCTTCATGTTAAACTGAGAAGATAAAGTCCACTGCAATTCCAGACATGCAGTCTAATCAGTGCATATAGAACCATTTTGGAGCACAATACCCTACAGACAATGGTGAGCAACCTAACCACCAAATGCATGAGGGGCTCTTAAGACATAAGGTTATTATTAGTTCCAGATGAATAGAACAGGTTAAACGACGGTCTGGGTGACAGAATGCACAGACCCTCCCCGGTCAGAGGACAGAGAGCGGTTACTCATCTCCTGCTTGAGTTCTTCCAATTTCTTCTGTAGCTCCGCTCGCTTGACAAGCAAGTCCTTACATTGACTCTTGACAGCATCCTACAAGAAATAAGCAGGTGCTCAGTGGCTGTTTTTTCAAGAAATATAGTACAAGGAGATAACAAAACCTATATATACATGCAGTAATGGGATGTTTAATAAGTTCATAGGGCCAGGCATCCACAAACTTTTAGGAAAAATAGGATTTTTTCGTCATACTTCCCTATAAAATCCTTTTCTTTGAATACATCACGGGACACAGAGTTAGGCTAATATTCAATATCTACTGGGTTATACACCATCTTTGGTAAATGGACACTGGTAGACAAAGTTTTGGACAGGAAGTCCGCCCCTATATAACCCCTCCCATACAGGAAGTACTTCAGTTTTGTAGCAAGCACTGAGTGTCCAGCCTCTAGTTAGCTTGACTGATTGTTACGATCACTGGGGCAACCCACCATAAGTAAATAAGGGTGGTTTCACTTACCCGTCCAGGCGCAGGGCAGCCTTAGAAACTAAGAGCCCAATCTTCACCCATCACAGCGAGTTCCATTACCTGGGGACCTTCAAGGACTGGGTACCCTTTCCTGTTTTAGGGTCCACTCCCTTGGACTTGTACAGCACCTTGCAGGAATTCCTTAGCTCTGTGGTGTCCAGGATTCCACTACATAGTGTCCAGCGCCCGAAGGTCGCGTTACAGGCAAAACCTTGCAGGATCCTTGCGCGGCTCGGGTACCATTTATTTAAGCATAAAAGCTTTTCTTCAAATGGATCCGATTGGTCAATCCCTTGATTCATTTAAGAAACTTTTTTTGGGACTAAAGACCTGGAGCTGAGAGAGCTCAACAAACGTGCCCATCCACCTTGCAGACAGTGGTAAAAAAAATTAAGTACTTCCTGTATGGGAGGGGTTATATAGGGGCGGACTTCCTGTCTAAGACTTTGTCTACCAGTGTCCATTCACCTAGAGATAGCTTATAATCCAGTAGGTAATGAATATTAGCCTAACTGTGTCCTATGATGTATGATAAAGAAATAGTATACACTGTGCTAATCTAATCAAGAAACACTGTAAATGTTTTTTAGATTGTTTGTTAAACGGTTTCAATGATAACAAAACCACCTAAAAATGCATTTGACAGGTGTCTAAACTTTGCATAAGACCACAGAAAAAAATTGTACATACGTACATGCGGTTTAGTCCTTGGGTTCCACCTTATGTAATATTCTGCCCAGAGCTGCAGCTGCCTAGTGCTGGTCACCGGGTACAAGACGTGGTCAGAGTAATCCACAAACAGTGGATTAGTAAAGTCTTCAAGTTGGCTGTTAATGTATGACCACAGGGAGGCTGTCTCTTCCAGAACGGACTATAGTCAGACACAAAAAAAGAAAAATTATTATGAATAACAGTGAGGTCAACATTTTAACTTAACGCTGAACTCTAAGGCAAGCAGCTAAATACTTGGCTGAAATACATACAGTTTAATGGATTCAGTTGGAAAAAGATTTATACGGGAAAGCACAGTGGCTAAGTGGTTAGCACTTCTGCCTAGCAGCACTAGGGTTGTCAGTTCGAATCCCAACCACATCACTACCTGCCCAGAGTTTGCATGTTTTCCCCGTGCCTACGTGGGTTTCCTCCAGGTCCTAGTATGTGTATGTAAAGTATCTCATATTTACATTTTTGTAAATATTTTATTAATATATAAAATATTGACACTTTGGCTACAATGTAAAGTAGTGAGTGAACAGCTTGTATAACAGTGTAAATTTGCTGTACCCTCAAAATAACTCAACACACAGCCATTAATGCCTAAACAGCTGGCAACAAGAGTGAGTACACCCCTAAGTGAAAATGTCGAAATTGGGCCCAATTAGCCATTTTCCCTCCCCGGTGTCACAAGGTGTTACAAGGTCTCAGGTGTGAATGGGGAGCAGGTGTGTTAAATTTGGTGTTATCGCTCTCACTCTTTCATACTGGTCACTGGAACTTCAACATGGCACCTCATGGCAAAGAACTCTCTGAGGATCTGAAAAAAAGAATTCTTGCTCTACTTAAAGATGGCCTAGGCTATAAGAAGATTGCCAAGACCCTAAAACTGAGCTGCAGCACGGTGGTCAAGACCATACAGCGGTTTAACAGGACAGGTTCCACTCAGAACAGGACTCGCTATTGTTGACCAAAAAAGTCGAGTGCACATGCTCAGCGTCATATCCAGAGGTTGTCTTTGGGAAATAGACGTATGAGTGCTGCCAGCATTGCTGCAGAGGTTGAAGGCATGGGGGGTCAGCCTGTCAGTGCTCAGACCAAACGCTGCACACTGCATTAAAATTGGTCTGTATGGCTGTCGCTCCAGAAGGAAGCCACTTCTAAAGATGATGCACAAGAAAGTCCGCAAACAGTTTGCTGAAGACAAGCAGACTAAGGACATGGATTACTGGAACCATGTCCTGTGGTCTGATGAGACCAAGATAAACTTATTTGGTTCAGATGGTGTCAAGTGTGTGTGGCGGCAACCAGGTGAGGAGTACAAAGACAAGTGTGTCTTGATTACAGTCAAGCATGGTGGTGGGAGTGTCATGGTCTGGGGCTGCATGAGTGCTGCCGGCACTGGGGAGCTACAGTTCATTGAGGGAACCATGAATGCCAACATGTATTGTGACTAGGGATGAGCTTCGAGTTTGAGAACATTGCCTGTTCGCATAACAGCAAACAATTTGGGGTGTTCGCGGCAAATTCGAAAAGCCGCGGAACACCCTGTAAAAGTCTATGGGAGAAATCAAAAGTGCTAATTTTAAAGACTTATATGCAGGTTATTGTCATAAAAAGTGTTTGGGGACCCGGGTCCTGCCCCAGGGGACATGTATCAATGCAAAAAAAAGTTTTAAAAAAGGCCGTTTTTTCGGGAGAAGTGATTTTAATAATGCTTAAAGTGAAACAATAAAAGTGAAATATTCCTTTAACTACCTGGAGCCCGGCGCATAGTCTATTGACGGCCTCAAGGTGGCTCTAGATATCCGGGAGGCCGTCAATAGACGTCCTCGGCTCCTCCGACCACTGGGGGGCACGCGAGCGGCGCCGGCGGCGCGCCCGGCGCGTCACTGACATGCCGATGCGCGTGCCTGGCGGCCGCGATGTCCGCCAGGCACCCACGATCGGCGTGTATACACACAAGGATGTGGATCTCTGTGTGTAAACACAGAGATCCACGTCCTGTCAGGGAGAGGGGACCGATGCTGTGTCCCTTGTACATAGGGACACAGATCGGTCACCTCCCCCACTCAGTCCCCTCCCCCCACAGTAGTAATCACTCACAGGTTACACATTTAACCCCTTCCTCGCCCCCCTAGTATTAACCTCTTCACTGCCAGTGTCATTTTTACAGTAATCAGTGCATTTTTATAGCACTGATCGCTGTATCAATGACAATGGTCCCAAAATGGTGTCAAAAGTGTCCGATGTGTCCGCCATAATGTCGCAGTCACAATAAAAATAGCTGATCGCCGCCATTACTAGTAAAAAAAAAATATTAATAAAAATGCTATAAAACTATGCCCTATTTTGTACACGCTATAACTTTTGCGCAAACCAATCAATAAACGCTTATTGCAATTTTTTTGACCAAAAATATGTAGAAGAATACGTATCGGCCTAAACTGAGAAAAAAAAAGATTTTTTTTTTAAATTGGGATATTTATTATAGCAAAAAGTAAAAAATATTGTGTTTTTTTCAAAATCGTCGCTCTATTTTTGTTTATAGCGCAAAAAATAAAAACCGCCGAGGTGATCAAATACCACCAAAAGAAAGCTCTATTTGTGGGAAAAAAAGGACGCCAATTTTGTTTGGGAGCCACGTCGCACGACCGCGCAATTGTCAGTTAAAGCGTGACAGCGCTGAAAACTGAAAATTGGCCTGGGCAGGAAGGGGGTTTAAGTGCCCAGTAAGCAAGTGGTTACATTTCGTACCTGGGGGGGTGTATAGTATGCCTGTAAAGCAGCGCCGTTTCCCTTGCTTATGCCGCGTACACACGACCATTTTTCTCGTCGGGAAAAATTACATTTTTTTTCTTTGACGAGAAAACGCCCGTGTGTGGGCTTTCCAGCATTTTTCATGATGAGAAAAACAGCAAGAATCACAACGAGAAAAATTAGAACATGCTCTAATTTTTCTCGTCGTGATTCACTGCATTTTTTTCCGCGGCAGTTTTCCCATAGGGAAACACTGCCAGGGAGCCTACACACGGTCGGTTTTCTCGACCAAGAGAAAAAATGTCATGAAAACCGGCCGTGTGTAGGGGACCAAGCCGGTCCTCGTTTTTCATGTCGAATTTCTTGGCTGTGTTTTCACCGTCAAGAAAATCGATCGTGTGTACACGGCATTAGAACTGTCCCTGCACAAAATGTAATTTCTGTAGGAAAAAAAGTCATTTAAAAGCACTCGCGGCTATAATGAATTGTTGGCTCCCGGCAATACAGAAAAAAGTCATTGATTAAAAAAAATAAAAAAATGCGTGGGGGTCCCCCCAAATTCAATTACCAAGCACTTCAGGTCTGGTATGGATATTAAGGGGAACCCTGCGTCAAAAAAAAAAAATTACGTGAGGTTCCCCCCAAATATCCATACTAGACCCTTCAGGTCTGGTATGGATTTTAAGGGGAACTCCACCCCAAATTTAAAAAAAAAAGTTCCCCCAAAAATCCACACCAGACCCTTTATCCGAGCACGCAACTTGGCAGGCCGCAGGAAAAGAGGGGGGGACGAGAGAGCGCCACCTCCTGAATTGTACCAGGCCACATGCCCTCAACATGGGAAAAAAAATATATAGTCGCGCTAACTTATGAATTTGAACATAAGCCCATCACTGGGTAACTGAAAAAATCCAAATATAACAGTGATAACATATAAAAAGCAATATATAATCTATGTGAACAGATAATAAACAGAAAATTAACTGTGAATAAAAAATTGATTATTGTCCAAAAATACTGTAGATCGGAAGAACCCCTCAAAGTTCATATTCACAAATCCATAATGAAAAAAACACCCGTGAGGCGATATCCAAAATTAATAAAGAAATGAAGAAGGAAAGGATTCAGATCTTCTTAGACTTAAATTTGTGACTTTCACCACCACCAGTAGAAGTTACTGCTTACCGAACAGCGATGGTCCCCTATGACGGAGGACCTCAAACAGCCTTAAGTAGTACTCAGTTAAGCCTCCAGAATGTAGCCAGTGGTAAACCTCAGTTGTTCGGGTAGGTATCCTTAGTGATAGGGAGAGATTATTTTTGATACCTTGTGCCCCCCGAACTCCCGTTATTTATTATCTCCCGAAGATCCACAAAAGCCTCACCTCCCCCCCGGGACGACCCATTGTAAGTGGGATAGATTCAATCACGTCCCGGGTGGGGAAGTATATTGATTTTTTTCTGCAACCTCTGGTTCAGCAGATCCCCTCATACGTAAGAGACACCAAATACGTTATTAACTTACTCAAAGACCTCGTTCCCACAAATGGTATATGGATGGTCACGGCAGACGTGACCTCACTTTATACCATTATTCCACACGAACGTGGTTTTGAGGCTGTAGAGTTGTACTTGGTGAGAGGATCAGATCTGCCACCCCGGCAAATTGATTTTATTATGACTCTGCTGAAATATGCAGCAAGTCATAATTATTTTTGGTGTGATAATCAATTTTTCCGCCAAGACCGAGGTGTGGCGATGGGGGCGAAGTATGCCCCCAGCCTGGCCAATCTTTTTATGGCCAAGTGGGAGGAGGACGTCGTCGATGTTTGCCGGAGACCAGAGGTTGTACTCTGGGCAAGGTACATCGACGATGTCCTCCTCTTGTGGGACGGTAGTGAGCCCGCTCTGCGTGATTACATGCTGTCCCTGAACGACAACGATAGAGGTATCAGATTCTCTTTCGAGGCAAGCCAGGAATCAGTACACTATTTGGATTTGGAAATCTCAGTTGTCGATAATAAGTTTGTCACCACCACTTATTTTAAACCAACTGATAGGAACTCATACATCCCGCTTTATAGTTGCCATTATGCCCCTTGGCTCAGGGCTGTCCCTCATGGTCAACTCACTAGATTAAGACGTAACTGCACAGATCTAGTGGCCTTCAAAGGCCAAGCTGAGATTCTCTCTAAAAGATTTGTAGATAAAGGTTACCAACAGAGTGATATGTCCCAATTGATACAATCTGTTAGTGAGATTGACCGAGGATCACTTTTGGCTAATAAGGAGAAGGTGGCAAGGGATGGTAAGTTTTCTCTTCCATTTATTACCACCTTCTCTATGCAGCACCAGACCATCAAACGTCTGATACGTAAGCACTGGCACGTGTTAATCAGTGACCAGGTGCTGGCTCCCTCCCTTCCAGAAAGACCATCTATTGTATTTAGAGGGGCTTCGACACTTTCCAATAGAGTGGCTCCAAGTGTCCAGGACCCCCCACGGGCTAATAGGATATTCTTGGAGAACCTGACAGGATACTATCGATGTAAGAAATGCCAAGTGTGTAGCCTGAATAGCTGCAGAGATAGGAAGATTAGCCAATTTTTGTCAACCAGCACTGGCCGATCCTATGAAATCGAACCTTTCATAACATGCTCATCTTTGGGGGTGGTCTACCTGATTCAGTGCCCTTGCGGTCTTCAGTATGTGGGGAGGACCAAAAGGGCATTGAGGGTGAGACTTAACGAACACATAGCAAATATTCGTAAAGGTTTCGATAAGCACTCTGTATCCAAGCACTATGACCAGGTCCATAAGAGAGACCCGTCTGGCACGTTATTCATTCCAAGCAAGAAATGGCATGGGTGTACAGGTTGAGGACTTATGTTCCATTTGGACTCAACGTTGACACCGATGTCAATGCCTTTATCAACAATTCCTAGCAGCAACTGGCAATGATGTTGTGATAGGAGTCCATTGAGGCTCGATCATTGACACCTATCGTAACATGTACTCTGTCGATCACTAGTGTGTTGTAGTTTAATTTTATACGGATTCACCGCTACTTATACTTTAAATAACATGAGGTTATTCTGTTTTTTGTCAAGTTTATTTTTTGTACGGTTCTGGACATTGGTATGAACTCAGATGTTCCCAAATTCCAGCATCTATGTATTACTGTTTATGTGTGATATTAACATTTAACAATTGGAGCAGTTTAGTGTCCCAATGCGTCCTCTGCACCTATTGGTTGCGGTGGAGGTTGCGGGTTCTACTGTTTCTTGTGACACACCCGGAGGGTCCCTCCCCTTAGAGGATGTACGTAACGCTGTTGTGATTTTTGCTATCATGGTCACGCAGACGTATGGTACGCTCATCCCGAGGGCTTCCGTCATTCCGTTCTTTCGTGATGACGCGCCGTGATCCTTGTTGCCATGGTCACGTAGACGTGAGGTACGCTCTTCCCGAGTGCTTTCGTCATTCCGGTTAGCGTGATGACGTGCACTGAGCGGCCTCACGAACGAGGCTTGGTTTCCTCGTGGGGAGATGTGCGTGCGCATCTGCCGCTAGATCGGCTTTGCTGGTACAGCGGCCGTATTAGCTAGGCATTGTTGATTCCTGACGTGAGGCGTGCACGCGCGTGTCCACTTCCGGGTCGGATCCTCCTTCCGGTGTGTCCCCTACTTAGAGGGGGTGACGCAGCTCATCGCCCGTGCCCCGAGACAACGTGATTTTTCACGAAACGCGTAGGGCAGGATACGAGCTTTGTGCTGACGTCACCCTCCATTGCTCGACTCCCACGGACGTTTGTGTGCCAGCGCCAATTGACCGGTCGGCGCTGTGATACTTTTAAGCTGTCTTTTTAACTGCTCTTGTGAGTATGTTTTCATTATTTTAATAAATGTTCACCAAGGATTTTACACTATCTAGTG
This sequence comes from Rana muscosa, assembly GCA_029206835.1. Classification (NCBI taxonomy): domain Eukaryota; kingdom Metazoa; phylum Chordata; class Amphibia; order Anura; family Ranidae; genus Rana; species Rana muscosa. The sequence goes on along the minus strand of CM055117.1, from coordinate 1,026,765,433 downwards.
TCCCCCCCTTTTTTTTCATGGTCCACATTGAATACCTGTATGATGTTATATGAGCTGTCGGGCTATTAAAACAACTGAGGTTTACCACTGGCTACATTCTGGAGGCTTAACTGAGTACTACTTAAGGCTGTTTGAGGTCCTCCGTCATAGGGGACCATCGCTGTTCGGTAAGCAGTAACTTCTACTGGTGGTGGTGAAAGTCACGAATTTAAGTCTAAGAAGATCTGAATCCTTTCCTTCTTCATTTCTTTATTAATTTTGGATATCGCCTCACGGGTGTTTTTTTCATTATGGATTTGTGAATATGAACTTTGAGGGGTTCTTCCGCTCTACAGTATTTTTGGACAATAATCAATTTTTTATTCACAGTTAATTTTCTGTTTATCTGTTCACATAGATTATATATTGCTTTTTATTTAGCTTTTTATATATTATCACTGTTATATTTGGATTTTTTCAGTTACCCAGTGATGGGCTTATGTTCAAATTCATAAGTTAGCGCGACTATATATTTTTCTCTTATTTGTACCCACTGATGATTGTTTTCAGACTAGTTGCTGCTTCTCCTAAAATATTTTCTTTTTTCAGGCAATTCATTAGCTTGATTCGTACACTTTAAGCGCAGTTTCTTCTATATTTTTTTCCAATTTTCACACAAACTACTATTAATTGCTGCTTGGTGATTGGTCGACCTTTGACCGAGATGGATATTTTTGACTTCCGAGCTAAACGGATAGTCAATACGACTGGGGTATTTGACTCTACCCTGGCCTCGGTAGGCTCTGATGTCAGTGGTCTCTTTTTGAGACTTAAAAACATTATGACAACTGAGATACACACTCAATGGGACATAGCGTTTCTGGAGAATTACATAACATAATTACAGAAATGCTATGGTTCCAAGAAGCCTCCGCTGGGAGGTAAGCCCACAAAAGGGTGAACCTGACTTGGAGGCTTGGGCCAAATACTTTAATGATGCCGGAGTCTCTTTTTTGCGTTTTTTGGCTCAAGGGAAGAGCCAGAAATTGCAAAGACTTGACACCGAGATCAAAACGATTAGGGACCTGTTAGCCTCTTTCAAAAATGGAGAGGAATACAGGGAGTGTTCCAACTCTCTTCAAAAAACCTTAGAGAGGGAAGAAAAGGACCAAAAAGCGAAAAAGAAGAAAAAGTACCTTAGAGATTTTGAGGATTATCAGTCCGGCCTTGTTTTTTTGTGGCAGAGAAAAATGACCGTAGAGGAGACAAACGAGGCTGCAATGGACACTGCACCTCAGGGTGTAGTGCCACCTGGCTCGGCTGTTAACCCCCCTAGGACTAGTCAGGTTTTAAACCCTCCCACACCGGTTATAGCTCAACGTAATAATAAGGCTAAGACCAAGAATGGGCCTAATCAAGGTAATCTTTCATCTAAAACGCCAAAAAAACGAACACTCATAGATCTGACGCACAGGTTCAACCCTTTCGGGATGAATCCTTGGGGGATTGGGAGTACCCTTCATCTAGATCCACCCAATATGATATGGGATATAACCAAGGATATATGAGACCCAGTTTTGAGACCAGTGGTATGCGGGATTATAACATCCCCACCCAAAATCGTTTTTTCCCTTTATCAGATTCATTGGGGCCGCAAGGCCGTGGATCTATGGAAAGACGATTTGGATTTGACAATCAGGATAGAAATAGCCAGTTTTCTCAGTCTAGTCAATATGACAGGGGCTATGATTATTCCAGGCCTCCCTACCCCCCAGGTCCATATGACTTTAGACCTAACTCAAGTTGGGGTTTTCCCATGGGCCAACAAGGTCGATTTGGCCCATCGGAAAGAAGAGAGGGGTTAGAGGTGGGAGGAGGGCCCAGTTGTTCAAAAAGAAAAAGAATATAGGTGCGGGCATCTTCAATTTGAGCCAACAGCCTTTGTCAGAATATGAGCAATGCCTCTTAGATAAGGGTTTGAAATTTGCTCCGCCTAGGAGCTTGAGCAAGTTCCAAACCTTTATGGATGTTCACAAGTTTGCGAGAAAGCTTAACATCAAAAGGCACTTTTTGTCTAACCCTACAACAGTTGGACTGAACTCTCCACCTGAGTACAAACATACTGGCTTAGCCAATGCATCACTGTTCAACCCCCCTGGTTCACTGGCTCCGAGTATTAAAGTATTTAGGGATGTGGTACTCAAGGACCTTGAAACGATTAAGGTGAAAAAGGTTAAGATGCAGAGGAATTTGGAGAGTGGTCTTCAGTCTCTGTGTTCTAACAAATCCCTAGTTATTAGACCCGCTGATAAGGGGGGAGGGATAGTTATCCTTGATAGGTGTGACTACCTAAAATAGTTGCACAGGATCGTTGATGACACGAAACCTATACCCCCCTTAGTAGGGATCCTGTCATTAGGTATAAGATGGAACTGGAAGGTATTGTGGACGAGGGACATCGGGTAGGTATCCTTAGTGATAGGGAGAGATTATTTTTGATACCTTGTGCCCCCCGAACTCCCGTTATTTATTATCTCCCGAAGATCCACAAAAGCCTCACCTCCCCCCCGGGACGACCCATTGTAAGTGGGATAGATTCAATCACGTCCCGGGTGGGGAAGTATATTGATTTTTTTCTGCAACCTCTGGTTCAGCAGATCCCCTCATACGTAAGAGACACCAAATACGTTATTAACTTACTCAAAGACCTCGTTTCCACAAATGGTATATGGATGGTCACGGCAGGCGTGACCTCACTTTATACCATTATTCCACACGAACGTGGTTTTGAGGCTGTAGAGTTGTACTTGGTGAGAGGATCAGATCTGCCACCCCGGCAAATTGATTTTATTATGACTCTGCTGAAATATGCAGCAAGTCATAATTATTTTTGGTGTGATAATCAATTTTTCCGCCAAGACCGAGGTGTGGCGATGGGGGCGAAGTATGCCCCCAGCTTGGCCAATCTTTTTATGGCCAAGTGGGAGGAGGACGTTGTCGATGTTTGCCGGAGACCAGAGGTTGTACTCTGGGCAAGGTACATCGACGACGTCCTCCTCTTGTGGGACGGTAGTGAGCCCGCTCTGCGTGATTACATGCTGTCCCTGAATGACAACGATAGAGGTATCAGATTCTCTTTCGAGGCAAGCCAGGAATCAGTACACTATTTGGATTTGGAAATCTCAGTTGTCGATAATAAGTTTGTCACCACCACTTATTTTAAACCAACTGATAGGAACTCATACATCCCACTTGATAGTTGCCATTATGCCCCTTGGCTCAGGGCTGTCCCTCATGGTCAACTCACTAGATTAAGACATAACTGCACAGATCTAGTGGCCTTCAAAGGCCAAGCTGAGATTCTCTCTAAAAGATTTGTAGATAAAGGTTACCAACAGAGTGATATGTCCCAATTGATACAATCTGTTAGTGAGATTGACCGAGGATCACTTTTGGCTAATAAGGAGAAGGTGGAAAGGGATGGTAAGTTTTCTCTTCCATTTATTACCACCTTCTCTATGCAGCACCAGACCATCAAACGTCTGATACGTAAGCACTGGCACGTGTTAATCAGTGACCAGGTGCTGGCTCCCTCCCTTCCAGAAAGACCATCTATTGTATTTAGAGGGGCTTCGACACTTTCCAATAGAGTGGCTCCAAGTGTCCAGGACCCCCCACGGGCTAATAGGACATTCTTGGAGAACCTGACAGGATACTATCGATGTAAGAAATGCCAAGTGTGTAGCCTGAATAGCTGCAGAGATAGGAAGATTAGCCAATTTTTGTCAACCAGCACTGGCCGATCCTATGAAATCGAACCTTTCATAACATGCTCATCTTTGGGGGTGGTCTACCTGATTCAGTGCCCTTGTGGTCTTCAGTATGTGGGGAGGACCAAAAGGGCATTGAGGGTGAGACTTAAAGCGGAGGTTCCGCGGCAAATAATTTTTTTGTTTTTGGTTGCATTCAATGTATTTTTATATCACCAATTAGTACTCACGTGTTTGGTGACTTCAAACCTCTCCTGTCTGTTTTCGGGCAAAAGATGAACTTTTAAAATCAGCTATAGAAATTTTCCATTTTGCTTGTGGGCATTGTGAAGCCCACAAGCACTGACTTCCTGGAAGCGGTGGACGGTGTTCTGCAGAAAAAGTTCCCCGGCGGATAAGGTTCCCTCCCCTGTACTGCGCATGCGCGGCACGAACCTCAACGGAGTTTCCGAAAGTAGCCGAACATGTAGAGCTGCGAGTTAGCTCTACACGGCGCCTGCGCAATGCCTAAGAGCCGTGTAGAGCTGACTGCGCAGGCGCCGTGTAGAGCCGACTCACAGCTCTACATGTTCGGCTACTTTCGGAAACTCCGTTGAGGTTCGTGCCGCGCATGCGCAGTACAGGGGGGGGGAACCTTATCCGCCGGGGAACTTTTTCTGCAGGACATGCGAACTCCCAGATTACATTGCGGGAGGATAGAAACGCCTACTCCCGCGGGAGTGAGTACCCGGAAGCCGAAATTTACATAGCCATAATACGGTATGTACAAAAGAAAAAAAAAAAAGATGTGGCTACTGGACATGTTAGTAGTGTAAGGAGTGTGCTCGTATATAGATGTTATTTTGGGTGACACTCCGCTTTAACGAACACATAGCAAATATTCGTAAAGGTTTCGATAAGCACTCTGTATCCAAGCACTATGACCAGGTCCATAAGAGAGACCCGTCTGGCACGTTATTCATTGCCATTGATAAATATAGACCACATTGGAGAGGCAGCTTGCTTGTGAGAGAAATCTCCAAGCAAGAAATAGCATGGGTGTACAGGTTGAGGACTTATGTTCCATTTGGACTCAACGTTGACACCGATGTCAATGCCTTTATCAACAATTCCTAGCAGCAACTGGCAATGATGTTGTGATGGGAGTCCATTGAGGCCCGATCATTGACACCTATCGTAACATGTACTCTGTCGATCACTAGTGTGTTGTAGTTTAATTTTATGCAGATTCACCGCTACTTATACTTTAAATAACATGAGGTTATTCTGTTTTTTGTCAAGTTTATTTTTTGTACGGTTCTGGACATTGGTATGAACTCAGATGTTCCCAAATTCCAGCATCTATGTATTACTGTTTATGTGTGATATTAACATTTAACAATTGGAGCAGTTTAGTGTCCCAATGCGTCCTCTGCACCTATTGGTTGCGGTGGAGGTTGCGGGTTCTACTGTTTCTTGTGACACACCCGGAGGGTCCCTCCCCTTAGAGGACGTACGTAACGCTGTTGTGATTTTTGCTATCATGGTCACGCAGACGTATGGTACGCTCATCCCGAGGGCTTCCGTCATTCCGTTCTTTCGTGATGACGGGCCGTGATCCTTGTTGCCATGGTCACGTAGACGTGAGGTACGCTCTTCCCGAGTGCTTTCGTCATTCCGGTTAGCGTGATGACGTGCACTGAGCGGCCTCACGAACGAGGCTTGGTTTCCTCGTGGGGAGATGTGCGTGCGCATCTGCCGCTAGATCGGCTTTGCTGGTACAGCGGCCGTATTAGCTAGGCATTGTTGATTCCTGACGTGATGCGTGCACGCGCGCGTCCACTTCCGGGTCGGATCCTCCTTCCGGTGTGTCCCCTACTTAGAGGGGGTGACGCAGCTCATCGCCCGTGCCCCGAGACAATGTGATTTTTCACGAAACGCGTAGGGCAGGATACGAGCTTTGTGCTGACGTCACCCTCCATTGCTCGACTCCCACGGACGTTTGTGTGCCAGCGCCAATTGACCGGTCGGCGCTGTGATACTTTTAAGCTGTCTTTTTAACTGCTCTTGTGAGTATGTTTTCATTATTTTAATAAATGTTCACCAAGGATTTTACACTATCTAGTGTCCCCCCCTTTTTTTTCATGGTCCACATTGAATACCTGTATGATGTTATATGAGCTGTCGGGCTATTAAAACAACTGAGGTTTACCACTGGCTACATTCTGGAGGCTTAACTGAGTACTACTTAAGGCTGTTTGAGGTCCTCCGTCATAGGGGACCATCACTGTTCGGTAAGCAGTAACTTCTACTGGTGGTGGTGAAAGTCACGAATTTAAGTCTAAGAAGATCTGAATCCTTTCCTTCTTCATTTCTTTATTAATTTTGGATATCGCCTCACGGGTGTTTTTTTCATTATGGATTTGTGAATATGAACTTTGAGGGGTTCTTCCGCTCTACAGTATTTTTGGACATTAACCACTTCAATACCATGCACTTATGCACCTTCCCGCCCAGACCAATTTTCAGCTTTCAGTACTCTCACACTTTGAATGACAATTACTTAGTCATGCTACACTGTATCCAAACAAAATTGTTATCATTTTCTTCTCACAAATAGAGCTTTCTTTTGGTGGTATTTAATCGCCACTGGGTTTTTTATTTTTTGCGATATAAGCAAAAAAACAGCAATTTTTTTAAAAAAAAACACTTTTTTTTAGTTTCTATTGTAAAATTTTGCAAATAAGTAATTTTTCTTCATAAATTTGTGCCAAAATGTATACTGCTACATATCTTTGGTAAAATGAACCCAAATTAATGTATATTATTTGGTCTTTGTGAAAGTTATAGAGTCTACAAACTATGGTGGCAATCACTGAAAATTTATCACATCTGATCACGCCTGATGTACTGAAGGGATATCTCATTTCTTGAGACACTAACAAGCGAGGAAAGTACAAATACCCCAAAATTACCCCTTTTTGGAAAGTAGACAGTCCAAGGTATTTACTAAGAGGCGTGGTGAGTTTTTTGAAGTTGTATTTTTTTCCCACAATTCTTGGGAAAATTAATTTTTTTTTTTTTTTTTTTACACAAACTGGTCATATTAACAGTTTTTTTCTCTCACACAGCATATGCATAATTGCAACTAAACCCCAAAATACATTCTGCTACTCCTCCTGAGTGTAGCGATACCACATGTGTGAGACTTTTACACAGCCTGGCCATATACAGAGGCCCAACATTGAAGTAGCACTTTCAGGCGTTCTACAAGCATAAATCGCACATATCCTTTCTCAACCACCTATTACAATTTTGAAGGCCCTGGAGCACCAGGACAATAGAATTTTCCACAAAATGACCCCATTTTTGAAAGCACACACCCCAACGTATAATCTATGAGGCATTATGAGTCTTTTGAACGGTTCATTTTTTTCCAGAAGGTTTTGGAAAATGTGGAGAAAAAATTAAAATGCATTTTTTTTACACAAAGTTGTCAATTTATAAGATATTTCTAACACATAATATGTACATAGCAAAAATTACACCCCAAAATGCATTCTGCTACTCCTCCTGAGTATGGCGATACCACATGTTTGAGACTTTTACACAGCCTGGCCACATACAGAGGCCCAACATCCAAGTAGCACCTCCAGGCATTCTAGCAGCATTAATTGCACATATCATTTTCTGACTACCGATCACATTTTTGAAGGCCCATCATATATCTAACACATAGCAGGTACATACCAAATAACAAAAGATTACCTGTGGTTTTAGAAGTGCAGTGGTCCACAGAGGAGAGCATCGGTCCAGGCAGCAGGCAGGGATGAGGTCAGCGACAGCAAAAGCAATCATCCAGGCAGCAGGCAGGAATACTGTCCATAGTTCGCACAGGCAGAGATACTGTCAGCACAGCCAGAGCACAGCCAAAGCACAGGTCCAGGTAGCAGGCAGAGGTGTCCTATCCTATCCTATCGATGATATCTTCGATATATTGGAGGTAGTGGAGTCGGTGATTTTGAGTTGCTTTTTGGTAGCAGACAAACGAATTAAAAAGGGCCATGTGAAACAGGTGAAACGCAACTTTTTTGTGCCAATAATGGGACTTTCTGGTTGATAAGTAGGGCTGTAGCATCTGGTCATTTAAATCCACCCCCCCCATGTACAAATTGTAGTCGTGGACACATTCAGGCTTTACAATGGAGCCGCGTCTTCTTGGGATCTCCACCATGGTGTCATTGTGGATCGTAGAGAGGATGTGGACATCTTTCTTGTCCCTCCACTTCATGGCCAACACCTCCTCGTTCCTCATGGATGCCGATTCTCCAGGTCGCAATTTTTTTGTCAATAAATTTTGTGGGAATCCCTTCCGTTTTTTTTTTAAGGTACCGCAGGCCGGGGTTTGTTTACTGTAAAGGTGGCGAAAAAGGGGCAGGCTGGTATAATAATTATCAACATATAAATGGTAACCTTTTCCGAACAGGGGGTATGCCAACTCCCAGACAATTTTCCCACTGGTTCCAATATATGTGGGGCAATCACGGGGCTGGAGCTGGGAGTCTTTGCCTTCGTAGATCCTGAATTTGCAGACGTATCCAGTGGCTCGATCACATAATTTATTTAATTTTAACCCATACCTGGCTCTCTTGCTTGGTATGTACTGCTTGAACTGCAGTCGGCCGGTGAAATGTACGAGGGACTCGTCCACACAAATTTTTTGGTCTGGGATGAAAACTTCTTCAAATCGCTGGGAAAAGGCATTGATTAGGGGGCGTATCTTGTACAATTTGTCGTAGTTGGGATGATCTCGGGGAGGGCACTGTGAATTGTCATTGAAGTGGAGAAAGCGCATAATCATGTCGTATCTTTTCCTGGACATGACAGCGGAATATATGGGCATGTGTTGGATGGGGCGTTTGGACCAATATGAATGGACTTCGTTCTTTTTTGTAAGCCCCATATTGAACATAAGGCCCAAAAATAATTTAAATTCCTCCAATGTTAGACGCCGCCACTGGAACATGCGGGCGTAGGAAGAAATGGGGTTGGCAGCAATAAATTGGGATGCATACAGATTCGTTTGATCCACTATATTCTGCAGCAAATCTTGTGGGGAAAATAAACAAAAATAATCAAATTTAGAAAAATTTGTAGTGTCGGGCTGCACACCTGGCTGTGCGGTGAAAGGGGGGATGATAGCGGATCCTGAGTTGGCAGGCAACCATAAGGGGTTTGCCAGGGCATCGGGAAGGTAGGATTGGGGCTGGATTCTTCGGGTTGGGCGTGCATTTCCATTGCTTGTACTGGGCTCCTCTTCCTGGGGTATGGCGCTGCTGGTGGTGGGCAGTTCTCCTGATCTTGGTGCTGATCTTGGTGCTGATCTTGGTGCCGATCGCATTCTTTTGGGAGGGACGGTTTCCTCCGGGGACTCGGACTCTGAGCCACTATCCTCCACTGGCTCGTATTCCGAACCAGAATCGGATAATGGGAGCTCCCCGCTGCTCTCATCATCCGACATGGCAAGAATGGCATATGCCTCCTCAGGTGTGTAAACCCTTTGGGACATTATGGCAGTGCTTATTGGTGGGCCTGTGTAATGGTACTGCTGGTGGTAGTGGTGGCGGTCTGTGTGGTAGTACCGATGGAGGTATTAGTGGTGGGCCTGTGTGGTGGTACCGATGGCGGTATGGGTGGTGGTGGTACCAATGGCGGTACAGGTGGTGGTGGTACCGATGGCGGTACGGGTGGTGGTGGTGGCGGCGGTACCGATGGCGGTACAGGTGGCGGTACGGGTGGTGGTGGTAGCAATGGCGGTATGGGTGGTGGTGGTACCGATGGCGGTACAGGTGGTGGTGGTACCGATGGCGGTACAGGTGGTGGTGGTACCGATGGCGGTACAGGTGGTGGTGGTACGGGTGGTGATGGTACCGATGGCGGTACAGGTGGTGGTACAGGTGGTGGTGGCACTACCGACGGTGGTACGGGTGGTGGTACGGGTGGTGGTACCGATGGCGGCACTAGTGGTGATACTGGTAGCGGGCCTGTGTGGCAGTATAGATGCTGGGCCTGGTGGCGGTACTGGTACTGGTGGTGGTACTGGTACCGATGGCGGTACTGGTAGCCTGTGTGGCGGTGCCAATGGCGGTACCGATGGAGGTGGGCCTGTGACAGATGATTGACAGATGGGCTGATTGATTGACAGATGGGCTGATTGATTGATTGACAGATGGGTTGATTGATTGACAGATGGGGTGATTGATTGACAGGTGGGGTGATTGATTGACAGATGGGCTGATTGATGTGCTGGGCTGTGTGACAGGTCCTCTTTATGGGGGGGGGGCGTGTTGTGCACTGTAAACTTATGTAGACAAACTACACTGAGCTAACTTACTGATCTCTTCTCTCTCCTCACAGATCGGTGTGTGAGGAGAGAGCAGGGATCAGGTAGTAACTCCTGTGGAGTTTGTTTACATTTGTGACCGGCTGTGATTGGACACAGCCGGTCACGTGGTAAACAGCCAATTCATTGGCTGTTTACTCTGATCGGGGACGCGCTGTGTCCAAGGGACACTCGCCCTCCCCGATCCCCGCTCTGCAAGCCTGTGGCGGCGCGCACGGAGCGCGCCGCCGAGTTTGTTTTGACAGGTGATCGGCTGTGACTTTGACACAGCCGATCACATGGTAAACAGCCAATGAAATTGGCTGTTTACCGTGATCAGGGAAGCGCTGTGTCCGAGGGACACATGCCGTCCCCGATCACCGCGCTGCGCGCCCCCGCGGGCGCGCGCAAGGCAATATCCTGCAGGACGTCATATGACGTCCAGTATCGATATTGCAACCACTTCCCGGACGTCAATTCGCTATTGACTGGGCGGGAAGTGGATAATCTATTTTTTATTCACAGTTAATTTTCTGTTTATTATCTGTTCACATAGATTATATATTGCTTTTTATTTAGCTTTTTATATGTTATCACTGTTATATTTGGATTTTTTCAGTTACCCAGTGATGGGCTTATGTTCAAATTCATAAGTTAGCGCGACTATATATTTTTTTCTTATTTGTACCCACTGATGATTGTTTTCAGACTAGTTGCTGCTTCCCCTAAAATATTTTCTTTTTTCAGGCAATTCATTAGCTTGATTCGTACACTTTAAGCGCAGTTTCTTCTATATTTTTTTCCAACCTCAACATGGGGAGAATGTCCCCATGTTGATGGGGACAAGGGCCTCATCCCCACAACCCTTGCCCGGTGGTTGTGGGGGTCTGCGGGCAGGGGGCTTATCGGAATCTGGAAGAGCCCTTTAACAAAGGGGACCCCCAGATCTCACCCCCCCTATGTGAATTGGTAAGGGGTACATTGTACCCCTACCATTTCATGAAGAAAGTGTAAAAAAAAAAAAAAAAAAAAAAAACACCTTGGAAAAGTCCTTTATTAAAAATAAAAAAATAAAAACACATTCCAGCGATGTAATCCAATGTCCCACGACAATCCGATGTCCAGTGCTGCAGTCTCCATTCGAAACTTCATTGGCTGAGCGGACCTACACTGCGGAGGAAGTTCCCCATCAGGGCCGCTCAGCCAAGGACGTAGGCGGGGTCTGAGGTACGAGGGGGCGGGGGCGCCCTCATATCTCAGACCCCGTCTACTTCATTGGCTAAGCAGACCTGATGGGGAACTTCCTCTTCAGTGTAAAAAAATGAATAGACCCGCCCCTTCTCACGTTCCCCATCAGGAACTAATTTTGCCTGCGCAGTACAGGGGGGGGGGGGCATGATCCGCCGGGGGGGGCCTTTCTCGGCAGAACACCTGCAGACACTCATTGTACAGCTCTCCAGCCCTTCCGCTAACAAACTGCTCCTGCTACAGCCAAATATTTCAACTCAGTTTTTGACTCATCAGTCCAGAGCATCTGTTGCCATTTTTTTGCACCCCAGTTGCTATGTTGTCATGCATAGTTGAGTCGCTTAGCATTGTTTCTATGTCCTATGCATGAAAACATAGGAACTGGGGTGCAGAAAAATGGCAAAAGGTTGACTGATGAGTCAACATTTTTTTCACACCTGCCTAAACTTTTGTACAGAGAGCAAATTTTCCAAGGATGAGGGCTGCTCTCCAGGCCTTTGACTAGGAGGGAATATTAGAATCGATGAACACAGAACAGAAATGGGAATTCTTCAAAAAGTTTGTGAACTCACTGAAAAGTATATTCCCATGTGGCTCACGGCCAAAGTTAAAAAAGCTACAAACAATAAGAAAAGAGCATTTAAAAAATATAAAAATGATGGAACACTATTGTCGTTTGAATGTTAAATTTTAACCACTTGCTTACTGGGCACTTAAACCCCCCTGCTGCCCAGACCAATTTTCAGCTTTCTGCGCTGATGCACTTTGAATGACAATTGCGCGGTCATACAACGATGTACCCAAATGAATTTTTTATCTTTTTTTTCCCACAAATAGAGCTTTCTTTTGGTGATATTTGATCACCTCTGGCATTTTTATTTTTTGCTAAACAAACAAAAAAAGATGGAAAATTTTGAAAATAAAAAATAAAAAAAAATAGGATTTTTATAACAGCTTACCTGTAAAATCCTTTTCTTGGAGTACATCACGGGACACAGAGCGACATAATCATTACTAATGGGTTATATAGTTACCGTCAGGTGCTGGCACTGGCAACTTCCAAAACCGGAAGTACCCTCCCCTATATAAGCCCCTCCCATCCGGGAGCACCTCAGTTTTGTAGCAAAGCAATAAGTGTCCCCAAAGAGGGGCGGGAGCTCTGTGTCCCGTGATGTACTCCAAGAAAAGGATTTTACAGGTAAGCTGTTATAAAAATCCTATTTTCTTTCTCGTACATCACGGGACACAGAGCGACATAATCATTACTAATGGGATGTCCTAAAGCAATGCCAAATGAGGGGGGGGATACACCATATATAAGCTGAGCGCTATCAGACATGAGGATCTTTTGCGGCCTGCAACACACTGCGCCCAAAGGCGACATCCTCCTGACTTCTAACGTCCACCTGGTAGAACCTAGTAAACGTGTGTACTGAAGACCATGTTGCGGCCTTACAGACTTGAGCCAGGGAGGCCTGGTGATGCACTGCCCATGAAGTTCCAACTGCTCTCGTGGAGTGCGCCCTAACTTTGAACGGAGGCGGTCTACTTCTCAAGCTATAGGCTTGTATTATGACCTGTCGAATCCACTTGGCTAAAGTAGATTTTGACGCTGCCTGACCCCTTCTGGGGCCTTCCGGCAGAATAAACAAAGTATCCGTTCTGCGAATCTGAGCAGTGGCTTTTAGATAAGCTTTAACTGCTCTTACTACATCCAAAGAATGTAATAACTTTTCCTCTACCGAAGTAGGCTTGGGGAAAAAAGAAGGAAGAACCACATCTTGGTTCAAATGAAACCTCGATACCACCCTAGGAAGAAAGGCTGGATGAGGACGTAACACTACTCTGTCCTTATGGATAACCAGATATGGCTCCTTACAGGACATAGCTGCTAATTCCGATACTCTTTTAGCCGAACAAATGGCTACTAAAAAAATCAATTTCCTGGTGAGAAGCACTAAGGAAATATGCTATAATGGTTCAAATGGTTGTTTCTGTAGAACCGACAGAACCAAGTTTAGATCCCATGGACATATGGGAATATTAACCGGAGGACTAATACGCATCACTCCTTGTATAAAGGCTTTGACTAGTGAATGCGAAGCCAAGGGCCTTTGAAAAAATATTGACAAGGCCGAAATCTGACCCTTGATAGTACTCAAGGCAAGCTTCCTATCTACAGCCCATTGTAGGAAGTCCAGAATCCTACCTATTACGTACTTATGTGGATGCCATTTCTTGGCCTCACACCACGCGATGTACGCCTTCCAGATTCTATAGTAGATCTGCCTGGATACCGGCTTCCTGGCATTGATCATGGTAGATACCACAGAATTAGAGAGCCCTCTCTTTTTTAGAATGTGGGCTTCAATAGCCAGGCCGTCAAACCTAGGGCTGGTAAGGAAGGGTGGTATATCGGTCCTTGCGAAAGCCGGACGACGTGGGAGAGTCCAAGGACTCCCCACTGAAATTTTACAATCTCCGCGTACCACGCTCTTCGGGGCCACGCTGGAGCCACCGGAATCACTGGTTTCTTTTCTACCCTGATTCTGCGGAGTAATCGAGGTAACCATTGGCGGTGTGAATGCATATATCAGCTTGAACTGATCCCAAGGGAACACTAGGGCATCCGAGCCGCAAGCTAGGGGATCCCTTGTCCGAGAGACAAACCTGTCCCCCTTTGCGTTGAATCTGGATGCTAGAAGATCTACATCCGATGTTCCCCACCGCTGACATATTGTCCAGAAAACCTCGGGGTGAAGGGACCCTTCCTCTGGGCCTAATTGCTGGCGACTTAGAAAGTCCGCCTTCCAATTCTCCACTCCTGGAATGAATACCGCAAATATGGCTGGGACATATTTTTCTGCCCATTTCAGGATGTAATTTACTTCCCTCTGGGCTGCACGACTCCTGGTGCCCCCCTGATGATTGATATATGCCACTGCTGTGGCATTGTCTGATTGAATTCTGACAGGGGACCCTTGGAGTTTGGATGTCCATGCTACTAGGGCATACCGCTCGTATCTCTAAGAGATTGATGGGCAGGGCCTTTTCCGCATCCGACCATCTGCCCTGGAGAGACTTTTGCTCCAATACTGCTCCCCAGCCTATAAGGCTGGCATCTGTAGTGACCACCTTCCAAGAAATCGGACTGAAGGATTTCCTTTTTTCCAGATTCTGGGGAACCAACCACCAACGGAGGCTCTTGCGAACGGAAGGGGACAAGGACATTGTAAGTCTAGGGCCTGAACTTTTTTGTTCCAGGCTGACAGTATGGCCCCTTGCAAATTTCCTTGAATGGAATTGACCGTAGGGTACTGCTTCGAATGATGCCACCATTTTTCCCAGCAGCCTCATATACAGGCGTATGGACGGCTGTCTTTTTTGTACCCACTAAGTGGATCAAATCTTTCAAAGACAACACCTTTCCTCGAGGCAAGAATATTTTTCTCTGGCCTGAATCCAACCCTAGCCCCAAGTATTCCAGACTTTTGACTGGTTTCTAGGGCTGACTTGTCTCGGTTGATAATCCAACCGTGAGATTCCAGATACTTGAACGTCTTGTGAACGACCACGTCTAGTTTTTTCACTGAGTGGTCTATCAGCAACAAGTCATCCAGATATGCCATTATCATTACACCTTGTGTTCTTAGATTGGCCAATAAAGGGCCAGAATTTTTGTAAACACTCGTGGTGCTGTGGCCAAACCGAAGGGTAAGGCTCTGAACTGAAAATGGCGCCCTTCTACTGCAAAGCGTAGAAATTTTTGGTGGACTGGAAAGATGGGAATGTGCAAATAAGCATCTTTGATGTCGATCGTGGCTAACCAATCCTCCCCTTGTAGGGCAGTGGCCACCGATCGGATCGACTCCATCGGAAAGTCCTGATATACAGGAATTTGTATAGCCCTTTTAGAATTAATATGGGCCTCCCGACCGCGTTTGCTTCGGGACTGTAAAGAGGTTTGAGTAAAACTCGAACCCTCATTCTTCCAGGGGAACCTCCATAATTACTCCTTGGAGCAATAGTTGTTCTAGTGCCAACAGGAGGGACTCTCTCTTCCGGGGATCCCTTGGCACGTTTGACCTCAAAAAATGGGAAGGAGGAGAGTCTTTTAACTCCAAACTGTATCCCAAACCTACTGCGGAGAGCACCTATCTGTCTTGATCGTGTCCCGCCAGGTCTCTTGCGAACAACTGGAGTCCTCCCCCCCACCCGACTGAGTGGGGGCTTCAATGAATTTCACTTTGGGGGAGGTTTTGTACCTCCCCTGACCCAGGGTTTCTCATTACCCTGCTACTGTCCCTGTTTTTTACCCCCGGGATTTGACCGAGGAGGCCGTCGGAACTGTTACACAGCCGATGCCCCAGGGACTGGAGAAGCAGGCCTCTTAAAGAGGGACCTCTAACTCTGCTTTTAACCGGCAAGAGCGTATTTTTACCGCTGGAAATTTTCTGGATATATTTGTCCAGGTTTTCCCTGAATAAGCGTTCACCATGAAATGGGACGCTAACCAGCCATTCTTTACAGGGAGCTTCAGCAGACCAGTTTCTGAGCCATAGGAGCCTACGCATATGTACTATAGACAGCGTAAGGCGGGAGGCCTGATGGACTGAATCCTCTATGGCATCAACCGCAAAGCCTAAGGCTCTAGGTAGATCAGCTAGGGCAAAGCCTGCTGATCTGTCAAGTCCCTCAAGACCTGTTTCAACTGATCCTTCACTGCTTAGCAGACCCCAATAGCTGCTACTGCTGGTTGTATCACCAAGCAGATTTTCATAAGGACTCCAATCTTTTATCTATTGGGTTCTTGAACATTTGGACATTATCCACTGGACATGTCAGTGATTTATACATACAAGAGATGGCTGCGTCCACTGTAGGGACCTTCCATTTTTTTTTTTTTTTTTTTGATGAACTTATCCTCCATGGGATAGACCACCGGAAATCTCTTGGGGGAATAAATATTTTCTCAGGACGTTCCCAATCCTGGTAAATGAGCCCTTTCAGTAAAGGGTGAAGTGGAAAAGAACAAACAGTCTGGGGGCTTCTAGCGACCCCAACGAGGATACAGTAGTGGTTGATGGTTCCGCAAGGTGCATTTTTAAATGCTGATCGGACCATGTTAGTCAGAGACTGAACCCATAATCTTTCAGCTTGAGATGCTGAGAAAAGGTTTCCCCACTGTTGATTCCTCTATAACAGAATCAACCTTATCCTGATCCCCTTCAGGCAGGTCAATCCCTGTATGGGACTGTTGCTCTGCTAACAGGCACTCTGAAGGAGGAGACGGAGATCGGGCGTGCTTTCCCTGACAGGGAGGCAGCGATAAATTTTGACAATCTCTCTCTAATCCTCCCAGAGCTGAGGAAAAAAACCTCCTCTGTTACATACACAGGAGCAGGTGACTGAGGACAGCCACAGTACCAAGTACCCCTGCGGGGTCTCTACGGTCACTTACCTCTGAACTTCAGGGGAGACTGGTGCAGCAGGAGTATGCCCAAGATCCTCAGAGCCCGATGAGACCCCCTTCGCTTCCTGGAAGATTCAGTTCCGGAGCTACTGGACGGCATATTCCTAAGCCTAAAGCTGAGGTATTCCAGCCGTAATACACCACTTTTACTGAGAATAGTCTAGCACAATTGCTGCTATATCACAGTTGGTGTCTACTAATGTGCCTTTCTAGGGGATGCCTGTATCAACCGCTATGCTGTATGCCTTTAAATGTTGCCAGCTCTGTCTCTGTACTTCATAACCAGCTTATCTGCAATAATGTGGCTTTTTAAAAACCTGCTGGGACGCCCGCACATGCGCAGAAGCGCTGCGGCGCGCACAGAGCGTCATCCCCCAGGCCCCGCCCCTTTTTCCGGCCACCTCTATATATAGAGGCGCGTGCACGCGCGCGGCCACGTGCGCCTCGGCGCTAATTTTCAAACATGGAAACCAGGGACAGGAGCCAGGGCCCCCTTTGCCGCAGGCCGGGGGATAGACGAACACTGCAACATGGCAGAGGAAACAGTTTCCTGTAGGAGAACTCACCAGCTGCCTGGACTTTGCTCTCTGAGAAGAAACTAGTCCATATGACAAGAAAAACATTCCACAGCGGCCTCTAGTGGACAAACACAGGTACCGCAGTTTAATATACTAAACATATATAAAAAACATTCTTTTTTTTTTTTTTTTTTCTTGACCACCATTAAAAATTATTACTTTTTTTAGTAGTTACAGGCATGCACAGATATTAGCGGGAATACCGTTAGGTAACAGACAGAAAGACAAATTAGGCTTGGGGGTCCCCCAATAGAACCAAGTTCCTGGGGGCCCCCACTTACCTGTTCCCCGCCGCAGGACTTTGTTTGGTCCACAAAAGCCCAAACTTCACCTATCACGGCAGGCATTGTAATCAAACCTTCAGGGACCGGGTTCCCAAGGATTCCACTCCCCTGGACCTGTATAGCACCCTGCACAGAAAACATCTTGGTCGTGGGTATGACCAGAGCTCTGGATCCCAGGGTCCAGCTCTCCTAAGAGAAGCATTACAGGCAGAACCTTGCTCTTCTCTGCAAGGCCCGGGTACCGACCGTTTAGCTATGAAGCTTTTTTGGTCGGATCCGGAATAGCTTACAGAGGCCCAAAAGAACCTGTAGGCAAGCTCAGTGAAAAACACATGTTTCTTCTTGGCCAACACCTTAGACACTGGCAAAAAACTGAGGTGCTCCCGGATGGGAGGGGCTTATATAGGGGAGGGTACTTCCGGTTTTGGAAGTTGCCAGTGCCAGCACCTGACGGTAACTATATAACCCATTAGTAATGATTATGTCGCTCTGTGTCCCGTGATGTACGAGAAAGAAATCATGTTTTATATTTTGTTAATTTTTTTTGCAAACAGGTAATTTTTCTCCTACATTGATATGCGCTGATGAGGCGGCACTGATGGACACTGATAGGCTGCATTGGTGGGCACTGCTAGGCACAGATAAGACGGCACTGATGGGGACAGATAAGGAAGCACTGATGGGGACAGATAAGGTGGCACTGATGGGCGGCACTGATGGGGGGCACTGATGGGTTATTGCACTGTGGGCACTGATAGGCTGCGCTGGTGGGCACTGGTAGGTGGCACACAGGAGGACAGATGAGCTGTCTGCAGCTCTCCCTGATCGGGACCGATGATGGTCTGATGATATTGGGTCTGAGATCAAAAGTAAAATTTCTGTCTTTGCAGATGACACCAAGCTATGCAGTGGAATAACGTCCTTACAGGATGTCTCCAATTTACAAGCCGACCTCAATGCTCTGTCTAATTGGGCAACGAAGTGGCAAATGAGGTTTACTGTTGATAAATGTAAAGTTATGCACTTGGGGGCTAAGAATATGAATGCATCATACATACTAGGGGGACGTACAACTGGGAGAATCAATGGTGGAGAAGGATCTGGAGGTTTTGGTAGATAATAAGCTCAATAATGGCATGCAATGCCAAGCTGCAGTTTCCAAAGCGAGCAAAGTCCTTTCTTGTATTAAAAGAGGTATGGACACCCGAAAGAGATATAATTTTGCCCCTGTACAAATCATTAGTAAGACCTCATCTGGAATATGCAGTTCAGTTTTGGGCCCCAGTTCTCAAAAAGGATATCGAGGAACTGGAGAAAGTGCAGAGAAGGGCAACCAAACTGATAAGAGGCATGGAGGAGCTCAGCTATGAGGAAAGATTAGAGGAACTGAATTTATTCACTCTTGAGAAGAGGAGATTAAGGGGGGATATGATCAACATGTACAAATATATAAGGGGTCCATATAGTGAACTTGGTGTTGAGTTATTCACTTTACTGTCAACACAAAGGACAAGGGGGCATTCTTTACATCTAGGAGGAAAAGAGATTTCACCTCCAAATACGGAAAGGTTTCTTCACAGTAAGAGCTGTGAAAATGTGGAATAGACTCCCTGCAGAGGTGGTTCTGGCCAGCTCAGTAGATTGCTTTAAGAAAGGTCTGGATTCTTTCCTAAATGTACATAATATAACTGGGTACTGACATTGATAGGTAAAGCTGATCCGGGGAATATCCGATTGCCTCTCGGGGGATCAGGAAGGAATTTTTTCCCCTGCTGTAGCAAAATTGGTTCATACTCTGCTGGGGTTTTTCGCCTTCCTCTGGATCAGGGGTCTCCATACTTTTCAAGCAAAGGGCCAGATTACGGTCTTTCAGACTTAAGGGGGGCCGGATTCTGACCAGTCGGGGTAGAAAATGCCCTAGGGCCGAGCATCAGTGAGAATAAACATGGCCCCAGTGTTCGTGGGCAGTAAGAGGAGGAATAGTGTTCCACCATTGCTATTAGTCTAAGAAATAGTGCCCCATTGTTGGTGCCATTGGGAGGAATAGTGCCTCATATCGTTGGGAGCAATACTGCCCCAAGGGCCAGATGAAGGCTAGGAAAGGGCCACATCCGGCCCTCGGGCCGCAGTTTGGAGACCCCTGCTCTGGATCAACTATGGGTATAGGATTGTGTATGTGGAATTGTATGATATTATTTTATATTTATTTTTATGGATGGACTTGTGTCTTTTTTCAACCTGACAAACTATGTAACAGTACTGTATCCAGTACTGGGGAAAATTTCTGAGAAAAAAAAACTTTATCTCCACTGGAGCACAACCAATCATCTATTACATTTTCATTTTCCAAGCTGTGTGTAAAACATTTAAGATAGAAGCCGATTGGGCACTATGGGTAATAGGTGATAGTAATATCAGTTAAGATTCAATTTAACCCCCCCCCCCCCACTATGTGAGTATATGAATTCACCAATAAATCATACATAAAAACAACCAGAGGAAGTAATGTCTTAAAGGAGCACTAAAGCTTCCCTTTTTTTTCCCCAAAAATAACAAACATGTTATACTTACCTCCACTGTGCAGCTCGTTTTGCACACAGTGGCCCCGATCCTGGTCTTCTGGGGTCCCTCGGCGGCTGTCTTGGCTCCTCCCCGCAAGGACTCCACACCATAATGCGAGTGAGCTCGCATGGTGTGGAGTAATTGCGGGCGCGCTCCCGTGATACAGCGGCGGCCATAGCCGCCGACTGTATCACTCGGCCCCGCCCCCCGCGTCATTGGATGTGATTGACAGCAGCGCCAGCCAATGGCTGCGCTGCTTTCAATCCATCCAGTGTAGCCAATCGGCGGCCAGGCTGAAAAACGAAGAGGATGACGGGGACGAGCGCGGGACTTTCGAGGGGCCAGGTAAGTAAAACGGGGGCTCGGGGGGGGGCGGTATTGTCGAATGTTTTTTCACCTTAATGCATAGGATGCATTAAGGTGAAAAAACATGTAACTTTACTACTCCTTTAAGCATATCTTAACCCAAAACCAGAAATTTGCCATCATTTGGCCTGTCAAATATGTGACTGAAAATGTTTTGTTATATCTGTTTGATAAGTTCAAAATAATCCGTTGATCCTTCCAGAGATTTTTTGAGATCAGTGTTGGCTTGCTAGGACAGGGAGGGGTTTACCGGCAAGATCGTCAGGTGAAAAAAAAAAAGAAAAGAAGGTCTGAATAGGCAACTATTGCAGCCACCACATCTAAGGTCTGGTAAACTGCAATATAGAACTTTTGGGTTTAGATACACTTTAACTGCCTAAAAGCACAATGTATTTCCTAGAAAATTATAATATCCCAGCCAGGACACCATCTGCATGTAGTCTGCATGTTGTTTCTGTGCCCACGGGGGTTTCCTCTGTGTACTCCGGTTTCCTCCCACTCATTAAAGATATGCTGGCAAGTTATTTGACTCCGGTCTAATTTGGCTCTATTATGTATACGAGATAGGGACTATAGATTGTAAGCTCCTTGAGGGCAGGGACTAATGTGAATGTACAGTATGTACAGCACTGAGTAAATTGACGGGGCTATATAAATACCTGTTTTACTGTATCTTATGTACCCCTTATTTCTTTAAATCACAGCAGTGGGTACATAAACTTTAGCCATCATAAAAGAAGGCATCATACGTTAGGAAACAATTCCATCAATATAACTATAGTCAGAGGACAGTCTTTGAGGACTTACCTCTTGTAGTCTTTGCTGCTCGCTGTCACACAGGAATGTTCCAAACAAGCAGCTGTAAAGGTGATCCAGAATAGTCATCAGAAAATGTTCATTGAATTCAAATGCATGAGGAAACTGTGGAGAATATCAGCACAAATTACATATAAACTTCACAAGGAAAAATACCAAAGTGCAACAATCTGGAAGAAACACATTTTAACGGTTTTCCTGCAATAGGAGAGCTTTTATTACGCAGACCTAACACCCAAAATTGAAAAAAAAAGTTGTTTCCCCTCTTTCTACTACATAGGGTTTTACAGCAGAATGCAGAAAGAGCCTGATCCATCATGGGAGGTTTTTTTCTAAAATAATATTGGGGATGTGTTGTCATTATGCCATATAATAAATACTGTATAATATATATAGCATATTCTAACACTAATGTATTTTGAGTTTCTGACCCAGAACAAGCATACATACATACCAGGGGTGCTGACCCATTGAGCGCGGGGCACGTAAAGGATATATCGCGTCCCTTCCTTGCCGACCCCTGGAACCTGGACAGGAGCAGGTTTAGCATTTACTGGAACCGATTCCCTGTATTTTCCCCCTGCAGAAAGGCGGCTTCTCCGGCTGCTTCTCCCGCCAGCATTCAGCTGCTGCAGGAGAAAAATACAGGGAATTGGCTCCACTAAACCCCCACCTCCCCTCCTGTCCCGGATCCATCCCCCCAAGTGCTCCCCAGATCCCCTTCCCTCCCCTTGCAGCACTACCAGCCCCCCCTCCTTTCCCTCCCATCAGCTACTGCGGGAGATTATTTAAGGATGAAGAGTAGGGGTGCAACGGATCGGTGGTGATCCGTGATCCGAACGGGTCACCCTGTTCGGATCGGATCACCACGCGATCCGCGGAGCGCTCCGGAGCCTCGGCCATAGGAAAGGCCGCGGCTTCGGCCTAGCTCCGGAGCGGCGGCCATCTTGGTACACCCGGCGGCGCCGCTGTAATGACGTTTCGTCGCCGCCATCTTGCTCCACTCACACTCCTGCACAGTAATGATAGTAAGAAGGGGCCAAGCGTACGCTGTATCCGGGCGAATCCGAATATAAAGGGAATTGAAGTGCATCATAGAGAATACAAAATAGCAGCCTTTGCGGATGACATTCTGCTTTTTCTATCGTCCCCTTTGACATCTTTACCCAACCTGATGCAAACCCTTGAACAATTCCAACTCATCTCAAATTTAAAGATTAACTATGCAAAATCTTTTGCACTAAATGTCTCCCTACCTTCTAAGCTGGTACTTCTCTGCCAGGAAAAATAGGATTTTTTACTCACCGTAAAATCCTTTTCTCTGAGTCCATGGACCGACACAGCTTCTCTATTGACAAAGTGGGTATTATCCGTTAATTAGGAGTGACTAGGTAGAAAAATTGTAAAAAGTGTTGCATCACACCTTCTACAGTACCGCCCAGGGGGCGGACCCTCTGGGTATATCCCCTCAGTCTGCATCTCGCAGATCAGTTCGTCAAAAAGCAGTACAAACTTAAAAGGAGGGGTGGGTGCTGTGTCGGTCCATGGACTCAGAGAAAAGGATTTTACGGTGAGTAAAAAATCCTATTTACTCTTTCGTCCATGGACCGACACAGCTTCTCTATTGACAAAGTGGGACGTCCCAAAGCAGTGTCAGAGAAAAAACGAGGGGTGGTAACAGCATAAAAATAAACTTCACTCCAAACACAAAACAGCACTCCTCCAACGGAGGAGTTGCAACTCTAAACAGCCGGTTGCAAAACCTTGCGGCCGAAAGAGGCATCTGAAGATGCACCTACATCAACTTTGTAGAATTTTGTGAAAGTGTGAGCGGACGACCAAGTCGCCGCTTTACATAATTGGGAAACAGACGCTTGATGTCGGAAAGCCCAAGAGGCACCTATTGCCCTGGTTGAATGCGCCGTGACCGGAAAGGGGGGCGCTTGACCCTTTAAGGCGTAAGCCTGGATTACTGTCGGATCCACCTAGAGATGGTGGCCGACGAGACTGCTTGGCCCTTCTTGGGACCAGCCACCGAAACAAACAGTGAGTCTGACTTCCGGAACAGGGAAGTAGCAGATAGGTATACTCTCAAAGCTCGGACAACGTCCAAGGAATGCAACGCCGACTCCTTAGGATTCGACGGGTGAGGACACAAGTGTGGAAGTACAATGTCTTTGTTGAGATGAAAAGCCGAAACGACCTTCGGAAGAAAGGAAGGCTGCGGCCGCAGCACCACCTTATCCTTGTGGAAAACCAAATAGGGAGCCTTGCAGGACAAGGCTGCCAGCTCAGAGACTCGTCTAACTGATGTAACAGCCACCAAAAAGACCACTTTCTGAGAAAGTGTCAACAGGGGAATATCTCTAATATTCTCAAACGGTGCCTTCTGAAGCACCGAGAGGACCAGGTTCAAGTCCCACGGAGGTAGCGGGGGACGGACCGGAGGGGCCACATGTCGAACCCCCTGCACAAAATAACTCACGAGAGAGTGAGCCACCAGGGGTCGCTGAAAAAAGACAGCCAGGGCAGATATCTGACCCTTAATCGTACTTAGGGCAAGCCTTTGGTCCACCCCATGCTGTAAAAACAGCAGGATTCTGGAAACCAAAAAGGTACGCGGATGCCATTTAATTTCCTCACACATGGAGATGTAGGCCTTCCAAGTGCGGTGATAAACCTTCCTAGAGGACGGTTTTTGAGCACTTCTCATCGTAGAGATTACTGAATCTGACAGGCCCCGGTCTCTCAGTACCTGGTTCTCAACAGCCATGCCGTTAAAGCCAATGACTGTAAAGCAGGATGGAGTATGGGACCTTGCGATAGCAGGTCCTTCCGTAGTGGTAGGCGCCAGGGGACGTCTGCTACCAGACGTACTAGATCGGCGTACCAAGGACGCTGAGGCCAATCTGGAGCGATTAGGATCATTGAAATTCCCTCTGCCTCCACTCTGTGGAGCAGAAGAGGAAGAAGCCTTAAGGGAGGGAAGGCATAGATTAGCCGATACTGACCCCACAATGCCACCAACGCGTCCGTTGCGTCTGCTCATGGGTCTCTTGACCGGGCCACAAACCTCAATACCTTCCGATTGAGTCGGGAAGCCAGAAGATCTACGTCTGGTGAGCCCCATCTTTGGCAGAGGAGTTGGAACACCTCCGGGTGTAAGGACCATTCTCCCTGGTCCAGTATATGGCAGCTCAGGTAGTCCGCCTGCCAGTTTTCCACACCCGGAATGTACACGGCCGACAGTGCCGGTATGCTCCTCTCTGCCCACTTCAGGATGCGAGCGACCTCCGATGCTGCAGCTGAGCTTCTTGTTCCTCCTTGATGATTGATATATGCCACTGCTGTGGCGTTGTCTGACTGGATCCTGACTGGACGCCCTTGCAGCCTCTGAGACCATTTGAAGAGGCACAGCCTGATCGCCCGGATTTCCAGGACATTGATCGGCAGGAGGGCTTCCTCTGGGGTCCAGCGACCTAGCGCCGACTGAACACCCCAGACCCCCCCCAACCTGTAAGGCTGGCGTCCGTCGTGATTACTATCCAGTAAACCGGAAGAAATGACTTCCCGGCCATAAGAGCCGGTGCTGTCAGCCACCATACCAGGGATCTCCTGACTAGGTGGCTCACTCGGATTTGATAATCCAGAGATGAAGGGCATCTGTTCCATCTGGACAGAACTTCCTTCTGTAACACTCGAGTGTGGTATTGAACATATGGGACCGCCTCGAAGAGGCTACCATGAGGCCCAACACTCACATGCAAAAACGGAGTGACGACCAATTCCTGGAAGTCAGCTGCCGTACTGCAGCCCGGAGGGTTTGCAACGTCTTCACAGGGAGGAATACCTTTGCCTCTGAGGAATCCTGAATCAACCCCAGGTACACTAGGCGTTGAGTGGGAACCAATACTGACTTTTGCGTGTTTAGTATCCAACCACAGTCTCGAAGAGTCTGACAGGTAATAGACACGCTTACCTCTAATTCTGAGCTTGAAGGGGCCTTCAGTAGAAGGTCGTCCAAGTAGCTCATGATAGCGATACCCCGCTGTCTTAGAAGTGCCAAAATCGGAGCGAGCACCTTGGTGAACGTCCTGGGTGCTGAGGCAAGGCCAAACGGGAGGGCCACAAACTGGTAGTGGTTCTTCCCGATAGCAAATCGCAGAAACCTCTGGTGTCTGGAGTATATGGGGACATGCAGGTATGCGTCCTTGATGTCCAAGGAGGACAGAAAGTCCCCCGGATGGAGAGCCGTGACTACAGATCGAACCGACTCCATCCGAAATCTTTGTACTTTCACAAAGCAATTGAGGGCTCTGAGATCCAAGATTGGACGAACCCCCTCCTGCTTCGGCACAATGAACAGATTTGAGTAAAAACCCTGACCCCGTTCCTGTTCTGGAACTGGAATAACTACCCCGCGTTCCAGTAGACCCTGGACCGCCCCATACAGGGCCTCCAGACGGGTCGGTAGTAGCTGGAGATTGGAGGTGATGAATCTGTCCGGTGGACAAGAGAGAAATTCTATCTTGTAGCCTGAGGAGATTACTTCGCAAACCCACCTGTCGGAGACTAAAGCTGTCCACTGAGTCCCGAATTTGCGAAGACGTCCCCCCACCCGAGAGCTGGGTGGGGACGGACCTTCATGCGGACGCAGATTTGTCCGCAGGCTTGTTGGGTCTGCGGGACCAAGGACGCTTTTGTCCTTGGGCAGGCGCTTTATCGGCCTGGGGTCTTTTCCCTGTCGCCCTAGGGGGGACGAAAAAACCGCTTGCGTGCAGTAAAGGAAGGCCCTTGCCCTTGGCTTGGCCCCTTACCCTTGCTAGTTTGGGGAAGCAAAGTGCTTTTACCTCCTGTGGCATCCTTGATGATGTCATCCAGGGAAGCCCCAAAAAGTCTGTCGCCCTTAAAAGGCAGATCCAATAGGGCTTTCTTGGAAGTCTGGTCCGCAGACCAGCCCTTTAGCCAGATCAGGCGGCATATTGCTACTGCCCCTTAAAAGGCAGATCCAACAGGGCTTTCTTGGAAGTCTGGTCCGCAGACTAGCCCTTTAGCCAGATCAGGCGGCGTATTGCTACTGCATAAACCAAAGCTTTTGACAGCAGGGGAATAGTATCCATGTCTGACTCGGAGACAAACTTAAGGCCCTGGACCAACTGGTGGGCCAAAGTTATCTCATTAGGAGGAGCATCTCGCTCCTTTAACCCCTGGAGTAGCAATTTTGCCCATTCAGTAAGTGTCTGAGACACTAAGGCCCCCGCCCATGCCGGGCGTACTGCCGAGCCTACCACTGAGTATAGGTAGCGAGCGAGTGCTTCAGCCTTCTTATCCACAGGGTCCTTGAAAACAGGAGCCCCTTCTACTGGAATAGTGGTGGCTCTATTAAGTCTGGACACCAGAGGGTCCACTATAGGGGGAGAAGTCCATTTCTTCAGAAAACTCTCCTCAAAGGGGTACCGTACCGCAAACCTCTTTGGGGCTGTAAAGATGCTCAGTGGGTCCCATTCCTTGTATAAGAGTTTGTCAAAATAAGACACACAAGGGAACACCTTAGCAGTGCGGGCAGGTTTACAAAACCCAAAGGGGACTGGAGTTTCTTCTGCTTCTGCAGTATTTTCCAACTTTAGCGTATCCCGCACTGCAGTAATAAGGTCAGATACCAAAGCCGTCTTGCGTACTGACCTGGACTTGGAGTCACCCTCACTGTCCAATCGGTCACGGTCTGCAGTCTCTGATGCGTCCGAATCTGGGCCATGAGCCGTAGCTGGTTCTGCATCAGAATTATTCCCGGAAGATTGTAGGGGACAGGGGCGTTTACTACCCCCTGTATTCCCGTGTGCTGCTTCCACCCTGGCAGCAAACGCCTCTAGGATTGCCGACATAGCGTTCATAGACACCTCAGGGGCACCAGCTGCTAAATCTGGTGTTTCAGGGGAGAAGACATCTGGCTCAGATGCCATGCTGACCACACGCTGACACCCACAGGGCTCCAGGCAAGATATCAATAGGCCACCCTCCTGCGCTGCAGAGATGCTGGGTTACCCAGAGGACTCACCACCCTGGACCGGTACTGCTATGCTGCCGTGTGCTGCGCCTGTGATGCTGTCCCACTGCTGCTGTGTCAGTCTGCTTCTTTTATCAGCACTTCCTGTGTGAATTTTCGCGCCAGTGTAATACACCCTAGAGGCCGGAGACTCTCGCAAAATGGCCGCCAAAAACGTCTGTATGGAAGATAATGTGGGCTCTAAGAAAATGGCCGCCGAGCCGAAGATAGAGGCCAAGCAACCGTAGCCCACAAAAAGATGGCCGCCGAACGGCAATATATACATACAGGGTGGACAAACATGGCCGCCGATCAGTTGATAGGGGCCAGTGGGTGTGGACTACAAGAAAATGGCGCCGAAACCACAGGAAGATGGCCGTCGGGCAGTCACTAGAGGCCGAACTCGGCATGGACCACCCCAAAATGGCCGCCGACAGCATGGAGGAGGAAGCACACACACAGGTAAGCAGAAATGACATTTCTTTTAAATGTTAGTTACAGCCAGCCCCGCTCCAGTGGAACCCCTTAGGTGACCCCCAGCACCCAGCAACCTTTAGCTAGAAGCCCAGGGAGGAGGGAAAGGCAGGGAGAGAGGGAAGAAAGGGGCCACAACCACTTACTTGATCTCTCCAGGAATGTCCAGCTAAATCACCCAGCCGAGGCAGGGGAGTTTACTTACCTATCCTGCATGTCTTATGCTGGAAGACATTCCAAACAGATCATCGTCCGTGCACGGAAGGTGACTGTTGGCCAGGCATGCTTGTGATTGGACCCAAAAGGGACGATCATATGTATGCCCTGGAGCGTGACGCTCACCGGACAGGCTGCTGCGACTCGGCCGTAAGGTCAGCCGAAGCTGAGCGGTCCGATGCAAGCCTTGGAGCGTAAGCTCACTGGCCAGGCTGCTGCGACTCGGCCGTAAGGTCAGCCGAAGCTGAGCGGTCCGATGCAGGCCCTGGAGCGTAGGCTCACCGGCCACCTGTGGAGCAACGGGCATGTCGTGGAAAACCCAGCGCGTAGCTAGGGTCGGCACACGCTCGATGGCCGAAACTGGGGAGACTACAAGGATCGAGGATCCAACCTGTCACCCAGTCGGCAGTTGATCGAAGATCGCAGGAAACAAAAAATGTAGCAAAAAAATAATAGGATTTTTATAACAGCTTACCTGTAAAATCCTTTTCTTGGAGTACATCACGGGACACAGAGCGACATAGTCATTACTAATGGGTTATATAGATACCGTCAGGTGCTGGCACTGGCAACTTCCAAAACCGGAAGTACCCTCCCCTATATAAGCCCCTCCCATCCGGGAGCACCTCAGTTTTGTAGCAAAGCAATAAGTGTCCCTAAAGAGGGGCGGGAGCTCTGTGTCCCGTGATGTACTCCAAGAAAAGGATTTTACAGGTAAGCTGTTATAAAAATCCTATTTTCTTTCTCGTACATCACGGGACACAGAGCGACATAGTCATTACTAATGGGATGTCCTAAAGCAATGCCAAATGAGGGGGGGGATACACCATATATAAGCTGAGCGCTATCAGACATGAGGATCTTTTGCGGCCTGCAACACACTGCGCCCAAAGGCGACATCCTCCTGACTTCTAACGTCCACCTGGTAGGACCTAGTAAACGTGTGTACCGAAGACCATGTTGCGGCCTTACAGATTTGAGCCAGGGAGGCCTGGTGATGCACTGCCCATGAAGTTCCAACTGCTCTCGTGGAGTGCGCTCTAACTTTGAACGGAGGCGGTCTCCTTCTCAAGCCATAAGCTTGCATAATGACCTGTCGAATCCACTTGGCTAAAGTAGACTTTGACGCTGCCTGACCCTTTCTGGGGCCTTCCGGCAGAATAAACAAAGTATCCGTTCTGCGAATCTGAGCAGTGGCTTTTAGATAAGCTTTAACTGCTCTTACTACATCCAAAGAATGCAATAACTTTTCCTCTACCGAAGTAGGTTTGGGGAAAAAAGAAGGAAGAACCACATCTTGGTTCAAATGAAACCTCGATACCACCTTAGGAAGAAAGGCTGGATGAGGACGTAACACTACTCTGTCCTTATGGATAACCAGATATGGCTCCTTACAAGACATAGCTGCTAATTCCGATACTCTTTTAGCCGAACAAATGGCTACTAGAAAAATCAATTTCCTGGTGAGAAGCACCAAGGAAATATGCTGTAATGGTTCAAATGGTTGTTTCTGTAGAACCGACAGAACCAAGTTTAGATCCCATGGACATATGGGAATATTAACCGGAGGCCTAATACGCATCACTCCTTGTATAAAGGCTTTGACTAGTGAATGCGAAGCCAAGGGCCTTTGAAAAAATATTGACAAGGCCGAAATCTGACCCTTGATAGTACTCAAGGCAAGCTTCCTATCTACAGCCCACTGTAGGAAGTCCAGAATCCTACCTATTACGTACTTATGTGGATGCCATTTCTTGGCCTCACACCACGCGATGTACGCCTTCCAGATTCTATAGTAGATCTGCCTGGATACCGGCTTCCTGGCATTGATCATGGTAGATACCACAGCATTAGAGAGCCCTCTATTTTTTAGAATGTGGGCTTCAATAGCCAGGCCGTCAAACCTAGGGCTGGTAAGGAAGGGTGGTATATCGGTCCTTGCGAAAGCCGGACGACGTGGGAGAGTCCAAGGACTCCCCACTGAAATTTTACAATCTCCGCGTACCACGCTCTTCGGGGCCACGCTGGAGCCACCGGAATCACTGGTTTCTTTTCTACCCTGATTCTGCGGAGTAATCGAGGTAACCATTGTGGCGGTGTGAATGCATATATCAGCTTGAACTGATCCCCAGGGAACACTAGGGCATCCGAGCCGCAAGCTAGGGGATCCCTTGTCCGAGAGACAAACCTATCCCCCTTTGCGTTGAATCTGGATGCTAGAAGATCTACATCCGATGTTCCCCACCGCTGACATATTGTCCAGAAAACCTCGGGGTGAAGGGACCCTTCCTCTGGGCCTAATTGCTGGCGACTTAGAAAGTCCGCCTTCCAATTCTCCACTCCTGGAATGAATACCGCAGATATGGCTGGGACATATTTTTCCTGCCCATTTCAGGGTGTAATTTACTTCCCTCTGGGCTGCACGACTCCTGGTGCCCCCCTGATGATTGATATATGCCACTGCTGTGGCATTGTCTGATTGAATTCTGACAGGGGACCCTTGGAGTTTGGATGTCCATGCTACTAGGGCATACCGGGCTGCTCGTATCTCTAAGAGATTGATGGGCAGGGCCTTTTCTGCATCCGACCATCTGCCCTGGAGAGACTATTGCTCCAGTACTGCTCCCCAGCCTATAAGGCTGGCATCTGTAGTGACCACCTTCCAAGAAATCGGACTTAAGGATTTCCTTTTTTCCAGATTCTGGGGAACCCACCACCAACGGAGGCTCTTGCGAACGGAAGGGGACAAGGACATTGTAAGTCTAGGGCCTGAACTTTTTTGTTCCAGGCTGACAGTATGGCCCCTTGCAAATTCCTTGAATGGAATTGACCGTAGGGTACTGCTTCGAATGATGCCACCATTTTTCCCAGCAGCCTCATATACAGGCGTATGGACGGCTGTCTTTTTTGTACCCACTAAGTGGATCAAATCTTTCAAAGACAACACCTTTCCTCGAGGCAAGAATATTTTTCTCTGGCCTGAATCCAACCTTAGCCCCAAGTATTCCAGACTTTTGACTGTTTTTTAGGGCTGACTTGTCTCGGTTGATAATCCAACCGTGAGATTCCAGATACTTGATCGTCTTGTGAACGACCACGTCTAGTTTTTTC
This sequence comes from Rana muscosa, assembly GCA_029206835.1. Lineage (NCBI taxonomy): Eukaryota > Metazoa > Chordata > Amphibia > Anura > Ranidae > Rana > Rana muscosa. The sequence goes on along the minus strand of CM055117.1, from coordinate 1,026,734,152 downwards.
ACCGAGTGGTCTATCAGCAACAAGTCATCCAGATATGCCATTATCATTACACCTTGTGTTCTTAGATTGGCCAATAAAGGGCCAGAATTTTTGTAAACACTCGTGGTGCTGTGGCCAAACCGAAGGGTAAGGCTCTGAACTGAAAATGGCGCCCTTCTACTGCAAAGCGTAGAAATTTTTGGTGGACTGGAAAGATGGGAATGTGCAAATAAGCATCTTTGATGTCGATCGTGGCTAACCAATCCTCCCCTTGTAGGGCAGTGGCCACCGATCGGATCGACTCCATCGGAAAGTCCTGATATACAGGAATTTGTATAGCCCTTTTAGAATTAATATGGGCCTCCCGACCGCGTTTGCTTCGGGACTGTAAAGAGGTTTGAGTAAAACTCGAACCCTCATTCTTCCAGGGGAACCTCCATAATTACTCCTTGGAGCAATAGTTGTTCTAGTGCCAACAGGAGGGACTCTCTCTTCCGGGGATCCCTTGGCACGTTTGACCTCAAAAATGGGAAGGAGGAGAGTCTTTTAACTCCAAACTGTATCCCAAACCTACTGCGGAGAGCACCTATCTGTCTTGATCGTGTCCCGCCAGGTCTCTTGCGAACAACTGGAGTCCTCCCCCCACCCGACTGAGTGGGGGCTTCAATGAATTTAACTTTGGGGGAGGTTTTGTACCTCCCCTGACCCAGGGTTTCTCATTACCCTGCTACTGTCCCTGTTTTTTACCCCCGGGATTTGACCGAGGAGGCCGTCGGAACTGTTACACAGCCGATGCCCCAGGGACTGGAGAAGCAGGCCTCTTAAAGAGGGACCTCTAACTCTGCTTTTAACCGGTAAGAGCGTATTTTTACCGCTGGAAATTTTCTGGATATATTTGTCCAGGTTTTCCCTGAATAAGCGTTCACCATGAAATGGGACGCTAACCAGCCATTCTTTACAGGGAGCTTCAGCAGACCAGTTTTTGAGCCATAGGAGCCAACGCATATGTACTATAGACAGCGTAAGGCGGGAGGCCTGATGGACTGAATCCTCTATGGCGTCAACCGCAAAGCCTAAGGCTCTAGGTAGATCAGCTAGGGCAAAGCCTGCTGATCTGTCAAGTCCCTCAAGACCTGTTTCAACTGATCCTTCACTGCTTAGCAGACCCCAATAGCTGCTACTGCTGGTTGTATCACCAAGCAGATTTTCATTAGGACTCCAATCTTTTATCTATTGGGTTCTTGAACATTTGGACATTATCCACTGGACATGTCAGTGATTTATACATACAAGAGATGGCTGCGTCCACTGTAGGGACCTTCCATTTTTTTTTTTTTTTTTTGATGAACTTATCCTCCATGGGATAGACCACCGGAAATCTCTTGGGGGAATAAATATTTTCTCAGGACGTTCCCAATCCTGGTAAATGAGCCCTTTCAGTAAAGGGTGAAGTGGAAAAGAACAAACAGTCTGGGGGCTTCTAGCGACCCCAACGAGGATACAGTAGTGGTTGATGGTTCCGCAAGGTGCATTTTTAAATGCTGATCGGACCATGTTAGTCAGAGACTGAACCCATAATCTTTCAGCTTAAGATGCTGAGAAAAGGTTCCCCCACTGTTGATTCCTCTATAACAGAATCAACCTCATCCTGATCCCCTTCAGGCAGGTCGATCCCTGTATGGGACTGTTGCTCTGCTAACAGGCACTCTGAAGGAGGAGACGGAGATCGGGCGTGCTTTCCCTGACAGGGAGGCAGCGATAAATGTTGACAATCTCTCTCTAATCCTCCCAGAGCTGAGGAAAAAACCTCCTCTGTTACATACACAGGAGCAGGTGAACTGAGGACAGCCACAGTACCAAGTACCCTGCGGGGTCTCTACGGTCACTTACCTCTGAACTTCAGGGGAGACTGGTGCAGCAGGAGTATGCCCAAGATCCTCCGAGCCCGATGAGACCCCCTTCGCTTCCTGGAAGATTCAGTTCCGGAGCTTCTGGACGGCATATTCCTAAGCCTAAAGCTGAGGTATTCCAGCCGTAATACACCACTTTTACTGAGAATAGTCTAGCACAATTGCTGCTATATCACAGTTGGTGTCTACTAATGTGCCTTTCTAGGGGATGCCTGTATCAACCGCTTGCTGTATGCCTTTAAATGTTGCCAGCTCTGTCTCTGTACTTCATAGCCAGCTCACTACAATATTGTGGTTTTTTTTTTTTAAACTGCTGGGACGCCCGCACATGCGCAGAAGCGCTGCGGCGCGCACAGAGCGTCATCCCCCAGGCTCCGCCCCCTTTCCCGGCTCACCTCTATATATAGAGGCGCGTGCACGCGCACGCGCGCGGGCACGTGCCCCTTCGGCGCTAATTTCAAATATGGTAACAAGGGACAGGAGCCAGGGCCCCTCTTTGCCGCAGGCCGGGGGATGGACGAGCACTGCAACATGGCAGAGGAAGCAGTTTCCTATAAGAGAACTCACCATCTGCCTGGACTTTGCTCTGCTGAGAAGAAGCTAGTCCACATGACAAGAAAACATTCCACAGCGGCCTCTAGTGGACAAACACAGGTACCGCAGTCTAATATATTAAATATATATAAAAAAAAAATTTTTTTTTTTTTTTTTTCTTGACCACCATTAAAAATTATTACATTTTTTTAGTAGTTACAGGCATGCACAGAATTTTGCGGGAATACCATTAGGTAACAGACAGAAAGACAAATTAGGCTTGGGGGTCCCCCAATAGAACCAAGTTCCTGGGGGCCCCCACTTACCTGTTCCCCGCCGCAGGACTTTGTTTGGTCCACAAAAGCCCAAACTTCACCTATCACGGCAGGCATTGTAATCAAACCTTCAGGGACCGGGTTCCCAAGGATTCCACTCCCCTGGACCTGTATAGCACCCTGCACAGAAAACATCTTGGTCGTGGGTATGACCAGAGCTCTGGATCCCAGGGTCCAGCTCTCCTAAGAGAAGCATTACAGGCAAAACCTTGCTCTTCTCTGCAAGGCCCGGGTACCGACCGTTTAGCTATGAAGCTTTTTTGGTCGGATCCGGAATAGCTTACTGAGGCCCAAAAGAACCTGTACGCAAGCTCAGTGAAAAACACATGTTTCTTCTTGGCCAACACCTTAGACACTGGCAAAAAACTGAGGTGCTCCCGGATGGGAGGGGCTTATATAGGGGAGGGTACTTCCGGTTTTGGAAGTTGCCAGTGCCAGCACCTGACGGTATCTATATAACCCATTAGTAATGACTATGTCGCTCTGTGTCCCGTGATGTACGAGAAAGAAATATATTTTTCCCCCGGACCAATGGGCCCGAATGGAGCCATGTCCTACTCCTTGCTAGACCGAAAAAAACTGATCTGCGAGATGCAGACTGAGGGGATATACCCAGAGGGTCCGCCCCCTGGGCGGTACTGTAGAAGGTGTGATGCAACACTTTTTACAAGTTTTCTGCCTAGTCACTCCTAATTAACGGATAATACCCCACTTTGTCAATAGAGAAGCTGTGTCGGTCTATGGACGAAAGAGTAATTTCCCTTTCCGCTGGAAGACGGATGCCATTACCTACCTGGGGATCCAACTACCTAGCAAACTAGCGGATCTATATGACAAAAACTTTTTAGCAGAGTTGAATATCATACAAAAAGACTTGCTTAAGTGGGATATGCTCACAATTTCATGGTTTGGTAGAGCTTCCATCCTCAAAATGACGGTTCTTCCCCGCCTCTTATATAAACTTCAGACCATCCCAATCCGCTTACCGCCTTCCTTCTTCGCAACATATAGGAGAATGTGCAGGGCTTTTCTATGGAGATCCAAGGCGGCGCGAAGTGGATGGGCGAGGTTGGTATTGCCAAAAACTGATGGGGGCATTGGCCTCCCTGACATACAGAGGTACTATTGGGCGGTACATTTGGCTCGAGTAGTAGACTGGCGGGTACACAAGCGGTGTAAAGGGTGGGTACTCCTGGAGCAGTTGATTGCAGGAGCCGACCTTCGTTTAGTCCCTTGGTTCTCTAAAAAACACTTAACACCTAACATTCAGTCTCACCCCCTTATTGGGGCAACTCTCATGGCTTTTGAAAGGGCATGTAAAACTCACGTGCTCTCAGCTAAAGAATGTGCGATCACTCCCATTAAAAGGTAATCCAGATTTCCTTCCAGGTATGGGCAGAGCTTACCTTGCGGCTGAATGGCCTTATGCCGAGATACAAGCTAAACATTTCTTTGTCAGGGGCAGATTTATGCGCCAAAGTGAGCTAGCAGCGTTATCTCTGACCAAATCCTTCCCTTTTTGGACCTATATCCAACTGAAACACTATCTTGATAACCCGGCGAACAGAGGAGGCTTCACAAAAGCTCCTACTGCTTTTGAGTCATTGTGCTCCAGGTCGTCTCCCCAGAGACATGTGGTCTCACTGCTGTATGCATCAATGTTTAAGAAACCCTACACGTCTCTGCAAGCGGAGCATGCCTATTGGGAGGCCCAGCTGGACATGGTGATCGAGGAATCGGGCTGGGACCGTGTCCACTGGTTTATCCACAAGAGATTGATGAACGTGAACACCCAAGAAAATGGGTATAAGATTAAAACAAGATGGTACAAGACGCCAGATCTACTGCATAAATTTATCCCGACAGTACCAGATCGATGCTGGAGGTGTGGACAGGACTTAGGTCCCTTCCTCCACATATGGTGGACATGTCCTCGGATTCAGCCATACTGGCGTAGGGTGCACGATGCGACAACTGCGATCCCCCTGCTCCCTTTGGAGTTTTCCCCAGCACAATACCTCCTTCACCTTTCCAAAATTTCCAGGAAAAGATACCATAAATCAGTGGCTATACACATGATTAACGCTGCTAGGTTATGCCTGCCGGTGCATTGGAGGTCCACATCACCACCTTCAATGAGAGAATGGACGACACGCATCAACCACATTGCAGCGATAGAGGAGCCGATATACATTGCCCAGGATAGGATACCCAGCTTCTCGAATACTTGGGAAGCCTGGTTTAAATACCGTGAGTCCCAAGGATACCAAGATCTGATACAGGCTGACGATTAGCCAATGTATCCCGGCAGTTCCCCATTTTTAGATTCGATCTGAAGTCATGGCAGGTTCTGAAGATTTACGTTCTGTTACCAGAAATAGATGGAGAGGGTATGATGGTGGCCGCCCCACCCCCTCTCTGGGCATTAGCCTTTTCTTACACTTTCTCCTCCTCTTTTCTCCCTAGATCCCACTCCCCCCCCTTTTTTTTCCTTCTACTACCCCCCCTTTTTTTTTTTTGGTTTTGTTTTTTCCTTACCAATCCTGATTAAGCAAAGGGATTGGGATGAGGGGCTGACTTATTTGTTGGCCTCTCTGCCCACTCTTCTCATGAGCTGCAGACAAACAGAAATTCTGTCGAGAACCTTGACAGCTTCCTTTATGTTATAGGCTACCGCAAAGACATTTTGTTGTACACCTTATGTTTTCCCCTGTTGGATAGGTTATTGCTTGTAAATGTTGGGAGTGCCTGAGTAGTTAAGTCCATTAAATGTACATGTGCCTGCACTCTTTTCTGGACCACAGCCCATTTTACTATTGAAATTTCTGTACTGTTTGTTAAAAACTTTAATAAAATCTTTATGGAAAGAAAAAAAAGAAGGGGCCAAGCGGACATCTTGTGTGAGGGGGTTAACTCGGTAGCGGGTGTGTGTGACCCCCTGGTTGGGCTCCCCACACAAAAACAGGGCCAGCAGACGGAGGTTGTGGTTTTCAAAATCAAAAGGTGCGGTTTATTTTCTCTATGTACAGTGACAAAAACACAACAAAGCCAAAAAGAAACAAACAAAATAAATCCTGGTCAGCTTGACCTCTGACTAAACATGCAGGTTTCCTAACTAACAACTGGGATCAGCCTGGTGCTGTCCTAGTCCCTAAGTCCCTGGTTCAGTCAATGTCCAAACAAATAGCCACACAGGCTTGGTCTCACCGCACAGGGGTTCACTCTCCCTAGACAGTCCACACAGGTCTGGTTCCAGGCATGAGCTAACACCTAATGAATCTGGGAGTTTATATAGAGGCCTTAAACGAACTGACAGGCTTCAGCTGGTCTCATCAACTCCCTGCCTGCACGACGCCCAGCCCTCTCCCTAGTTGTATAAGTCGGCATAAAGCCTGAATCTGGGAGAAATATATCTACCCCCCTGGATGCAACCAGGTGACTTTACCTTCCTGCTGTCACATAACCCCCCCCCTTGTTTTAACCTTGGGGTTGGAACACCAGCAATCAGGCATTCATGTACTCGAGACAAAGCATCCACATTCCCCATTTGAACGCCAGGGCGATGCTTTACTGTGAAGTTGAATTCCTGGAGGGCCAGGAACCACCTATTCACTCTTCTATTTGTCTCCTTGTTTTGAGCCATCCACTTTAACGGAGCGTGATCCGTAACCATGTCAAAGTGCCTACCTAGCAGATAGTACCGAAGGGAATCTAGAGCCCACTTCACCGCTAAACACTCCTTTTCAACCGTGGCGTAATTTACCTCATGGGACTTCAACTTCCTGCTGAGGTAAATGACTGGGTGCTCTTCCCCGTTCCAGACCTGGGACAATACTGCTCCTAACCCCACATCTGACGCATCACTTTGTACGACAAAGTCTTTAGAGAAGTCGGGTGAGTACAATACTGGCTGGCTACATAAGGCTTGTTTCAAGAATTGGAATGCTGCCTCAGCCTCGGGGGTCCATTTAATCATGACCGACCCTTTCCCTTTCGTCAGGTTGGTTAGGGGCACAGCCTTAGAAGCAAAGTGGGGAATGAAGCGCCGATAATAACCCGCGATTCCCAGAAAGGCCCGTACCTGCTTCTTGCTGTTGGGACGTGGCCAACTCTGGATGGCCTCGACTTTGTTGAGTTGGGGTTTTATCACTCCCCTGCCAATGGTGTACCCAAGATATTTGGCCTCCTCCTGCCCAATGGTACACTTCTTGGGGTTAGCCGTAAACCCCGCTTCCCGGATAGAGTCTAGGACTGCTTGCACTTTTGGCAGATGTGAGGCCCAATCTGTGCTATGGACAATTACGTCATCCAGGTAAGCCGCAGCATACTTCCGATGGGGCCTCAGTATCTGGTCCATTTTCCGCTGGAATGTGGCCGGCGCATTCTGTAACCCGAATGGCATTCTCTTATATTGGAACGCCCCGTCTGGGGTTACAAATGCGGTTTTCTCTTTGGCCGACTTGGCCAGGGGAATTTGCCAATACCCTTTTGTGAGGTCAAGAGTCGTCATGTATCGGGCTGTTCCCAGCCGGTCGATCAACTCATCTATACGTGGCATGGGGTAGGTGTCAAATTTTGTAACTTTGTTCAACTGACGAAAATCGTTACAAAATCGCCAGCTTCCATCCGGTTTAGGCACCAACACAATGGGACTAGACCAATCACTTTGGGACTCCTCTATCACCCCTAAGTTCAGCATTTTCTGTACTTCCTCCCGTATTGCCTCCCGTCGGGCCTCTGGGATCCGATAGGGTTTTAACTTCACCCTTTCACCGGGCGGGGTAATAATATCATGCTCTACCCCAGATGTTTGTCCCGGCAGCTCAGAGAACACCTCCTTGTTGCGAAGCACAAACTCCTTAACCTCCTGTTGTTGGGGTTGTGACAAGGTGGCTGCTATTCCAACCTCCGGAATCACGCAACCAGTTTGAGCTGGTGACCCAGTTTCTGCGACTAGGGACTCTCTATCCCTCCAGGCTTTCAACAGATTAACGTGATATATCTGTTCGGGCTTTCGCCTTCCTGGTTGTCTGACCTTGTAATTCACTTCGCTCACTTTTTCCATTATCTCGTAGGGGCCTTGCCATTTGGCAAGGAATTTACTTTCCACCGTAGGGACAAGTACCAATATCCTATCCCCCGGGGAAAAGGTACGGGTCTTGGCTCCACGGTTGTACACTCTCTGCTGTGCCAACTGCGCTTGGGCCAAATGTTCCTTCACGATGGGCATTACCTGTGCAATTCGATCTTGCATCAGGGCGACATGCTCAATCACACTCCTGTGGGGAGAACTCTCACTTTCCCAAGTTTCCTTGGCAATATCCAACAGCCCTCTTGGGTGTCTCCCATACAGTAACTCAAAGGGGGAGAATCCCGTAGAGGATTGGGGCACCTCCCTAATAGCAAACATCAAATAAGGAAGTAGACAGTCCCAATCCCTTCCATCTCTATCCACCACTTTCTTCAACATTTGTTTTAGGGTTTTGTTGAATCTTTCAACCAGCCCATCGGTTTGGGGGTGATACACAGATGTACGCAATTGCGTCACTTTGAACAATTTACACAGCTCTTTCATAACCCGGGACATAAAGGGTGTACCTTGGTCCGTAAGCAGTTCTTTACAAATACCCACCCGGCTAAAAACAAGAGATAGCTCTTTGGCTATGGTTTTGGCCGAGGTATTTCTGAGAGGGATCGCTTCTGGATAACAGGTGGCATAGTCCATTATAACCAATATGTACTGGTGCCCCCTAGCGGACTTGATTAATGGACCTACCAAATCCATTGCGATTCTCTCAAACGGGACCTCAATGATGGGTAGAGGGACCAGCGGGCTACGGAAATGTGGCATCGGGGCCGACCTCTGACACACAGGGCAGGAGGAACAATAATTTTCTATGTCCTTCATCACCCCAGGCCAATAGAATCTCTGTAATACCCTCTCTCGGGTTTTCTCTGTCCCCAGATGACCTCCAAGAATGTGCCCATGGGCCAACTCCAACACCAACTTCCTGTAAGGTTTGGGCACCACAAGCTGCTCAACGGTTTCTTCTGCCCTTTTTGCCACCCGATACAGTAGGTCCTTCTCTACGCTGAAGTATGGGTAAGTGCAGGTATTATCTGGGTTCACTAACTCGCCATCTATTTCCACTACGTTTTCCCGTGCCTTTATTAGGGCGGGGTCTTTTAACTGTTCTGTGGCAAAATTTTCCCTGTGAACCTCCAGATCAGAAAACTCCACAGATGGTAGGTTTTCGTCTGAGGAGGTGGGCTCCTCTCCAGTTTCTTGAGTCTCCCCTGCCAATACTGACAAGGGAAATTCTGGAGAGTCCTCACCACTCTCAGAGGAGTTCTGGCTATCACATTCCTGGTACATAGGGGCACCAGTGGGGGGCTCAGGATCATCCCACAGTTCCCAGAACTTCGGAAAATCCCTTCCCACAATGGCATCATGCGGTAACTGAGATACTAACCCCACTGGATGAGAGAGGGTACCTTTGGGGGTCTCGAAACACACTGTAGTCACTGGATACTCTCGGGTGTCCCCATGCACACAAATAACAGCTACCTTGCTATTCCCAGAGACCTCTGTTTTAACTAATTCAGCCTTTATCAGGGTCACAAGGCTACCTGAATCCAGCAATACCACAACATTTCTACCATTAATACACATTTTGCATAAATGTTTCTCAGTTCCCCGAATGGCAGTGCATGCGACTGTTGCACACAGCGACTGACGTCGGTCCGTCAGAAAGTCACATTGCATGGGTTCCTCCACAACCGGGCAATTTGCTGCAATATGTCCCGCTTGCCGGCAGCGGTAGCAAACAATCCTTTTGGCTGCCTCTTGAGCCCCTGACTTCCCAGGCTGTTCTCGCCAACCTTTGGGTAGAGCTCCCACCCTCTCACTCTCTCCACCCTCACCCCTTGGAATCCTCTTATCCGCCCCTGGGGATGATCTGGTCTTAGGGTGGAAAGTCCGAGAGTCTCTGGAAGAGGCCGTCAGGTTCTCTGTAGCCAAGTATTTCTCTACACGATCCACAAGACCACCGGCCGTCTCTGGGTCTCCATGGCTTACCCACTTTTGGATGGCAGTAGGAAGAGCTCTCAAAAACCGATCCATTACAACACGTTCCACAATCTCTGGTGCGGACAAAGTCTCTGGCTGTAGCCACTTCCTGCTCAGGTGAATGAGATCATACATTTGAGACCTGGGGGGTTTTCCAAGCTGGAAAGTCCAGTTATGCACACGCTGAGCCCGGACAGCCAGGGTGACACCCAGCCTTGCCAATATTTCAGCTTTTAGCATCACATAGTCTTTTGCTTGGTCAGGCTCTAGGTCATAGTAAGCCTTCTGCGATTCACCAGTTAACAGAGGAGCCACCAGTCCAGCCCACTGCTCCTCAGGCCACTTTTCTCTTTCAGCAGTCCTTTCAAATGTGGTCAAAAATACCTCTGGATCATCCTCTCCAGTCATTTTTGTCAATAAACGACTCACCCCAAAGGACGCGGTATTAGTGGGACGGCTTTCCTCATTGGTCTGCGGACGTTGCTGTATTACTGCTTCCATTTGTTGTAGTCTCTGCTCTTGCTTCTGTAACAGGTCTATGAAGCGGGCCTCAGATTGCTGCTGGGCTTGTTGCTGAGCTTCCAGACTCTGTTGGTGAGCTTGCTGCTGGGATGCAAGGCTCCTTTGCAAACCTGCATTTGTCTGCTGTTGATTGGCATTTGCTAGAGCCAGCTGTTTCAGTATCTCCTCCATGCTGGCTTAAAAAAAAACTGCCACTGGTTCTCCACCAACTGTGAGGGGGTTAACTCGGTAGCGGGTGTGTGTGACCCCCTGGTTGGGCTCCCCACACAAAAACAGGGCCAGCAGACGGAGGTTGTGGTTTTCAAAATCAAAAGGTGCGGTTTATTTTCTCTATGTACAGTGACAAAAACACAACAAAGCCAAAAAGAAACATAAACAAAATAAATCCTGGTCAGCTTGACCTCTGACTAAACATGCAGGTTTCCTAACTAACAACTGGGATCAGCCTGGTGCTGTCCTAGTCCCTAAGTCCCTGGTTCAGTCAATGTCCAAACAAATAGCCACACAGGCTTGGTCTCACCGCACAGGGGTTCACTCTCCCTAGACAGTCCACACAGGTCTGGTTCCAGGCATGAGCTAACACCTAATGAATCTGGGAGTTTATATAGAGGCCTTAAACGAACTGACAGGCTTCAGCTGGTCTCATCAACTCCCTGCCTGCACGACGCCCAGCCCTCTCCCTAGTTGTATAAGTCGGCATAAAGCCTGAATCTGGGAGAAATATATCTACCCCCCTGGATGCAACCAGGTGACTTTACCTTCCTGCTGTCACACTTGTTACACCCAACGGAGTTTTAAATTTCACAGTTATTTTCAACGCAAAATGGAGTTTATATGCTTAAATACTAGGGTTGTCCCGATACCACTTTTTTAAGACCGAGTACAAGTACCGATACTTTTTTTCAAGTACTCGCCGATACCGAATACGATACTTTTTTTTAATCTCATGTGTCAGTATTTTTTTTTTTTTACATTTTTATTTTTTTTACAATTTATTTTATTTATTTATTTTTTACAATGCTTTATTTTTTTAAGGGGGGGGGGGGGTCAGTGTCAGTGTGTGTGTTTTCTTTTATTTTTTTTAAAAAAAATTACAATTAATTTTTATTTTATTTTATTTTATTCTTTTTTTTTTTTATCAGCCTTGTTGTGGGGGGCTTTGGTGAGATATCAGGGGTCTTAACAGACCTCTGACATCTCCCCTTTGAGACAGGGAAAGGGTCTAGGGACACATATTCCCCAGTCCCTCTCTCAGCAGCCTCAGCTGCGCTGAAAATGAATGGAGAGAAGACAGCGGCTCCTCTCCATTCATAAACTGAAACATTGTAAACACAGTTTACGATGTTTCAGTTATGTGAATGGACAGAGTCAGTGATCACCGGCTCCTACCTCCACTCTCCATCCTGAGATACCGAGGGGGTGGAGGAGGAGCACGGAGGGGGATGGCGGCATGGAGGTGAAGGGGGCACAGCAGCATGGAGGTGAAGGGGGCACAGCGGCATGGAGGTGAAGGGCGAACAGCGGCATGGAGGTGAAGGGCGAACAGCGGCATGGAGGTGAAGGGGGCACAGAGGCATGAAGGTGAAGGGGGCACAGCGGCATGGAGGTGAAGGGGGCACAGCGGCATGGAGGTGAAGGGGGCACAGCGGCATGGAGGTGAAGGGGGCACAGCGGCATGGAGGTGAAGGGGGCACAGCGGCATGGAGGTGAAGGGGGCACAGCGGCATGGAGGTGAAGGGGGAACAGCTCCGGGAGCATTTGAGCAGCAGACAGGCAAGGCAATTGGATCAGATTAATTTTACTTACCCGCCTGAAGACTCGCTCTGGTGTCTGCCACGCTCTCCGCCTTGGTCTCCGCCCCCCGCTCCGCTCCCCGCCGCACACTTTCCATCCTGCTCTCGGCCCAGGTCTCCGCCCCCCGCCACGCTCTCCGCGCTGGTATCCGCCCCCCGCCGCAACTCTCCGTCCCGCTCTCCGCCCCCCGCTCTGAGAAAAAAAAAAAGTATCGGACTGGGCATCGGGAGCATTTGCGCGAATACAAGTACTCGCGCAAATGCTTGGTATCGGTACCGATACCGATACTAGTATCGGTATCGGGACAACCCTATTAAATACATTATTTGGAAATCCAACAGACTGTTTACATGTTAAATTTTAAAAGCAGCAGCAAACCTGCTGACCTTACATGGTTGCTAATGTGACAGAACACCTGATTTTCACATTTAACTAAATGTTAAATGTGAAAATCAGAGAGGTGTTCTGTCACATTAACAACCATGTAAGGTCAGCAGGTTTTCTGCTGCTTTTAAAATGTAACATGTAAACAGTCCGTTGGATTTACAAATAATGTATTTAAGCATATAAGCTCAGTTTTTGTGTTGAAAATAAATGTGAAATCTAAAACTCCGGTGGGGGTAACAAGATTTGTGTTTTTTTTTTTTTTGCCGATCCGAAAATGATCCGATCCGTGACCCCTGATCCGAGGATCAATCCGATCTGTGAGTTTTTTGATCCGTTGCACCCCTAATGATGAGTGAGGGAAGGGGCCATTACTGGTCCCCTCCTTTTCTGAATGAACACAGTGAGTTGTCGGTACCGATTACTGATACGATCCTCTGCCCTACTGACACCATCCACATACTGACACGGTTCATTGCTCTACTGACTGACACTGTCCACTTTTAAGGTAGGCCATGTTTATATTATTACAGTGACATTTGATTTATTAAGTTTTTCAAAATTTTCCTTACTAGGATTCTGAAGGAATAGCACAGAATGCCGTTCCTTCAAAACGCATGTGCCGGTGACATCACCGGCTGCATCAAAAGTAAATATCTCTTAAATAGTACACGTTCAGGAGATATTTACTGTACCTGTAGGCAAGCCCTACTATAGACTTACCTATAGGTAAAAGTCATGCATGGGAGTTTACTCCCACTTTAAGGAATTTTCCCCTATTTTGAGAGATTTCTACTTCACAAAATAAAAGAGGTAATGCCCAAGTGGTGGCTGGTGCTCAATATTTTTTTTTTGGGGGGGGGGGGGGTCGGCAAACAAACCTGCCCCTCCCTCACTCGCACCGCCGCCACCAGCAACCCCCCCTCCTCACTTGCACTGACACCATCTCCCCCCTGGCGGCCGCCTTACCTTGGGATACGTCCACCAGGCTCTCCAGCAGTGTGGCTGCTTCAGTGCTTCGGGGGCTGAGTCAGGTCAGATCCAAGGCAGAAGCACCGGATACCGCTGCGGCCAATACATGCTCCCGCCGTACTTCTGACAGGGAGGACCCACTCCAACAGGCGTTGCTTCACTTCCCGACCTGCTTCCTGATTGGCCAGGAGAAGAAGCAGGAAGACATTAGCGAATATCATTTCGCTAATGTCACACAAGTGGGTGGGCTCGGGGTGCAGTGCTCTGCGCCCCAAGCCCACCCTTTTTTTAAGCCAATTAGAGCCTCACGTGCTTAAAAAAAAACAAAAAAACATTGAAATCCATGCATCCGGCACCCTGTATGTAGATTAGGGGCCAGGCGCATGGATTATGGGGGCTGTTCCTCGTATGGAGCGGCCGCCACTGGCATGCCCCCAATTAGGACAAAGATGGACAAAAAAATAAAAATGCATTCATTCCCTATATGAAAACTAAAACATACATAAATAAATCTTTCTGCAATAATAAAAAAAAGGAAATAGTTAAATTGCTTGTGATAGGACATTGTTCTAAGCTCATTTAATTCTTTGTATAAGTAAGTATCCGTAAATGGGAAGGACACCCAAACATCAGGGTACCATCAGCCAGAACAAATTCAATGCATGACATGTCTGGTCATCGAATGCCAATTGTTGACACAGACAGACAGGGGCTCTTGACACTTCTTGAAACATCTTTCAATCACAAAAGTATTTTTTCTTGTATCTCATTCATTCAGATGAATGTACACATTGACATTCTTTGGCCGAGTCAGTTTCTGCTTCCCACACTGCTACAAAGGTACCCCTGTATACGTCGCCTAACATTACAGGTGGTACTCAACATGTAACCCTAAAACTTGAATCTTCTGTATGAGCAGAGCAACTTACCTGCTTCGTCATTTGCCAAACACAGTCAATGAACTGCAGGAACACCGGGGACCTGTCAGCATCTGCGTGGTTCTTGTCACCATGGCCAACTCTCTTCAGTGGGGAAAGAAAAAAAAAGTCTTTAAGATTGTGATACAACTATTATCAATACTAAATAAAAAAAGTAATGGGTGCTGTACTGAAATTCTCTGAAATCAATCTTATATGACCCACAGTCAAAATAAAAATGCTAAATCTACACAGTATTCTGATCTGATTAATAATATGAATACTGTACCAAATCCATACCTGTATTGAACAAAAAACAGCTTCCCATGAAAATATGAAAATTCTCACCATTCTAATCAGCTATGAATACTGTCACAGAACTAATACGGCTCTCCTCCAACCCCTGCAGGTCTGTTCCCAATCTACATCCTAGCTTTAACATATACAAATCTCCAAAATGTGGAGCCTCTTCAGCAAGAAACAGCATAAATGCTCTATTCAGGTGTAATTGCAGCCTAAACCATTTTCCTTCCCCTTTACTCACTTCTCATTCATGCCTTAACCACTTAAGCCCCGGACCATTTGGTAGCTAGAGGACCAGAGGTGAATTCAGAATTTTGCACTGCGCTGCTATAACTGTAAATTGTGCGGACATGCAATGTTGTACCCAAACGAAATTTGCGTCCTTTTCTTCCCACAAATAGAGCTTTCTTTTAATGGTATTTGATTGCCTCTGCGATTTTTATTTTTTTGCGATATAAACGGAAAAAGACTGAAAATTTTGAAAAAAAATGATATTTTCTACTTTTTGTTATAAGAAAAATCGAATAAACTCAATTGTAGTCATACATTTAGGCCAAAATGTATTCAGCCACATGATTTTAGTAAAAAAAATGTCAATAAGCGTATATTTATTGGTTTGCGCAAAAGTTATAGAGTTTACAAACTAGGGTACATTTTCTGAAATTTACACAGCTTTAAATTTATGACTGCCTATCTCATTTCTTGAGGTGCTAAAATGACAGGGCAGTACAAACCCCCCCCCAAATGACCCCATTTTGGAAAGTAGACACCCCAAGGAAATTGCTGAGAGGCATGTTGAGCCCATTGAATTTTTTATTTTTTTGTCCCAAGTGATTGAATAATGACAAAAAAAAAAAAAAAAAATTACAAAAAGTTGTCACTAAATGATATATTGCTCACACATGCCATGGTTATATGTGGAATTTCACCCCAAAATACATTTTGCTGCTTCTCCTGAGTACGGGGATACCACATGTGTGGGACTTTTTGGGAGCCTAGCCGCGTACGGGACCCCGGAAACCAAGCACCGCCTTCAGGATTTCTAAGGGCGCAAATTTTTGATTTCACTCCTCACTACCTATCACAGTTTCGAAGGCCATAAAATGCCAAAATAGCACAAAACCCCCCCAAATGACCCCATTTTAGAAAGTAGACACCCCAAGGAAATTGCTGAGAGGCCTGTTGAGCCCATTGAATATATTTTTTTTTGTCCCAAGTGATTGAATAATGACAAAAAAAAAAAAAAAAATTACAAAAAGTTGTCACTAAATGATATATTGCTCACACATGCCATGGTTATATGTGGAATTACACCCCAAAATACATTTTTCTGCTTCTCCTGAGTACGGGGATACCATATGTGTGGGACTTTTTAGGAGCCTAGCCGCGTACGGGACCCCGAAAACCAAGCACCGCCTTCAGGATTTCTAG
Source organism: Rana muscosa (assembly GCA_029206835.1). Taxonomy (NCBI): domain Eukaryota; kingdom Metazoa; phylum Chordata; class Amphibia; order Anura; family Ranidae; genus Rana; species Rana muscosa. The sequence goes on along the minus strand of CM055117.1, from coordinate 1,026,718,002 downwards.
GCACAAATTTTTGATTTCACTCCTCACTACCTATCACAGTTTCGAAGGCCATAAAATGCCAAAATCGCACAAAACCCCCCCAAATGACCCCATTTTGGAATATAGACACCCCAAGCTATTTGCTGAGAGGAATGGCGAGTATTTTACAGCTCTCATTTGTTTTTGAAAATGAAGAAAGAAAATATATATATATATTTTTTTTTTTTTTCAATTTTCAAAACTTTGTGACAAAAAGCGAGATCTGCAAAATACTCACAATACCTCTCAGCAAATAGCTTGGGGTGTCTACTTTCCAAAATGGGGTCATTTGGGGGGGTTTTGTGCTATCTGGGCATTCCATGGCCTCCGAAACTGTGATAGGCAGTGAGAAGTGAAATCAAAAATTTACACCCTTAGAAAGCCTGAAGGCGGTGATTGGTTTTTGGGGTCCTGTACGCGGCTAGGCTCCCAAAAAGTCTCACACATGTGGTATCCCCGTACTCAGGAGAAGCAACAGAATGTATTTTGGGGTGTAATTCCACATATGCCCATGGCATGTTTGAGCAATATATCATTTAGTGACAACTTTGTGCAAAAAAAAAAAAAATTGTTGTTTTTTCCGCAACTTGTGTCAACATATAAAATATTCCATGGACTCGACATGCCTCTCAGTATATAGCTTGGGGTGTCTACTTTCCAAAATTGGGTCATTTGGGGGGGTTTTGAACTGTTCTGGCATTTTATACACAACATTAGGAAGCTTACATCCACTCTTCTAACCACTTGAAGACAAAGCCCTTTTTGACACTTTTTGTTTACATGAAAACATTTTTTTTTTTGCAAGAAAATTATGTTGAACCCCCAAACATTATATATATTTTTAAAGCAAAGGCCCTACAGATTAAAATGGTGGGTGTTGCATTTTTTTTTTCTACACAGTATTTGCGCAGCGATTTTTCAAACGCATTTTTTGGGTTAAAAAATACACTTTTTTTAATTTTAATGCACTAAAACACACTATATTGCCCAAATGTTTGATGAAATAAAAAAGATGATCTTAGGCCGAGTACATAGATACCAAACACGACATGCTTTAAAATTTCGCACAAACGCGCATTGGCGACAAACTACATACATTTTTAAAAGCCTTTACAGGTTACCCCAGTAGATTTACAGAGGAGGTCTACTGCTAAAATGATTGCCCTCGATCTGACCTTCGCGGTGATACCTCACATGCATGGTGCAATTGCTGTTTACATATGACGCCAGACCGACGCTTGCGTTCGCCATTGGGCAAGAGCAGGGCAGGACAGGGGTGCTTTTTTTTTTTCTTTTTTCTTTTATTTTTAAATTGTTCCTTCCAAGTATTTTTTTTTTTAATCATTTTTATTGTTATCTCAGGGAATGTAAATATCCCCTATGATAGCAATAGGTAGTGACAGGTACTCTTTTTTTGAAAAAACTGGGGTCTTCTAGACCCTAGATTTTTCCTCTGCCCTCAAAGCATCTGACCACACCAAGATCGGTGTGATAAAATGCTTTCCCAATTTCCCAATGGCGCTTTTTATATCCGGGGGGGGGGGCATTCCCTCCCACTGCTTGTAAAAGCAGTCCAGAGGCTAATTAGCCGCTAGGATTGCTTTTACATGAAAGCCGGCCGCAGGCTGAAAAGAATGATACCAAGATGATACCTAAACCCGCAGGCATCATTCTGGTATAAACATTCAAAGTCCAGCAACATACCAGTACGTTGCTGGTCCTTGTTGGACATGTATTGTAATCTTTTTATTTCATGCAGCCAGTTGGCTGAACGAAAAAAGAGATTGATCGGTGGGTATGCCCACCATTAGAATACCGCCCTTCATCCACCCACTTCCAATGATGGGCATACACGCACCATTTATATATGCCGAAGCATGGGGGCATCCTCCCGCAAAAAAGTTATGCCGCACACACATGGTCGGACTTTTCCACGGGCAAGCCTCCGTCGGAATTTCGACCGTATGTACGCGGCATTAGGAGCAAAATCGCTCCTCCGCCCCTGCTGCCCCAATGCTTCGGCATATTTGCTTTTTTTTTTTAACTGTGGTGGTGAAATCACCTCCTACAGCACCGGAGTCGCAGGGATCAGGCCTGTCTCTGCGAACGCTGCAGTTATGTGTATTTTTGTTTTGTAAGTGACAGTGATCGATCGATACTGCACTTGGGTGGCCTGGGCTGGACGGAGGGGCAAAACGCAGGTGCCAGCAGGTATCTGGGCTGATCCCGCTAACACTGCGTTTTTGGGAACCCTAAACTGCTGGGGACGCTAGTATAGATCAGATCAGATATTGATCTGTTCAGATACTATACCACTACCACGTATGCTTCACGCGTGGGTGTTAGCGTTACTGGCACTAACCTGATGCTGCCTGGGGTGTGACGCAGACCCTCTCTGACGCTAAAACCTAATTGATATCACCCGCCGGGCGATCAGGGGGTTAAACCTTTATTGGGTTATATACACGGCGGGTGCCCTGACACTATAAAAAGCAAACTAACTAACCAGCGTCACCCGTAACACTTATATGGTGATCACTGGTGAAAGGGTTAACTAGGGGCAATCAGGGGGTTAAAACCTTTATTAGATAATATATGGGGGTACCTGACGCTATAAAAACCTGCGGCGAACCTAAAAAAAATTACCAGCTACCGATCTGCATCACCGACACTAAGACAGCGTTTAGAAAAACGATCGCTTAGTGACAGTGGTGATGGGGGTGAAAGGGTTACCCTGGGGGGCGATCAAGGGGGTTAAACCTTTATTAGATAATATATTGGGGTACCTGACGCTATAAAAACATGCGGCGAACCTAAAAAAAAATACTGGCTACGATCTGCATCACCGACACTAAGACAGCGTTTAGAAAAACAATTGCTTAGCGACAGTGGTGATAGGGGGTGAAAGGGTTACCTGGGGGGCGATCAAGGGGGTTAAACCTTTATTAGATAATATATTGGGGTACCTGACGCTATAAAAACCTGCGGCGAACCTAAAAAAAATTACCGGCTACCGATCTGCATCACAGACACTAAGACAGCGTTTAGAAAAACGATCACTTAGTGACAGTGGTGATAGGGGGTGAAAGGGTTACCTGGGGGGCGATCAAGGGGGTTAAACCTTTATTAGATAATATATTGGGGTACCTGACGCTATAAAAACCTGCGGCGAACCTAAAAAAAATTACTGGCTACCGATCTGCATCACCGACACTAAGACAGCGTTTAGAAAAACAATTGCTTAGCGACAGTGGTGATAGGGGGTGAAAGGGTTACCTGGGGGGCGATCAAGGGGGTTAAACCTTTATTAGATAATATATTGGGGTACCTGACGCTATAAAAACCTGCGGCGAACCTAAAAAAAATTACCGGCTACCGATCTGCATCACAGACACTAAGACAGCGTTTAGAAAAACGTTTGCTTAGTGACAGTGGTGATAGGGGGTGAAAGGGTTACCTGGGGGGCGATCAAGGGGGTTAAACCTTTATTAGATAATATATTGGGGTACCTGACGCTATAAAAACCTGCGGCGAACCTAAAAAAAATTACTGGCTGCCGATCGGCATCACTGACGCTAAGACAGCGATCAGAAAAATGATCGCTAAGCGACAGTGGTGATAGGCGGTGAAAGGGTTATCTGGGGGGTGATCAGGGGGTTAAACCTTTATTAGGGGGGGTTAGGGGGCTACACTGGACCTAAGACTAAACTTTGGTGACACTTTTACAGTCACAAATGTCACTGATTGCAGTGATCAGTAAATAAATGGTCACTGCAATCAGTGACACTGTGACTGGGGGCTGGGGGGTGATCTGGGGGGGCCTGGGGGGGCGATTTATGTCCCTATGTGTCCTGGTGTCAGTGTAGTGTTGTGTGCACTGACCTGATATCTTCTCTTGTACGGCGCTCGGTATATGTGAGCGCCGCACCAGAGATGACATCACTTCCTCCTGCTCCCTCTGTCTGACACAGACAGAGGGGGCATTTCCATTCGCCGGGAGCGATCGCGAGGGGGTGGCCAGAAACGAATGGCTGCCCCCTCATCCCGGAACGCTCCCGGACACTTAGCCACCGCTCACTGTATAGAAGGGGGGTCCGATCGGACCCCCCAACTATACAAAGGCAATCACGTATGCTCTACGTGATTGTGCCTGTCGGTGCCATTCTGCCGACGTATATATACAGTGAGCGGTCGTTAAGTGGTTAAAGAGCTCTCCCAGTTTGCTCCGTTTTGTCTGGAGCTTCCTTCCACATGCCTTTAGTCCATTTGAAGCATATTTAAACCTCAAAACGTAAAAAGGTAACATAATGCAGCTTACCAATCCTTAGATGTGGTGGCTGTATTAGTTTTATTTTTCTAAGCTTTTTTCTCTTAATTTTTGTCTAGTGATCAGCCCAATAACAAACCTCCTGTCTTAAGGTGGCTACACTAACTCCTTCAATGTATCTATGGAAAAGCAACATAGCCACATTGGCAAAATGTGGAAAAGGTAGTGTTAGATGGACTTGTAGATTTAGATATATGTTACATAAGTGACTAACATACTAAAGCATAACTCTACCTAATACTTTTTAAAGGGATTGTAAAGTCTCTCTTTTTTTCTCTAAAAACAACAAACATGTTATACTTACCTGCTCTGTGCAGTTGGTTTTGCACAGAGCAGCCCAGATCCTCCTCTTCTTGGATCCTTCTTCTGAGATCCTGGCCCCTCCCTCCTGTCAGGTGCCCTCGCAGCAAGCAGCTTGCTATTGGGGCACCCGAGCCGAGCCATAGCTCCCTGTGTCCATTCAGACACAGAGCCCTGGTTTGGCCCCACCCCCCCTCTCTCTCTCTCTCTCTCTCTCTCTCTCTCTCTCTCTCCTGATTGGCTAACTGACTTTGATTGACAAAACCTGTGTGCAAAAAAGGCACAAAAATGTCTGGCAGTGAAAGAGTTAAACCTTCATTATCCCAAGCTGGAAAATGACAAAGCACTAACATTATTCACACTTTTTGCCAATGTATTGGGACTATTGCACATATTTACAAATATCATTTGCCAGACTTTTATATAAAATAACATTATGCCTAGAAATACTGGCATTACTGAGTTTTGCTTGACAAGCCGGATCCCAAATTGGCCATGTGCTTAGTGAAATGTATGTTACCCTAGGCAATGACATAAACTTACAAGATAGAACCTGTGCCCAAAGCTGAGCCATTCTTTTTCTACCAGCACTTCGAAGCCACGAATGGTGCGGTAGTACCCATCCAGCATGAGCATGGCAAGAGAGGTGAGCTGTGCAGTGCGGTCCCAGCCATCGCTGCAATGAACAACCGCCGAGGTCTTTCCAGATTCCACTTTGTCAGCAATCCGCAAGGCACCAGCCAGGATGGACTACAGGGAAAAGAAATAGTGGAATGATAATTTATGATTGGTACAGATGCCTGTTAGAAATGTGCTGCTATTCTTTATTTAATTTACTCTCTAAAAAGGAGTGACAGGAATTTCAAGTTGACCTCAAATCAAAAGGTCAAGATTTGTCATGTTATAGGGCAGGGACCACATTAGAAACTTGGACTGTTGTGGAGGGCCAAACTTAATTCTGTTCAATATTAATTTGGGACCTGGGAAGGTCCATAGGTACATAAACATACATAAAACAAACACCTGACGCTAGGAATGAAAAGGACAAAATAGGTCATGAAATATCTCTCTTTAAGATAAGCAGTTTGGGGGGTGGTAAAAAGGGCGACTGAGCCTTTTGTCTGGAATTTCTCCTGAAAAATAGAAGTATACTTCCCGATATGTGGGGGTTGACCCAAATATGAAGATATCATATTAGGCTGGATTCACACCTATGCATTTTTAGTGCTTTTTGCATTTTTGCAGATTTACACTACAGAACGTGTTCCATAGGAAACCATGTTAAATGGACTGTAGTGCAAATCTGCAAAATGCACTAAAAATGCATAGGGGTGAATCCAGCCTAAAAGAGCATATTGTATGATGACACTTGTTCGAGATTTCTTCTGTATGTATAAGAAGATATGTAATGTTGTAGCAATATATAATATTGTAGCTTTCATCATATATATCTCTCTATTATTTTATAATGCATGCATCTTTCAGAGTTCTTGGAATGAACTAAAAGTGATCTATGGAGTCTCAGCACTACCTCCTGAAACTGCAGTTAAGAAAACTACTAACAGCATTCAGGAAATTTCGCAACTTTGCTACAATCTAAATGGCCACTCATCTTACCTTAAAGTGGATGTGAACAGCCTCAGATGATACACAGAGGTGGAACACATCCTCCTACATAAGTTTTACATGTATATCTGCAGTCTTCAGCTTTATATACTGTTTAGAAATCATGTTAGAATTTTCACTTCCTCATTTTGCAGTAGCAGTGTAGTGTTGGATTACACTGGGAAACAGCTGATTGGAGGAAAGGCACACAACCCCCTCCGCATTAGAGCTGTCCTGTCAGTAGAGCAGCTTTCTGCTAATCTATTTCTAGCACCCACCCTGACACAAATTTCAGACTGGTTTTATAGCATGTGTCGGAGAACTTATCATGCTGATAACATAAGAACGGAGCAGGAGAAAGTCACGGGACTTAGTGTTTTGAAGAGAGATAAGAAAACACTGCAGATATATGTGCCCAGCTTAAATTTCATGAATCAGGTTTACATCCACTTTAACATAACTTTAATGGAATCTACTGTAGCAAGATTTCATCAAGCTACTCACATGTGTAGCAAGGGTTTGTCGACTGCACATGTGTCAAACACAAGGCTAAATCTGACCCACCAGACCATTATATGTGGCCCTCGCATTTCTCCTGCAGCTGCAGCACCCCCCTTGTCTCTCCCCCTACCTTCTCTCAGCAGTAGAAAGGATGACAGAACTCCTCCACCAGATCCTGCGCTTCTCCGTGCAGCTGTGGAGACTCTCGTCTATGCCCCCCATCTCAGCAGAAAGGAGGACAAAACTCCTCCTACAGAATCTGGGCCTCTCTGCAATCTGTGCAGCTCTAGCACCCCCTTGTCTCTGCCTCCCCTAGTCTCAGCATTCAGCAGACCCCAGCTCTCCTCTGTTTCTCCTCTCCAGACCCTACGCTTTCTGCTTCCCAGCTATGCATCCAGCTTCTTCCCGGCAGCAGCACAAAGTAAGGGGGGGTGCACTGTGATGTAAGGGAGGTAGGGGGACTCTGACTTCGGATAGCGACATCTGATGTAAAGGGGGGGGGGGGTTGCTTTGGATATCAAATCTTACAGTTACAACCAGCCCTTTAAAGTAGTTGCAAAACCTTACAATCCACTTTTTACTACAGGTGAGCCTATAATAAGGCTTACCTGTAGCTACCCCGGATATCTCCTAAACCTGCACGGTTTAGGAGATATCCCCTGTATCAGCATGTGCCGACATCATCGGCACATGCGAACTGAAGCAATGGCTCGTTCTTGCCGTTGCTTCAGCTGACGTGCCATTACCGTGACGTCATTGCGGCTCCGGTCAATCACAGCCCTGGAGCCTGCGATAGCCGGAAATAACTCCAGGAGCGATGTCGCTGGCCGGAGCAGTGTGCGGGGACCACAGCGGGGGCTTTGATCTAAGGTTAGTATTTCATAATGAGCTAGAATGCTATGCATACTAGCTCATTATGCCTTTGTCTTGCAGGTTTTTTGTTTTGTTTTTTTACTTGGTTTACAACTACTTTAAAGGGCAACTATAATTTTGATGCGCCCCACAATGACATTAAGTTTGACACCCCTGCTCTACAGTGCTGAACCCTGCCCACCGTATGGCTTTCAACAGCTCAGTTTTAATTCTGACTACATAAACGCAAGCCACCCCAACACCAGTGCGTCCAATAAAAAAAAAAAAAAAGAGAAGATCTAGAAGCAGTACTCAAACTCTGGCCACCTCTCCATTTCTTGTGAGCCCAGAGCATCAAGTATACAGCTTGGACTCACAAGAGAGCGATGCTTAGCACAGTGTTCATGTCACTACATGAGCATCAGTCTCTACATCATTCAGGATTGTCCACAGCCAATGCAGAAAGAAGAGGGAGAGGACCCCAGAAGGCAACTCCAAAAAAGGTAACCCTAGGATTGGGCTTCAGGGTGACTGAAAAACAGGGTGAAGATGATATACACTTGCATGCATTCTGGCATTTTCACAAACCGTGTCTAGCATATAAAACTGACCTTAATGTGCTCCAACCAGTGTGTGGACTCCAGATTAGACAGCCAGTGTGATTCCTGAATACTAGGATAGGAGATCTCCTTCAGTTTTCTTAGAGATTCCCTCATCACATGAATATTGTGGATGTCTAGAAAGATCAGCTCTGCGTTTTGGTATGCATCCTCACTTTCAAATCCTCCTCCTTTAGACTGTAACACCAAAAGAGAAACTGCTTATTGGTGACAATGGATGACGTGAACACAGAAGTCATCCGTGTAACAAACACAGGACAATGCTCATTCCCATATCTGAATGACAGGTACTGTATAGAGAAGCCAAACTACAGACTACTACAAACTAATGTTCTATGACCACACTGAAGATGAAAGGGATTGCATGGGTTTAAAAATTCATTATTACATCAGCCCTCAAATTTTCCACTCGCCTACCCGCATTTTGCGAGTGGAAAATGAGGGCTGGCGAGCGTGGGCTGCCTAGAAGCGGAGGGGGGGGCGAGCACCGCTGGCAGGTGGGGTTAAATGGGAGCTCTTCTCCTAGCGATTGCCCAGAGGAAGAGAGAAGAGAGAGCCGACCGGATCATCAGAGTGCAGAACATCGCTGTAGCAGCTTTCATTTCAATTGCTGTGTTCCCGCCGCTCGCCGTCACATACAGCCCCACCCTCTGGACCAGGGACTTTGATAGACAGATCACCCGCCCAATCCCGGGATGTGTGACATGTATCAAAGTCCCCGGACCAGGAGGCAGGGCTGTATGTGACGGCGAGTGGTGGGAACACACAGCAATTGAAATGAAAGCTGCTACAGCGAAGTTCCTCGCCGCTCTTAGGCCTCGTACACACAACCGATTTTCTCGGCAAGAACCAGCAAGAAACTTGCTGGCAGAGAGGTCTTGCCGAGTAAATCGGTCGTGTGTACGCGGCTATCGGGTTTCTCGTCGAGAAAACCGACAAGAAACCTTGACGAGAAAAAAGAGAACCTGCTCTCTATTTTCTCGTCGAGATTCTCCTCGGCATGTTTCTCGACGAGAAAAGTGAGTGTGTGTACACTTACCTGTCCTCCCCGAAGCCCGCGCATGTTCGAAATGAATTCGACGCATGCGCGGTAGCTTCCTAGGCATACGTAGGGTATACCAAGATGGCGGCGACGGCATCGAATGTGACGAGCGCATGCTCGTCGTAGTCGATGACGTCACCGCGTACGCTCCATTCAAAGAACCGCGGGTTCTTTGAAGCGAGCGTGTGTACACTCGGCCGGGACAAGTTTCTTGTCCAAGAATCTCGTCGAAAAAAACGACATGTTTTTTTCAACGAGAATCTCGGCCGTGTGTACAAGGCCTCATGATCCGGCCAGCAATCCTCTTCCTCTGCTCTGTTTTCCTGCACAGGTAGGCTGCATTGATGGGCACAGGCTGCATTGATGGGCACAGGTGAGGCTGCACTGATGGTCACTGATAAACTTGTTGTTAATATTTAGTTTTATAACTTAATTCTGCATAAAACATTTAAGTGTCATTTCATGAGATAATTTATGAGGGCGTGCTTAGGGGCGGGGCAGGGTAGGGCATCCGGTGGCAGGTAAACCTTGAGGCCTGGCTAGTAGCTCAGGACTTGAAATTTTGAGCCCTGATTACATGAATATATTGATGCTGCCTTATTGCCATTTGTGGCACTCAGAATGATCATTTAAAAAAATCTGATTAATAAAAAGGAATTGATCAAACAGTCCATTGTGTGAAAAATTGATCTGCGTATGGACAGCACAATATTGTTTTTATTTTTTTCGAACCACTTCAGCACTGGATGGATTTACCCCCTTAATGACCAGGCAATTTTTTGCGATACGGCACTGCATTATTTTAACTGACAATTGCGCGGTTGTGCAACCAAAACAAAATTGATATCCCTTTTTCCCCACAAATAGAGTTTTCTTTTGGTGGTATTTGATCACCTCGGTGGTATTTATTTTTTGCGCTATAAACAAAAAAAAAAATCACAATTTTGAAAAAAAAAATAAAAAATTATAATAATAATAATAATAATAATAATATATATATATATATTTCTTCATAAATTTAGGCCAATATGTATTCTGCTACATATATTTTTGGTAAAAAAAAATCCCAATAAGTGTATATTGATGGGTTTGCGCAAAAGTTATAACATCTACCAACTATGGGATATTTTTATGGAATTTTTAATTTATTTAAACTACTAATGGTGGCTATCAGCAATTTTTAGCAGGACTGCGACATTGAGGCAGACAAATCGGACACCTGACACTTTTTGGGGACCAGTGACATTATTACAGTGATCAGTGCTAGAAAAAAATGCACTGTTACTGTACTAATGACACTGGCAGGGAAGGAGTTAACATCAGGGGCAATCAAAGGGTTAAGTGAGTCCCTAGGGGGTGCTTTATAACTGTGGGGGGGGTGCTTTGACCGGGGCAAAACAGAGATTCGTGTTTCTGCTTAGCAGTAAGGATGAGCTCCGGCGTGTTCACACAGCCCACGTGCAGAGCCTGCAAGGAAGTCGGCGCTGCGCTAATCACAGGCAGTGAGACATTTCCCGATCTCTGCAGCCACGCTTCGGGACAATGTCTCACTGCCTGTGATTAGCGCCGCGCAGTGCCGACTTCCTGGCGGGCTCTGCACGTGGGCTGTGCGAACATGCCGGAGCTCATCCCTACTTAGCAGGAACACAAGATCTCCATTTTCCCCTCTAGCAGAACGGCTATCTGCCTTGTTTACATAGACAGACCGCCGTTCTGCCTCTCCTCAGAATGATCAGCAGGTCCCGGCGGACGCAATGTTCAATCACAGCAGGAGTGGGGCTCCGGCGGCGTGCCCCAGGGCCCGAAAAAAATAAAAATAAATCACGTACAGGTATGGGATTTTGCGCTTAAGGGTTGCCCTGCCGCAGTATATGTACTGTGGCAGGGCCGTATATATTCTATAGGCGGTTAAAGAAAAATTTTGCATAATATTGTTAAATGTTGCTATTAATAATTGGGGATTTACTTGTAATATAACCAGTAATAGAATATACTTGTAATAGAAGCCATGCATCTTGGGCAGGGTAACTTTGTGTGCAAATAAATACTACCTTATTAGCCACAGCATTGGCACTAGCCCTAGCATCAAAAATGAAGATTTTGTGGGATTGTGCATTGGCATCCATGATAGATTGGAGGTACTTCTCATCTTCTTTACACCTCTTCCCAGTGATCCCTGGCGTGGGCTGACTGCACCGTATGATGGTAGCCTGAGTTTCCGGATGAATCCAAGAGAGGACCTGTTAAAAAAAACAAAAACAAAAAACACACAGTTCAGTGACCCAGATCATAACAAACAGCTCCTACACATTAGAATTAAATTTCATTTGGGGGTCCCTTCACATCTTGAGGAACTGTGGACAAAGCAGCACCAGAGTTACACTGTGGCAAAGACACAAACCATTTTGTTTGAAAGGGTGTGAGAGAATGCAAGTTTACTGGCTGCCAGAGTCGCTGAATGAGAGAACAAGTATAGAATTAAGTCTAGCACTTTTCTAACCCCCATTCACAGCATAGTTTGCCCAACTTCAGTATGTCTCAGTTATGTTTCCTGGAAGGAGTCTGACTATCTCATGACAGAGTCACTTTAAAGTGCAGCTCCAGGATATTCGCGACCCCTCAACCCCCTCGAACAGCTGGTATGAAAAAAAAAAATATCCAGCTGCCAATTCACCTGAAGCCACGGTCTTGCAATGATCCTTCTCTCTTCTGGTTTACTTCCTGGGTTGTCCACATCATATTACCTGCACAATGTGGACATCTCCTACTGGTAGAGGTGACACTTGCAATGACCAGTTCCACTCTCATGGGCTCCAGAGGCAGGAAGGAAAAACTCACAGGGGCAGTGAGGGGACCAGTGCCCAAGAAGATAATGAACATGGAAAAAATGTGTGGTTCCCAGGGCAGGAAATTAGTTTGGCCCATAGGAGAAGCTGGGACTTTGATCCATTACATTGCAGGATGGCTTAAGCCTAGTACACACCAGTAGTTTTTTTCCGTTCAACCCAGTAGCATTGAATGAAAAAAACAAAACAAGAAAAAAAAACTGACAGCTCTGAAGAAGCCGCTGTACTAACTATCCAAGGTTAGTACAGCAATCTCCCCTGCTTTGCTATTGTGTTCTGAGAGGAGGACACCAGCGCCGCCAGAACACTCCGTTCAGCGCTGATCGGCAGACCTTTTTCGGTCAAGCCCTTTCGACAGACCGACTCTAGTACACACGGGCCAAATGTCGGCCAATTTCCATTGAACCTGCCGATGCGGCCCGACATTCGGCCTGTGTGTACTAGGCTTTAGGCAGAGGTGTTTGAAATCAAGACTGAGAAGTAAAGTCATTGGATACACATTGCACTACTTAAAGGATAAGGGGGGGGTTCCACCCTCTGGAACATGTTAAGTCGGCCATAGATGGATTTGAACCATGGGCAAGCTGATCCATCAATCAACTCAGGGTACAACCAGCATGTTGTATTTTTAAGATGCGATTTATTGCCAGTGGCTATACCAGTAATCTCAGTGTTCTCCCGGCTCCCCATGCCCCCCCCCCCAAAACTTGCCAGGAGGGATTCCCCCAACACTGTGTTTATGGGGGAATTTGAACAGTACTGTATAATTGAGACACTTTTACTTACTGGTATACGCCCATTTGCTCTGAATACGGCAATCCTCCTTAGTTCATCATCAGGCATAGTTACTGGGACGACCAGAGTGGCTGGGTAGGTGTCACAAAGATCATATCGGTCGTTTACTCTTGTAATTCTCCAACTCTCATTAGGCACCCCCTAAAAAAAATAGAACACTGGAGGCATTGCTACAAACTGATAAAAAAAAAAAAGGGAACTGAAACAATAGTGATGTTCAATGCCTGAACTGATAAAAACAAACAAAAACAAAACGAGACAGCTGCCACCTTTTGAAGGTATAGCTATGTAAAACAATAAAAAAACGTGCCTAAGCTGTTTAAAATCTAGTAATGCACTGTCTTGCCCTGATCTGCACGTGCTCAGTTGCTCTCTATTTTTCAGGAACTGTGCCGAAGTTGTAGAGGACGATCTGCTGGCAGCCTAAAGATTTACTGCTGTTCGGGGGCTCTGGGCTTCAGCAAAATAGCAGCCTCCGGCAAGGAGGCAAAGGACTGCCAAAGACACTTAGAGGTAATAAACTAACACTGGAGAGTGAAAAATCTGGTGCAGCTCTGCACTGAAACCAATCAGCTTTCAGGTTTTATTTAATTTTTATGACAAAGCTTAAAGGGGTTGTAAAGGTACATGTTTTCTCACCTTATTGCATTCTATACATTAAGGTGAAAAAACATCCGAGCATTAGCGGCCCCCCAGCCCCCCCCCCCCCCCGTTTACTTACCTGACCCCTCGAAAGTCCTGCACTGTGAACACACTTGCTTCTCGGTTGGCTTCTCAGCTCATTCATTGGTTGATTGAAAGCAGCGCAGCCATTGGCTTGCGCTACTGTCAATCATATCCAATGACGCGGCGCACCGGGGGGCGGGGCCGAGTGATACAGTGAGCGGCTGAAGCAGCCGGCTGTATCACGGGAGCGCACCCGCAAGAACTTTTCACGATGCGAGGGAGCTCGCATGAAGGTGGAAAGTTCTTGTGGGGAGGAGCCAAGACAGCCACCGAGGGACCCCAGAAGACCAGGTTCGGGGCCACTATGTGCAAAACGAGCTGCACAGTGGAGGTAAGTATAATATGTTTGTTATTTAAAAAAAAAAAAAAAATTCTCTTTAGTGTTCCTTTAATTGAACAAGTGGATGTTAGAAGCTGATTGGCTACCATGCACAACTGCACCAGATTTTGCACTCTCCAGTTTTAGTAAATCAACCCCTTAAAATTTCAGAATAATCAGTCTGCTCCATGAAAGAGAAAAGGAGAATGTGTAGAAATGGTCCTTGTTTCTCTACAATGACTGGGGCTGCCACTTTGGACACAAATTATGTTTAGGAGTTTTTGTTTTAGACAAAAATATTGTGAATTATAAATATAATACATACCTGTCTTCTGTACTCTAGTATGGGGTCATACACCTTCCAGCCATTTTCCACAAAGGCTTCCTTGTATTCAAAGGCAAACATAGTCTGTAAAAAGCAAACAGTTACTATAATTAATGTATTTGAACAAGTCTACAAATACTAAAATACAAAAGAACACTACACTAAAGCTGACCATACATGGATTGAAATTGAGATGGTTCACCAGGAACCGGACAAATTTAGATTCATCTATGGCTGTTCCCATTCATGAGAAGTCCATCTATCTCTCACGAACCGGCTTGTTGGAAAATGTTGCTTTGATCAGTGCATGCAGCCAATCATCGCCAGCGCTGATCAATGTATTCTGACGACAGGGGAGTCCGGGAAGGATTCCCTCATCCACCTTCAATGTGTGGAGGGGGGAATTGGTTCAGTGTTTTTTTCATTCATGGAACCACTTTTGGCCAGCTTAAGAGAGCTTTCCTTACAGATGTTAGGTAATCTGGGCTTTTCTGGGTTACATAAGCAGCAGCTAAGCTTACACCCCAAATAAAATGCATTTTTCAAGTACAAAACTGGAGTTCTCCTTTAGGTTGAATAACAGCTTTAGCTAGAGCCCTTTTCCATAATATTTAGGGCTGTTACTGATTACAATTTTCCTGTCCGGTTAATCGATTTTTTTTTATTATCGATTAATCGACTAATTTCGATTAATTATAACGCACATGGATTCCAACTACTTTTAGCTGATCTTCTTGCAGGCCGATTCCCAGTGCAGCTACCAACCACTGGAAAAATGGATAGCAGGATACAAAAAAGACACAAAGGCAGCACTCGATGGGAATAGCATTAAAACTTTTATAATCTTCAGGTAGGTAACAAAATAAATATTGCACTGGAGATAAAATCGATGTAGCTACAATAACTGTAAAAATGGTGCAAGTAATACCAAACGGTAGCAAAAGCACTCATAAAAACATGTAGCTAAGTATGATACTGGTATAAAAATGTGTACAACGATACCACTGCTCAATCCAGATGAGAAGGGGCTAACATCAGTCCGTCGGCATGTAGATGTCCCTCGAAGGGAACTATCACAACTCCCAGTGGATGGCTGTAGAATCCCAGGTTGATAGAGGGAAATGATAGAGGGAAGTGTAACAGCCCTTGCGTGTGGCAGATAGTAAGGTCCCGCCGGCATGCAGATATGAAGGCACAGCAAAGGAGCCCTTCAGATGGACACGGCAAGCCCCGCCGGTGTCCGTGACGTCACCGGATCTCCCTGAAGACTTTTGATCGATCAAAAGAATTTTGATCGATCAAAAGAATTAATCGTTTAATCGAGGAATTAATGGTTAATTTCCACAGCCCTAATAATATTATATATATATATATATATATATATATATATATATATATATATATATATATATATATATATATATACACACATACACACACACTATGTTAGCAAAAGTATTGGGAAGAAGACGGAGAAGACCGGGCAAGAGCTAGCAAAAGAGCGGGCAGAAGAAAGCGGAGGAGGCACGGCAGAAGACACCGGGCAGCAGGAGAAGAACCAGAGCGAGCGGAGAAGAGGTCGGAGAGGGGAGAAGGCAGAAGTGACCCCCGGAACTGCCTAATAAATTACTTTAAAGACTTGTGTAGTGTGTTTTATTGTTGACACTTTTTTTTCCATACTCATTCACATAGGGTGGGGGGCCGGGATCTGGGGCCCCCTTATTAAACGGGGATCCCAGATTCCGATAAGCCCCCCGCCCGCAGACCCCGACAACCAACGGCCAGGGTTGTCGGGAAGAGGCTCTTGTCCTCATCAACATGGGGGCAGGGTGCTTTGGGGTGGGGGGCGCAGGGCCCCCCTGCCCCAAAGTACCCACCCCCCCCATGTTGAGGGCATGCGGCCTGGTACAGTTCAGGAGGGGGGGGGCGCTCGCTCGTCCCCACCCCCTTTCCTGACCTGCCAGGCTGCGGGCTCGTATAAGGGTCCGGTATGGATTTTGGGGTGACACCAATGCCGTTTTTTCGGCGTGGGGAGATTTCTCTTAAAATCCATACCAGACCGAAGGGCCTGGTATGCTCTTGGAGGGGGAACCCATGCCGTTTTTTTTTTAATTGGCGTGGAGTTATCCTTCATGCACAAGTCGCATGCCAAATTTGGATCTGTTAATACGGGGATCCGACTTTGATCCGACTTTAGAAAAAAAAGTAGTGTAGGAACCCTTTGAAGTCGGCACGACTTAAAGTTGTGTTATTATGAATGGTAGTCATTGAAAAACATTGAGAATGAATTGTCATGCGATTTTGCAGTCCAAAATTGAGGGACAAGTCGTATAAGTGTGAAAGGGGCCTAAATGGTATCCCAGTTCAAAGCCTCGTACACACGATCCAATTGTTGGAAGGGGATTGTCTGTTGACAGACTGCTGTCCTAAAATCTGACTGTTGGTACGCTTCTTTTGACAATTGTTGTCCAACTTTCGGCCAACAAATGTTGGATGACATGCTAGTAAATTTTCTCCGGACAACGGTTGGTTGTCAGATTTCCTGATGGTCAGTAAACAAATGCGTCACACAAAAGTTGAAAGTACAAACACGCATCCTCGGAATCAATGCTCACCAAACACGAAATTAGCAGAAGGGGCCCAAAGGGTGGCGCTCAAGAGATGAAATTCCTCGTAGTACGTCACTACGTTTGTTGGCTGACAAATGTGTACCGTTAGTATGCAAAACAAGATCCAGGCACACGCCCTTAACCACTTAAGCCCCGGACCATTTTGTAGCTAAAGGACCAGAGGTGAATTCAGAATTTTGCACTGCGCTGCTTTAACTGTAAATTGTGCGGACATGCAATGTTGTACCCAAACGAAATTTGCGTCCTTTTCTTCCCACAAATAGAGCTTTCTTTTAATGGTATTTGATTGCCTCTGCGATTTTTTTTTTTTGCGATATAAACGGAAAAAGACCGAAAATTTTGAAAAAAAATGATATTTTCTACTTTTTGTTATAAGAAAAATCGAATAAACTCAGTTTTAGTCATACATTTAGGCCAAAATGTATTCAGCCACATGTCTTTAGTAAAAAAAATGTCAATAAGCGTATATTTATTGGTTTGCGCAAAAGTTATAGCGTTTACAAACTAGGGTACATTTTCTGGAATTTACACAGCTTTAAATTTATGACTGCCTATCTCATTTCTTGAGGTGCTAAAATGGCAGGGCAGTACAAAACCCCCCCAAATGACCCCATTTTAGAAAGTAGACACCCCAAGGAAATTGCTGAGAGGCATGTTGAGCCCATTGAATATTTTTTTTTTGTCCCAAGTGATTGAATAATGACAAAAAAAAAAAAAAAAATTACAAAAAGTTGTCACTAAATGATATATTGCTCACACATGCCATGGTTATATGTGGAATTGCACCCCAAAATACATTCTGCTGCTTCTCCTGAGTACGGGGATACCACATGTGTGGGACTTTTTAGGAGCCTAGCCACGTACGGGACCCCAGAAACCAAGCACCGCCTTCAGGATTTCTAAGGGCGCAAATTTTTGATTTCACTACTCACTACCTATCACAGTTTTGAAGGCCATAAAATGCCAAAATAGCACAAAACCCCCCCAAATGACCCCATTTTAGAAAGTAGACACCCCAAGGAAATTGCTGAGAGGCATGTTGAGCCCATTGAATATTTTTTTTTGTCCCAAGTGATTGAATAATGACAAAAAAAAAAAAATTACAAAAAGTTGTCACTAAATGATATATTGCTCACACATGCCATGGTTATATGTGGAATTGCACCCCAAAATACATTTTGCTGCTTCTCCTGAGTACGGGGATACCACATGTGTGGGACTTTTTAGGAGCCTAGCCGCGTACGGGACCCCGAAAACCAATCACCCGCCTTCAGGATTTCTAGGCACAAATTTTTGATTTGACTCCTCACTACCTATCACAGTTTCGAAGGCCATAAAATGCCAAAATAGCACAAAACCCCCCCAAATGACCCCATTTTGGAAAGTAGACACCCCAAGCTGTTTGCTGAGAGGCATGGTGAGTATTTTACAGCTCTCATTTGTTTTTGAAAATGAAGAAAGAAAATTTTTTTTTTTCTTTTTTTTTTTCAATTTTCAAAACTTTGTGACAAAAAGCGAGATCTGCAAAATACTCACCATACCTCTCAACAAATAGCTTGGGGTGTCTACTTTCCAAAATGGGGTCATTTGGGGGGGTTTTGTGCCATCTTGGCATTCCATGGCCTCCGAAACTGTGATAGGCAGTGAGAAGTGAAATCAAAAATTTACACCCTTAGAAAGCCTGAAGGCGGGTGATTGGTTTTTGGGGTCCCGTACGCGGCTAGGCTCCCAAAAAGTCTCACACATGTGGTATCCCCGTACTCAGGAGAAGCAACAGAATGTATTTTGGGGTGTAATTCCACATATGCCCATGGCATGTTTGAGCAATATATCATTTAGTGACAACTTTGTGCAAAAAAAAATAAAAAAATAAAAAAATTGTCTTTTTTCCGCAACTTGTGTCAACATATAAAATATTCCATGGACTCGACATGCCTCTCAGTATATAGCTTGGGGTGTCTACTTTCCAAAATGGGGTCATTTGGGGGGGTTTAGAACTGTTCTGGCATTTTATACACAACATTAGGAAGCTTACATCCTCTCTTCTAACCACATGAAGACAAAGCCCTTTTTGACACTTTTTGTTTACATGAAAACATATTTTTTTTTGCAAGAAAATTATGTTGAACCCCCAAACATTATATATATTTTTAAAGCAAAGGCCCTACAGAATAAAATGGTGGGTGTTGCATTTTTTTTTTTTACACAGTATTTGCGCAGCGATTTTTCAAACGCATTTTTTGGGGAAAAAATACACTTTTTTTAATTTTAATGCACTAAAACACACTATATTGCCCAAATGTTTGATGAAATAAAAAAGATGATCTTAGGCCGAGTACATAGATACCAAACACGACATGCTTTAAAATTTCGCACAAACGCGCATTGGCGACAAACTACATACATTTTTAAAAGCCTTTAAAAGCCTTTACAGGTTACCCCGTTAGATTTACAGAGGAGGTCTACTGCTAAAATTACTGCCCTCGATCTGACCTTCGCAGTGATACCTCACATGCATGGTGCAATTGCTGTTTACATATGATGCCAGACCGACGCTTGCGTTCGCCATTGGGCAAGAGCAGGGCAGGACAGGGGTGCTTTTTTTTTAATTTTTTTTTTTTTTATTATTCATTTTGCTTTTTTTTTTTTTTTTTAAATTGTTCCTTCCATATTTTTTTTTTTTTTATCATTTTTATTGTTATCTCAGGGAATGTAAATATCCCCTATGATAGCAATAGGTAGTGACAGGTACTCTTTTTTTGAAAAAACTGGGGTCTAGACCCTAGATCTTTCCTCTGCCCTCAAAGCATCTGACCACACCAAGATCGGTGTGAAAAAATGCTTTCCCAATTTCCCAATGGCGCTTTTTATATCCGGGGGGGGGGGGCATTCCCTCCCATTGCTTGTAAAAGCAGTCCAGAGGCTAATTAGCCACTAGGATTGCTTTTACATGAAAGCCGGCCGCTGGCTGAAAAGAATGATACCAAGATGATACCTAAACCCGCAGGCATCATTCTGGTATAAACATTCAAAGTCCAGCAACATACCAGTACGTTGCTGGTCCTTGTTGGACATGTATTGTAATCTTTTTTTCATGCAGCCTGTTGGCTGAACGAAAAAAGAGATTGATCGGTGGGTATGCCCACCATTAGAATACCGCCCTTCATCCACCCACTTCTAATGATGGGCATACATGCACCATTTATATATGCCGAAGCATGGGGGCATCCTCCCGCAAAAAAGTTATGCCGCACACACATGGTCGGACTTTTCCACGGGCAAGCCTCCGTCGGAATTTCGACCGTATGTATGCGGCATTAGGAGCAAAATCGCTCCTCCGCCCCTGCTGCCCCAATGCTTCGGCATATTTGCTTTTTTTTTTTAACTGTGGTGGGGAAATCACCTCCTACAGCACTGGAGTCGCAGGGATCAGGCCTGTCTCTGCGAACGCTGCAGTTATGTGTGTTGTGTTTTGCAAGTGACAGTGATCGATCGATACTGCACTTGGGTGGCCTGGGCTGGACGGACGGGCAAAACGCAGGTGCTAGCAGGTATCTGGGCT
The DNA here is from genome assembly GCA_029206835.1 of Rana muscosa. NCBI lineage: Eukaryota > Metazoa > Chordata > Amphibia > Anura > Ranidae > Rana > Rana muscosa. The sequence goes on along the minus strand of CM055117.1, from coordinate 1,026,697,534 downwards.
GATCCCCCTAACACTGCGTTTTTGGGAACCCTAAACTGCTGGGGACGCTAGTATAGATCTGATCAGATCAGATATTGATCTGATCAGATACTATACCACTAAGGGGGGTGTATGCTTCACGCGTGGGTGTTAGCGTTACTGGCACTAACCTGACGCTGCCTGGGGTGTGACGCAGACCCTCTCTGACGCTAAAACCTAATTGATATCACCCGACGGGCGATCAGGGGGTTAAACCTTTATTGGGTTATATACGGCGGGTGCCCTGACACTATAAAAAGCAAACTAACTAACCAGCGTCACCCGTAACACTTATATGATGATCACTGGTGAAAGGGTTAACTAGGGGCAATTAGGGGGTTAAAACCTTTATTAGGTAATATATGGGGGTACCTGACGCTATAAAAACCTGCGGCGAACCTAAAAAAAAATACTGGCTACCGATCTGCATCACTGACGCTAAGACAGCGATCAGAAAAATGATCGCTTAGCGACAGTGGTGATAGGGGGTGAAAGGGTTACCTGGGGGGCGATCAAGGGGGTTAAACCTTTATTAGGTGGGGTTAGGGGGCTACACTGGACCTAAAACTAAATGTAGTGACACTTTTACAGTCACAAATGTCACTGATTGCAGTGATCAGTAAATAAATGGTCACTGCAATCAGTGACACTGTGACTGGGGGCTGGGGGGTGATCTGGGGGGGGCCTGGGGGGGCGATTTATGTGCCTATGTGTGCTGGTGTTAGTGTAGTGTTTGTGCACTGACCTGTGTGTCTTCTCTTGTACGGCGCTCGGTATATGTGAGCGCCGCACAGGAGATGACATCACTTCCTCCTGCTTCCTCTGCCCGTGTGTACATTCGACAGACAGAGGGGGCATTTCTATTCGCCGGGAGCGATCGCGGGGGGGTGGCCGGAATCGAACGGCCGTCCCCTCATGTAGGATCGCTCCCCAACGAATTCCGACCGCTCACTGTACAGAAGGGGGGTCCGATCGGACCCCCCAACTGTACAAAGGCAATCACGTATGCTCTACGTGATTGTGCCTGTCGGTGCCATTCTGCCGACGTATATATACAGTGAGCGGTCGTTAAGTGGTTAAGACAAAAAACTGACGCTCGGTTGGCCAACAATTGGATCGTGTGTACGAGGTTTTAGTCCGTAGGGTTCAATATTGAGTTGGCCCACCCTTTGCAGCTATAACAGCTTCAACTCTTCTGGGAAGGCTGTCCACAAGGTTTAGGAGTGTGTCTATGGGAATGTTTGACCATATTTCCAGAAGCACATTTGTGAGGTCAGGCACTGATGTTGGATGAGAAGGCCTGGCTCGCAGTCTTCGCTCTAATTCAACCCAAAGGTGTTCTATTGGGTTGAGGTCAGGACTCTGTGCAGGCCAGTCAAGTTCCTCCACCCCAAACTCACTCATCCATGTCTTTATGGACCTTGCTTTGTGCACTGGTGCGCAGTCATTTTGGAACAGAAAGGGGCCATCCCCAAACTGTTCCCACAAAGTTGGGAGCATGAAATTGTTCAAAATGTCTTGGTATGCCGACACCTTAAGGAGTTCCCTTCACTGGAACTAAGGGGCCAAGCCCAACTCCTGAAAAAAACCCACACCATAATCTCCCCTCCACCAAATGATTTAGACCAGTGCACAAAGCAAGGTCCATAAAAACACAAATGAGCGAGTTTTGGGTGGAGGAACTTGACTGGCCTGCACAGAGTCCTGACCTCAACCCGATAGAACATCTTTTGAATTCAGACTGTCTAAGGTTGACCTTAGTTCACCTTTACAAAAGGAAGATAAGGGGTGTTTGTAGATAAAAACAAGCTGTGCAGCCCTGACTAAAGTTCAATAATGCCCTTGCTGTAGGTGTAGGCCATTTACATACCTCCCGAAGCCTGACTGTAATACTCCCAGGACATTGCTAAAGCAGGCCATAGACAATGCAATTTTCAGGAAAGAAAAATCGATCAGTTCTCTCATCAACACAGTCAGTGTTAATAGGGGAATCCCTCCCACAGAGTTATTGTGTTCTCCCAGTGGGGAGCGGTCCCTGCCAGGAGAACATAGGGATTATTGTTAGCCGCTATAGTCACTAGCAATAATCATATGTAAAAATCTGACATCCTGATTGTATCAAAGTTAGTCAATCAATGGATCGACTTGGGTAAAATCAACTTGCTCATAGATGGTTCAAATCATTGAACTATCTATGGCTGGCTTAAGTGAGGCCTAGTCATTACTGCTCACCTCCACCATCACAGGAGTGAGCTCTTTCTCTGATTCAAACCCCCTCACATGCGCTCTCTCCCCTGATGCAGTTGCTCTGAGCTCCATGTTTGAAAGCTCACCCCTGTGATGGTGGAGGTGAGCAGTAATGACTAGGCCTCACTTAGTAACATCCTGGGAGTATTTCAGTCGGGCTTCACAAGGTATGTAAATGGCCTACACCTATAGCAAGGGCATTATTAAACTTTAGTCAGAGCTGCACAGTTTGTTTTCATCTACAGACGCCCCTTATTTGCAAAGGTAGTTTTTTGACAACTCCCCCCTCTGCAAAATGTGGCAAATTTTTTATTCTTTGGGTGGGGGGAGTGGGTGCCTGGTTTTGACAGGTACCCGCTCCCACAAAGTCCCCCCCCCTGCCTGCAGCCTTCTGAGACACAACAAAGGTGGTCCCAGAAGACTGTGGGACCATTCACAAAGTGTAGCACAGCTCATGCACGCGCAGCGGGCAGCCGGCTGTGAAGCTGCAAAGAGAGTCACAGCCGGCTACCCACAGTTAAAGTGGTTGTAACCCCACTATTTTATTTTCAGGCACTCACCTGTCTTCCTTAATGCTATGTGCCCAGTGTATCCGTTTTATTAAAAAAATGCCGTTCTATACTGTATTTCAGAGCGCTGAACGTGACCGCCCGCTGCTCCCTCTCCCGATCTGACAGCTACAGCAGGAGGGGCTGAGAATCCCCCCGTTGACGTCAGCCGGGAAGAGGAGAGGAGGAGAGAGGCGGCCGGTCACGTGAGTGGCGCTTGGAAATACAGTATAGAACGGCATTTTTAAAATAAAACAGATACACTGGGCACATAGCATTAAGGAAGACAGGTGAGTGCCTGAAAATAACAGTTCTTTCTGCAGGAGGGGAGGGGCGGGCACTGACACAACTGACAGGCAGAGGGGGGGGGCAGAGGAGGGCTTTGGATGACGGGGCACATACACTGACCACGGTGTCAGGGCTCAGCAGCCATGATAAACTGTGGTCAGTTTACGGAGGGGCACAACCAGGCAGGATCAGCCAGGTTTTTTACAGGATACAGGAGGCCAAATGACAAAAGCACAAGCACTGTGCTGGTAATCATGCTTTAAGGGAACAGGATAATTTTTTTTTTTTTTTAAGGGTAACGAACACTTTTAGATGCCGGCGCCGGGGACCAAAGACTGGTGAAAAAACTGGCTCGGGTGAGGACAGCGCTGGGTCCCTGGGAGAGTTTCCATTTATTAAAAGTCAGCAGCTACAGGTTTTGTAGCTGCTGACTTTTCATTTTCATACATATGACTGAAGCTCCTCTTTAAGCTGTAAGGAATATAACAGCAGTAAAATTACTTTGCTAGTAAAATGTATTAAATTTAGTCATTTCAAAAGCAAACTGTTTCAAAGACTTACACCAGTTACATGGGTGCTTATAGTTTTGTGAACCCTTTTATTTTTCATAATTGTGCACAAATATGACCTAAAACAGCGTAAAAAACATTATACTTCTTATTCTTTTATAAGGGGAAAATGATCCAAAGATACACGTTTGTCTGTGGAAAAGTATGTGAACCTCTAGGACTATATTAGAAGGATAAATTAGGGTCAGGTGTTTCAATAGGATGATAATCAGGAGGGGAGGGTGGGATGTTCTACCCTAATCTGGTCATACACTGAAAAATCAAAAAGGAGTTGGGTGGAAATATCGATTGATCAACTTGGCACATTTAGCCTGGCCATACATGACTCGAATCTCGGCCGGTTCATGCTGATGTGGCAGGGATTTGAACCGTCTATGGTTGCAGATATTGCTTCCCAAGAGGGCACACCAGTTAGCAAAGGTTTACATACAAATGTGTACAGCAGCAGTTTACTCTATCCATTTGTCCTGCGGAAGATTTACCCCCCTTCATGACAAGGCCATTTTTTCGCGATACGGCACTGCGTTACTTTAATTGACAACTGCCCAGCATGCGATGCTGTACACAAATAAAATTGATGTACTTTTTTTTCCCACAAATAAAGCTTTCTTTTGGTAGTATTTGATCACCTCCGCATTTTTATTTTTTTTTCGCTATAAACAAAAAAAAAAACAATAAAACATTTTTTACTTTCTGCTATAAAACATATCCAATAATAAAAAAAAAATCGTATATGGATTGGTTTGCTAAAAAGTTATAGTGTCCACAAACTATGGGATATATACTGGATTTATTTATTTATTTTTCCCCCCCAATACTAGTAATGACGGCGATCAACGACTTATAGCAGGACAAAGATATTGCGGCAGACATTCAAAAACTGTCACTTTTTGAGAACCAGTGACACTAATGCAGTGATAAAAATATGCACTGTCACTGTACTAATGACACTGGCTGGGACGAGGTTAAAAAATTGGATTTTTATAACAGCTTACCTGTAAAATCCTTTTCTTGGAGTACATCACGGGACACAGAGCGACATATTCATTACTATGTGGGTTATATAGATACCTTCAGGTGCTGGCACTGGCAACTTCCAAAACCGGAAGTACCCTCCCCTATATAAGCCCCTCCCATCCGGGAGTACCTCAGTTTTGTAGCAAAGCAATAAGTGTCCCCAAAAGAGGGGTGGGAGCTCTGTGTCCCGTGATGTACTCCAAGAAAAGGATTTTACAGGTAAGCCGTTATAAAAATCCTATTTTCTTTCTCGTACATCACGGGACACAGAGCGACATAGTCATTACTATGTGGGACGTCCCAAAGCAATGCCCAATGAGGGGGGGGGATACACCATACATAAGCTGAGCGCTATCAGACATGAGGATCTTTTGCGGCCTGCAACACACTGCGCCCAAAGGCGACATCCTCCTGACTTCTAACGTCCACCTGGTAGAACCTAGTAAACGTGTGTACTGAAGACCATGTTGCGGCCTTACAGATTTGAGCCAGGGAGGCCTGGTGATGCACTGCCCATGAAGTTCCAACTGCTCTCGTGGAGTGCGCCCTAACTTTGAACGGAGGCGGTCTCCTTCTCAAGCCATAGGCTTGCATTATGACCTGTCGAATCCACTTGGCTAAAGTAGATTTTGACGCTGCTTGACCCTTTCTGGGGCCTTCCGGCAGAATAAACAAAGTATCCGTTCTGCGAATCTGAGCAGTGGCTTTTAGATAAGCTTTAACTGCTCTTACTACATCCAAAGAATGCAATAACTTTTCCTCTACCAAACTAGGTTTGGGGAAAAAGGAAGGAAGAACCACATCTTGGTTCAAATGAAACCTCGATACCACCTTAGGAAGAAAGGCTGGATGAGGACGTAACATTACTCTGTCCTTATGGATAACCAGATATGGCTCTTTACAGGACATAGCGGCTAATTCCGACACTCTTTTAGCCGAACAAATGGCTACTAGAAAAATCAATTTCCTGGTGAGAAGAACCAAGGAACTATGCTGTAATGGTTCAAATGGTTGATTCTGTAGAACCGACAGAACCAGGTTTAAGTCCCATGGACATATGGGAATATTAACCGGAGGGCTAATACGCATCACTCCTTGTATAAAAGCTTTGACTAGTGAATGCAAAGCCAAGGGCCTTTGAAAAAATATTGACAAGGCCGAAATCTGACCCTTGATAGTACTCAAGGCAAGCTTCCTATCTACAGCCCACTGTAGGAAGTCCAGAATCCTACCTATTACGTACTTACGTGGATGCCATTTCTTGGCCTCACACCAGGCGATGTACGCCTTCCAGATTCTATAGTAGATCTGCCTGGATACCGGCTTCCTGGCATTGATCATGGTAGCTACCACAGGATTAGAGAGACCTCTCTTTTTTAGAATGTGGGCTTCAATAGCCAGGCCGTCAAACCTAGGGCTGGTAAGGAAGGGTGGTATATCGGTCCTTGCGAAAGCAGGTCCGGACGATGTGGGAGAGTCCAAGGACTCCCCACTGACATTTTTACAACCTCCGCGTACCATGCTATTCGGGGCCACGCTGGAGCCACCAGAATCACTGGTTTCTTTTCTACCCTGATTCTGCGGAGTAATCGAGGTAACAATTGTGGCGGTGGAAATGCATATATCAGCTTGAACTGATCCCAAGGGAACACTAGGGCATCCGAGCCGCAAGCTAGGGGATCCCTTGTCCGAGAGACAAACCTGTCCACCTTTGCGTTGAATCTGGATGCTAGAAGATCTACATCCGGTGTTCCCCACCGCTGACATATTGTCCGGAAAACCTCGGGGTGAAGGGACCATTCCCCTGGGCATAATTGCTGGCGACTTAGAAAGTCCGCCTTCCAATTCTCCACTCCTGGAATGAATACCGCGGATATGGCTGGGACATATCTTTCTGCCCATTCCAGGATGTAATTTACTTCCCTCTGGGCTGCACGACTCCTGGTGCCACCCTGATGATTGATATATGCCACTGCTGTGGCATTGTCTGATTGAATTCTGACAGGGGACCCTTGGAGTTTGGATGTCCATGCTACTAGAGCATACCGGGCTGCTCGTATCTCTAAGAGATTGATGGGCAGGGCCTTTTCTGCATCCGACCATCTGTCCTGGAGAGACCATTGCTCCAGTACTGCTCCCCAGCCTATAAGGCTGGCATCTGTAGTGACCACCTTCCAAGAAATCGGACTGAAGGATTTCCCTTTTTCCAGATTCTGGAGAACCAACCACCAACGGAGGCTCTTGCGAACGGAAGGGGACAAGGACATTGGTAAGTCTAGGGCCTGAACTTTCTTGTTCCAGGCTGACAGTATGGCCCTTTGCAAATTCCTTGAATGGAATTGACCGTAGGGTACTGCTTCGAATGATGCCACCATTTTTCCCAGCAGCCTCATGCACAGGCGTATGGACGGCTGTCTTTTTGTACCCACTAGGTGGATCAAATCTCTCAAAGACAACACCTTTTCTCGAGGCAAGAATATTTTTCTCTGGCCTGAATCCAGCCTTAGCCCCAAGTATTCCAGACTTTTGACTGGTTTTAGGGCTGACTTGTCTCGGTTGATAATCCAACCGTGAGATTCCAGATACTTGATTGTCTTGTGAACGACCACTTCTAGTTTTTTCACTGAGTGGTCTATCAGCAACAAGTCGTCTAGATATGCCATTATCGTTACACCTTGTGTTCTTAGATTGGCCAATAATGGGGCCAGAATTTTTGTGAACACTCGTGGTGCTGTGGCCAGACCGAAGGGTAAGGCTCTGAACTGAAAATGACTCCCTTCTACTGCAAAGCGTAGAAATTTTTGGTGGACTGGAAAGATGGGAATGTGCAAATAAGCATCTTTGATGTCGATCGAGGCTAACCATTCCTCCCCTTGTAGGGCAGTGGCCACCGATCGGATCGACTCCATCCGGAAAGTCCTGATATGCAGGAATTTGTTTAGCCCTTTTAGATTTAATATGGGCCTCACGTCCCCGTTTGGCTTCGGGACTGTAAAGAGGTTTGAGTAAAACCCGAACCCCCATTCTTCCAGGGGAACCTCCATAATTACTCCTTGGAGCAATAGTTGTTCTAGTGCCAACAGGAGGGACTCTCTCTTCCGGGGATCCCTTGGCACGTTTGACCTCATAAAATGGGAAGGAGGAGAGTCTTTTAACTCCAATCTGTATCCCAGACTTACTGTGGAGAGCACCCATCTGTCTCTGATCGTGTCCCGCCAGGTCTCTGCGAACAACTGGAGTCTTCCCCCCACCCGATTGAGTGGGGGCAACCCTTCATGAATTTGACTTTGGGGGAGGTTTTGTACCTCTCCTGACCCAGGGTTTCTTATTACCCTGCGATTGTCCCTGATTTTTACCCCCGGGATTTGACCGAGGAGGCCGTCGGAACTGTTTCACAGCCGATGCCCCAGGGACTGGAGAAGCAGGCCTCTTAAAAGAGGGACCTCTAACTTTGTTTTTAACCGGCAAGAGTGTACTTTTACCGCTGGAAATTTTCTGGATATATTTGTCCAGGTCTTCCCCGAATAAGCGTTCACCATGAAATGGGAAGCTAACCAGCAATTTTTTACAGGGAGCTTCAGCAGACCAGTTTTTGAGCCATAGAAGCCTGCGCATATGTACCACAATCAGCGTGAGGCGGGAGGCCTGATGGATTGAATCCTTTATGGCGTCAACCGCAAAGCATAAGGCTCTAGGTAGATCAGCTAGGGCAAGGGCCTGCTGATCTGGCAAGTCCCTTAAGACCTGTTTCAACTGATCCTTCACTGCTTGGCAGACCCCAATAGCTGCCACTGCTGGTTGTGTCACCAAGCTTGCTGTAGAAAAAGCAGATTTTAATAAGGACTCCAATTTTTTATCTATTGGGTCCTTGAACATTTGGACATTATCCACTGGACATGTCAGTGATTTATTCACACAAGAGATGGCTGCGTCCACTGTAGGGACCCTCCATTTTTTGATGAACTTATCCTCCATGGGATAGACCACCGGAAATCTCTTGGGGGGAGTAAATATTTTATCAGGATGTTCCCAATCCTGGTAAATGAGCCCTTCCAGTAAAGGGTGAAGTGGAAAGGAACAGACAGTCTGGGGAGCTTTTAGCGACCCCGGCGAGGAGACAGTAGTGGTTGATGGTTCTGCAAGGTGCATTTTAAATGCTGATCGGACCATGTTAGTCAGAGACTGAACCCATAATCTTTCAGCTTGAGATGCTGAGAAAGGTTCCTCCACTGTTGATTCCTCTATAACAGAATCAACCTCATCCCGATCCCCTTCAGGCAGGTCGATCCCTGTATGGGACTGTTGCTCCGCTAACAGGTACTCTGAAGGAGGAGACGGAGATCGGGCGTGCTTTCCCTGTGACAGGGAGGCAGCGATCAATGTTGACAATCTCTCTTCTAATCCTCCCAGAGCTGAGGAAAAAACCTCCTCTGTTACATACACAGGAGCAGGTGAACTGAGGACAGCCACAGTACCAGGTACTCCTGCGGGGTCTCTACGGTCACTAACCTCTGAATTTTCAGGGGAGACTGGTGCAGCAGAAGCATGCCCAAGATCCTCAGAGCCCGATGGAGACCCCCTTCGCTTCCTGGAAGATTTAGTTCCGGAGCTTCTGGACGGCATATTCCTAAGCCCAAAGCTGAGGTATTCCAGCCGTAATACACCACTTTTACTGATAATAGTCTAGCACAATTGCTGCTATATAACAGTTGGTGTCTACTAAAGTGCCTTTCTAGGGGATGCCTGCATCAACCGCCTCTGTGTGCCTTATTTACTGTTGCTAGCTCTGTCTGTGCACTTCAATAGCCAGCTGTGATTGTGCCTTTAAACACGCTGGACGCCCGCACATGCGCAGTAGCGCCGCGGCACACACCGAGCGTCATCCACCAGCTCCGCCCCTTTTTCCAGATCGCCTCTATATATAGAGGCGCGTGCACGCGCGCGCGGGCACGTGCGCCTTCGGCGCTCTTTTAAAAAAAAATAAGGAGCTAGATGGGAGCCAGGGTCCCTGCCGCAGGGCCCGGGGATGGATGAGCGCAGCAACAGGGCAGAGGAGACAGCTTCCCAGCAGAGAACTTACCAACTGCCTGGATTTGACTTTGGAAGAAAAAAATCCACATTACAAGAAAAAGAACCATAGCGGCCTCTAGTGTTTAACACAGGTACCGCGGTCTTACAATTTTTTTTACCTTAGGTAACAGGCAGAAAGACAAATTAGGCTTGGGGGTCCCCCAATAGAACCAAGTTCCTGAGGGCCCCCACTTACCTTTTCCTCGCCGCAGGACTCTGTTTGGTCCACAGAAGCCCAAACTTCACCTATCACGGCAGGCATTGTAATTAAACCTTCAGGGACCGGGTTCCCAAGTATTCCACTCCCCTGGACCTGTATAGCACCCTGCACAGAAAACATCTTGGTCGTGGGTATGACCAGAGCTCTGGATCCCAGGGTCCAGCCCTCCTAAGAGAGGCATTACAGGCAAAACCTTGCTCTTCTCTTGCAAGGCCCGGGTACCGACCGTTTAGCTATGAAGCTTTTTTGGTCGGATCCGGAATAGCTTACTGAGGCCCAAAAGAACCTGTACGCAAGCTCAGTGAAAAACACGTTACTTCTTGGCCAACACCTTAGACACTGGCAAAAAACTGAGGTACTCCCGGATGGGAGGGGCTTATGTAGGGGAGGGTACTTCCGGTTTTGGAAGTTGCCAGTGCCAGCACCTGAAGGTATCTATATAACCCACATAGTAATGACTATGTCGCTCTGTGTCCCGTGATGTACGAGAAAGAAACAGCAATGGCGATCACAGAGTTAAATGTGTGCCTAGCCAGTGTTTGAATGTACATGTGTGGTGCTTTAAGTCCAGGTTCACACTGGGGCTGCGGGAGTGAAGCCGCTATACAGCAAATGTCCCTTTGACTCCTTTAATCGGGTTCTCAATATTTCGTTTTAGAACATGAAAAACAGATCACACAGTCTCATATTCTTGCAGAATTATTAAATGATCAAGAGGGTTCAGAACTCTAAAGCACCACTGTATGTATACAGCACTTTGCAATCCCCCATGCAGGTCATACCAAGTTGTGATTCAATGGGAAGGCATAGGCCATGAGGCTCTCAAACACAGTTTTGCGAGGGTGTCCATCTTGCTTGTGGGCAAATCTCATGTTTCTCATGTCCTGGAAAATCAGCAGTAATGCCATTATTATTTTGAGAAGTAACATTAAAAACACAAAGCAACTGTAGTACATCCAAACCACACATTGTTTTACCTTGCACACAATTTCTATCCCATATGAATTGTCTCCTCGACTTGCAGCTCCTCCAATTCTTTCAATTCGACTTATGATTCCCAGGGGAGCGTCCAATATCAAGCGGTGATCCTGCCAAAAAGATAATATGATAATTCTCAGGCTTAGTACCATCATTATTTATAAAATAATAACAGCCCTTCTTAAAGGCTACATCTACCCAGATCACGACCTTCCAATTCTCAGGCCTCGTACACACGACCGATTTTCTCGGCAAGAACCAGCAAGAAACTTGCTGGCAGAGAGGTCTTGCCGAGTAAATCGGTCGTGTGTACGCTGCTAGCGTGTTTCTCGTCGAGAAAACCGACAAGAAACCTCGACGAGAAAATAGAGAACCTGCTCTCTATTTTCTCGTCGAGATTCTCCTCGGCGTGTTTCTCGACGAGAAAAGTGAGTGTGTGTACACTTACCTGTCCGCCCGGAAGCCCGCGCATGTTCGAAATGAATTTGACGCATGCGCGGTAGCTTCCTAGGCATACGTAGGGTATACCAAGATGGCGGCGACGGCATCGAATGTGACGAGCGCATGCTCGACGTAGTCGATGACGTCACCGCGTACACTCCTTTCAAAGAACCGCGGGTTCTTTGAAACGAGCGTGTGTACACTCGGCCGGGACAAGTTTCTTGTCCAAGAATCTCGTCGAAAAAAACGACATGTTTTTCTCAACGAGAATCTCGGCCGTGTGTACGAGGCCTCAGAGTTCTACAATGAGAGGCAGTTTCAAGATGCCTCCAATTCCTTTACTACCAGACCCAACTCTGATTAATATAGTCAGACTTTCCTTTTTCTCTGCAATCAGAACAGAGCCGATGTAACTTGACTATAGAATTTGGATTGGGGGAAGAGTCCCATACAATCAAATCCTGGATTCCATAGTCTGATCCTGATCAATTCTAAAGCCCTGTACACACGATCGGTTTTACCGATGAAAACAGTCCGATGGACTTTTTTCATCGGACAAACCGATCGTGTATGGGCCCCATCGGTCTTTTTTCCATCGGTGTTAAAAAAAATAGAACATGTTTTAAATTTATCCGATGGAGAAAAAACAATAGCAAATTACTATCGTCTGTGGGGAACTCCATCGGATAAAAAACCCACGCATGCTCAGAATCAAGTCGACACATGCTCAGAAGCAGAGAACGTCATTTTTCTTGGCTCGTCTGAGTGTTTTACGTCACAGCGTTTGGGACGGTCAGTTTTTTGACTGATGGTGTGTGGGCAAGACTGATGGAAGTCAGCTTCATCGGATTTCCGATGGAAAAATCCATCGGTTTAAAATCCATAGGAAATGCGATCGTGTGTACAGGGCTTTACAGAAACCTATTGCTGCACACTTCAGCCCCAGAAGAATTTACCCCCTTCCTGACCAGAGCACTTTTTGCGATTCGGCACTGCGTTGCTTTAACTGACAATTATGCAGGCGTGAGACGTTGCACCCAAACAAAACTGACGTCCTTTTTTTCCCACAAATAGAGCTTTCTGTTGGTGGTATTTGATCACCACCTTTTTACTATAATAACTATCTCCAAAAAATATATATAAAAAAAAAAAAAAAAATGTCTCTCTCAGTTTAGGCAGAGATGTATTCTTCTACATATTTTTGGTAAAAAAAAATTGCAATAAGCGTGTATTGATTTGCGCAAAAGTTATAGCGTCTACAAAATAGGGGATAGTTTTATGGCATTTTTATTATAATTTTTTTTTTATTAGTAATGGCGGCGATCTGCAATTTTTATCGTGACTGCGACATTATGGCGGACAGATCGGACACTTTTGACACTATTTTGGGACCATTGTCATTTCTTCAGCGATCAGCGCTATAAAAATGCACAGATTACTGTGTAAATGTCACTGGCAGGGAAAGGTTAAACACTAGGGGGCGATCAAGGGGTTAAGTGTGTCCTAGGGAACGATTCTAACTGTAGGGGGGGTGGTCTCACTAGAACATGACAGATCACTGCTCCAGATGACAGGGAGCAGAAGATCTCTGTCATGTTGCTAGGCAGAACAGGGAAATGCCTTGTTTACATCTCCCCATTCTGCCGCTCCGTGACACGATCCAGGCCCCCGGTGGACATCTATGTCCGGCTTTACAGATAGAAGATACATGGGGTCTAGTCCGCGGGCACGCTCACGGAGCACGCGGCCGGAGCCCACTATGCCGCGATTTAAAGGGGATGTACAGGTACGTCCCTTTGCACAGCCGTGCCATTCTGCCGACGTGAATAGTCGTGCGGCGGTCAGCAAGCGGGTAAAGGAGACCCTGTTGACAGGCCATGCATTTATACAAAAAATCTCTTCAGAAAATTTTATGTACACCCGTGGCCAAAAGTTTTGAGAATGACACAAATATTAATTTTCACATAGTCTGCTCCTTCAGTGTTTTTAGATCTTTTTGTCAGATGTTACTATGGTATACTGAAGTATAATTACAAGCATTTCATAAGTGTCAAAGGCTTTTATTGACAATTACATGAAGTTTATGCAAAGACTTCTGCAATTCGCCCTGTCAATCAACTTCTGGGCCACATCCTGACTGATGGCAGCCCATTCTTGCATAATCAAGGCTTAGAGTTTGTCAGAATTTGTGGGGTTTCTTTGTTCATCCGCCTCTTGAGGATTGACCACAAGTTCTCAATGGGATTAAGGTCTGGGGAGTTTCCTGGCCATGGACCCAAAATTTCGATATTTTGTTCCCAAAGTCACTTAGTTATCACTTTTTCCTTATGGCAAATTGCTCTATCATGCTGGAAAAGGCATTGTTCATCACCAAACTGTTCTTGGATAGTTGGGAGAAGTTGCTCTCGGAGGATGTTTTTGTACCATTCTTTATTCATGTCTGTGTTCTTAGGCAAAATTGTGAGGGAGCCAACTGCCTTGGCTGAGAAGCAACCCCACACATCAATTGTCTCAGGATGCCCTACTTTTGGCATGACACCGAACTGATGGTGGCGCTCACCTTTTCTTCTCCGGACAGGGTTTTTCTGGATGCCCCAAACAATCGAAAAATAGGATTTTTATAACAGCTTACCTGTAAAATCCTTTTCTTGGAGTACATCACGGGACACAGAGCGACATAATCATTACTAATGGGTTATATAGTTACCGTCAGGTGCTGGCACTGGCAACTTCCAAAACCGGAAGTACCCTCCCCTATATAAGCCCCTCCCATCCGGGAGCACCTCAGTTTTGTAGCAAAGCAATAAGTGTCCCCAAAGAGGGGCGGGAGCTCTGTGTCCCGTGATGTACTCCAAGAAAAGGATTTTACAGGTAAGCTGTTATAAAAATCCTATTTTCTTTCTCGTACATCACGGGACACAGAGCGACATAATCATTACTAATGGGATGTCCTAAAGCAATGCCAAATGAGGGGGGGGATACACCATATATAAGCTGAGCGCTATCAGACATGAGGATCTTTTGCGGCCTGCAACACACTGCGCCCAAAGGCGACATCCTCCTGACTTCTAACGTCCACCTGGTAGAACCTAGTAAACGTGTGTACTGAAGACCATGTTGCGGCCTTACAGACTTGAGCCAGGGAGGCCTGGTGATGCACTGCCCATGAAGTTCCAACTGCTCTCGTGGAGTGCGCCCTAACTTTGAACGGAGGCGGTCTACTTCTCAAGCTATAGGCTTGTATTATGACCTGTCGAATCCACTTGGCTAAAGTAGATTTTGACGCTGCCTGACCCCTTCTGGGGCCTTCCGGCAGAATAAACAAAGTATCCGTTCTGCGAATCTGAGCAGTGGCTTTTAGATAAGCTTTAACTGCTCTTACTACATCCAAAGAATGCAATAACTTTTCCTCTACCGAAGTAGGCTTGGGGAAAAAAGGAGGAAGAACCACATCTTGGTTCAAATGAAACCTCGATACCACCCTAGGAAGAAAGGCTGGATGAGGACGTAACACTACTCTGTCCTTATGGATAACCAGATATGGCTCCTTACAGGACATAGCTGCTAATTCCGATACTCTTTTAGCCGAACAAATGGCTACTAAAAAAATCAATTTCCTGGTGAGAAGCACTAAGGAAATATGCTATAATGGTTCAAATGGTTGTTTCTGTAGAACCGACAGAACCAAGTTTAGATCCCATGGACATATGGGAATATTAACCGGAGGACTAATACGCATCACTCCTTGTATAAAGGCTTTGACTAGTGAATGCGAAGCCAAGGGCCTTTGAAAAAATATTGACAAGGCCGAAATCTGACCCTTGATAGTACTCAAGGCAAGCTTCCTATCTACAGCCCATTGTAGGAAGTCCAGAATCCTACCTATTACGTACTTATGTGGATGCCATTTCTTGGCCTCACACCACGCGATGTACGCCTTCCAGATTCTATAGTAGATCTGCCTGGATACCGGCTTCCTGGCATTGATCATGGTAGATACCACAGCATTAGAGAGCCCTCTCTTTTTTAGAATGTGGGCTTCAATAGCCAGGCCGTCAAACCTAGGGCTGGTAAGGAAGGGTGGTATATCAGTCCTTGCGAAAGCCGGACGACGTGGGAGAGTCCAAGGACTCCCCACTGAAATTTTACAATCTCCGCGTACCACGCTCTTCGGGGCCACGCTGGAGCCACCGGAATCACTGTTTTCTTTTCTACCCTGATTCTGCGGAGTAATCGAGGTAACCATTGGCGGTGTGAATGCATATATCAGCTTGAACTGATCCCAAGGGAACACTAGGGCATCCGAGCCGCAAGCTAGGGGATCCCTTGTCCGAGAGACAAACCTGTCCCCCTTTGCGTTGAATCTGGATGCTAGAAGATCTACATCCGATGTTCCCCACCGCTGACATATTGTCCAGAAAACCTCGGGGTGAAGGGACCCTTCCTCTGGGCCTAATTGCTGGCGACTTAGAAAGTCCGCCTTCCAATTCTCCACTCCTGGAATGAATACCGCAGATATGGCTGGGACATATTTTTCTGCCCATTTCAGGATGTAATTTACTTCCCTCTGGGCTGCACGACTCCTGGTGCCCCCCTGATGATTGATATATGCCACTGCTGTGGCATTGTCTGATTGAATTCTGACAGGGGACCCTTGGAGTTTGGATGTCCATGCTACTAGGGCATACCGCTCGTATCTCTAAGAGATTGATGGGCAGGGCCTTTTCTGCATCCGACCATCTGCCCTGGAGAGACTATTGCTCCAATACTGCTCCCCAGCCTATAAGGCTGGCATCTGTAGTGACCACCTTCCAAGAAATCGGACTGAAGGATTTCCTTTTTTCCAGATTCTGGGGAACCAACCACCAACGGAGGCTCTTGCGAACGGAAGGGGACAAGGACATTGTAAGTCTAGGGCCTGAACTTTTTTGTTCCAGGCTGACAGTATGGCCCCTTGCAAATTCCTTGAATGGAATTGACCGTAGGGTACTGCTTCGAATGATGCCACCATTTTTCCCAGCAGCCTCATATACAGGCGTATGGACGGCTGTCTTTTTTGTACCCACTAAGTGGATCAAATCTTTCAAAGACAACACCTTTCCTCGAGGCAAGAATATTTTTCTCTGGCCTGAATCCAACCTTAGCCCCAAGTATTCCAGACTTTTGACTGGTTTCTAGGGCTGACTTGTCTCGGTTGATAATCCAACCGTGAGATTCCAGATACTTGAACGTCTTGTGAACGACCACGTCTAGTTTTTTCACTGAGTGGTCTATCAGCAACAAGTCATCCAGATATGCCATTATCATTACACCTTGTGTTCTTAGATTGGCCAATAAAGGGCCAGAATTTTTGTAAACACTCGTGGTGCTGTGGCCAAACCGAAGGGTAAGGCTCTGAACTGAAAATGGCGCCCTTCTACTGCAAAGCGTAGAAATTTTTGGTGGACTGGAAAGATGGGAATGTGCAAATAAGCATCTTTGATGTCGATCGTGGCTAACCAATCCTCCCCTTGTAGGGCAGTGGCCACCGATCGGATCGACTCCATCGGAAAGTCCTGATATACAGGAATTTGTATAGCCCTTTTAGAATTAATATGGGCCTCCCGACCGCGTTTGCTTCGGGACTGTAAAGAGGTTTGAGTAAAACTCGAACCCTCATTCTTCCAGGGGAACCTCCATAATTACTCCTTGGAGCAATAGTTGTTCTAGTGCCAACAGGAGGGACTCTCTCTTCCGGGGATCCCTTGGCACGTTTGACCTCAAAAAATGGGAAGGAGGAGAGTCTTTTAACTCCAAACTGTATCCCAAACCTACTGCGGAGAGCACCTATCTGTCTTGATCGTGTCCCGCCAGGTCTCTTGCGAACAACTGGAGTCCTCCCCCCACCCGACTGAGTGGGGGCTTCAATGAATTTCACTTTGGGGGAGGTTTTGTACCTCCCCTGACCCAGGGTTTCTTATTACCCTGCTACTGTCC
Source organism: Rana muscosa (assembly GCA_029206835.1). NCBI lineage: Eukaryota > Metazoa > Chordata > Amphibia > Anura > Ranidae > Rana > Rana muscosa. The sequence goes on along the minus strand of CM055117.1, from coordinate 1,026,680,162 downwards.
CTGTTTTTTACCCCCGGGATTTGACCGAGGAGGCCGTCGGAACTGTTACACAGCTGATGCCCCAGGGACTGGAGAAGCAGGCCTCTTAAAGAGGGACCTCTAACTCTGCTTTTAACCGGCAAGAGCGTATTTTTACCGCTGGAAATTTTCTGGATATATTTGTCCAGGTTTTCCCTGAATAAGCGTTCACCATGAAATGGGACGCTAACCAGCCATTCTTTACAGGGAGCTTCAGCAGACCAGTTTCTGAGCCATAGGAGCCTACGCATATGTACTATAGACAGCGTAAGGCGGGAGGCCTGATGGACTGAATCCTCTATGGCATCAACCGCAAAGCCTAAGGCTCTAGGTAGATCAGCTAGGGCAAAGCCTGCTGATCTGTCAAGTCCCTCAAGACCTGTTTCAACTGATCCTTCACTGCTTAGCAGACCCCAATAGCTGCTACTGCTGGTTGTATCACCAAGCAGATTTTCATAAGGACTCCAATCTTTTATCTATTGGGTTCTTGAACATTTGGACATTATCCACTGGACATGTCAGTGATTTATACATACAAGAGATGGCTGCGTCCACTGTAGGGACCTTCCATTTTTTTTTTTTTTTTTTTTTTGATGAACTTATCCTCCATGGGATAGACCACCGGAAATCTCTTGGGGGAATAAATATTTTCTCAGGACGTTCCCAATCCTGGTAAATGAGCCCTTTCAGTAAAGGGTGAAGTGGAAAAGAACAAACAGTCTGGGGGCTTCTAGCGACCCTAACGAGGATACAGTAGTGGTTGATGGTTCCGCAAGGTGCATTTTTAAATGCTGATCGGACCATGTTAGTCAGAGACTGAACCCATAATCTTTCAGCTTGAGATGCTGAGAAAAGGTTCCCCCACTGTTGATTCCTCTATAACAGAATCAACCTTATCCTGATCCCCTTCAGGCAGGTCGATCCCTGTATGGGACTGTTGCTCTGCTAACAGGCACTCTGAAGGAGGAGACGGAGATCGGGCGTGCTTTCCCTGACAGGGAGGCAGCGATAAATTTTGACAATCTCTCTCTAATCCTCCCAGAGCTGAGGAAAAAACCTCCTCTGTTACATACACAGGAGCAGGTGACTGAGGACAGCCACAGTACCAAGTACCCCTGCGGGGTCTCTACGGTCACTTACCTCTGAACTTCAGGGGAGACTGGTGCAGCAGGAGTATGCCCAAGATCCTCAGAGCCCGATGAGACCCCCTTCGCTTCCTGGAAGATTCAGTTCCGGAGCTACTGGACGGCATATTCCTAAGCCTAAAGCTGAGGTATTCCAGCCGTAATACACCACTTTTACTGAGAATAGTCTAGCACAATTGCTGCTATATCACAGTTGGTGTCTACTAATGTGCCTTTCTAGGGGATGCCTGTATCAACCGCTATGCTGTATGCCTTTAAATGTTGCCAGCTCTGTCTCTGTACTTCATAACCAGCTTATCTGCAATAATGTGGCTTTTTAAAAACCTGCTGGGACGCCCGCACATGCGCAGAAGCGCTGCGGCGCGCACAGAGCGTCATCCCCCAGGCCCCGCCCCTTTTTCCGGCCACCTCTATATATAGAGGCGCGTGCACGCGCACGCGCGCGGCCACGTGCGCCTCGGCGCTAATTTTCAAACATGGAAACCAGGGACAGGAGCCAGGGCCCCCTTTGCCGCAGGCCGGGGGATAGACGAACACTGCAACATGGCAGAGGAAACAGTTTCCTGTAGGAGAACTCACCAGCTGCCTGGACTTTGCTCTCTGAGAAGAAACTAGTCCATATGACAAGAAAAACATTGCACAGCGGCCTCTAGTGGACAAACACAGGTACCGCAGTTTAATATACTAAACATATATAAAAAAACATTCTTTTTTTTTTTTTTTTTTCTTGACCACCATTAAAAATTATTACATTTTTTTAGTAGTTACAGGCATGCACAGATATTAGCGGGAATACCGTTAGGTAACAGACAGAAAGACAAATTAGGCTTGGGGGTCCCCCAATAGAACCAAGTTCCTGGGGGCCCCCACTTACCTGTTCCCCGCCGCAGGACTTTGTTTGGTCCACAAAAGCCCAAACTTCACCTATCACGGCAGGCATTGTAATCAAACCTTCAGGGACCGGGTTCCCAAGGATTCCACTCCCCTGGACCTGTATAGCACCCTGCACAGAAAACATCTTGGTCGTGGGTATGACCAGAGCTCTGGATCCCAGGGTCCAGCTCTCCTAAGAGAAGCATTACAGGCAGAACCTTGCTCTTCTCTGCAAGGCCCGGGTACCGACCGTTTAGCTATGAAGCTTTTTTGGTCGGATCCGGAATAGCTTACTGAGGCCCAAAAGAACCTGTACGCAAGCTCAGTGAAAAACACATGTTTCTTCTTGGCCAACACCTTAGACACTGGCAAAAAACTGAGGTGCTCCCGGATGGGAGGGGCTTATATAGGGGAGGGTACTTCCGGTTTTGGAAGTTGCCAGTGCCAGCACCTGACGGTAACTATATAACCCATTAGTAATGATTATGTCGCTCTGTGTCCCGTGATGTACGAGAAAGAAAGGGGATTCAGAGAAAAATGACTTTACCCCGGTCCTCAGCAGTCCTATCCCTGTACCTTTTGCAGAATATCTGTCTGTCCCTGATGTTTTTCCTGGAGAGAAGTGGCTTCTTTGCTGTCCGTCTTGACACCAGGCCATCCTCCAAAAGTCTTCTCCTCACTGTGTGTGCCGATGTACTCACACCTGCCTGCTGCCATTCCTGAGCAAGCTCTGCACTGGTGAATGAATGAATGAGTGACTTGTATAGCGCTCACATGCGAACTGAATCGCCTCTAGGCGCTTTCTGCAGCCAGAGTCTGCTTGGCTGGTGCGGTCATTTTACCCCGTAGGATCTCGACACGCTTGGGACACACAGTCGTACACACATATATACATATATACTGGGCCAATTTGGACTAGATCCAATTAACCTACCAGCATGTCTTTGGAGTGTGGGAGGAAACCAAGGTACCAGGAGGAAACCCACGCAGACACAGGGAGAACATGCAAACTCCAGGCAGATGGTGTCATGGTCAGGATTTGAACCAGTGACCCTTTTGCTGCTAGGTGAAAGTGCTAACCACTACACCACTGTGCTGCCCCCGATGGTGGGGCCCCGATCCCGGAGCTGAATCAACTGTAGGAGACGGTCCTGGCGCTTGCTGGATTTTCTTGGGCACCCTGAAGCCTTCTTCACAAGTGCAGTGGAAATTTGAATTAAAGAATTCGATTCATTTTCATGGCAAAGAGGGACTTTGCAATTCATCTGATCACTCTTCATAACATTCTGGAGTATATACAGATTGCCATCATAAACACTGAGGCAGCAGACTTTGTGAAAATTAATATTTGTGTCATTCTCAAAACTTTTTGCAAGATTTGCAAATAATCACACCAACTGTTGTCACCCTCTCACCAAGCTGCTTGGCGATGGTCTTGTAGCCCATTCCAGCCTTGTGTAGGTCTACAATCTTGTCCCTGACATCCTTGGACAGCTCTTTGGTCTTGGCCATGGTGAAGAGATTGAAATCTGATTGATTAATTGTTTCTGTAGACAGGTGTCTTTTATACAGGTAACAAGCTGAGATTAGGAGCGCTCCCTTTAAGAAAGTGCTCCTAATCTCAGCTCATTACCTGTATAGAAGAATCCTGGGAGCCAGAAACCTTGCTGATTGATAGGGAATCAAATACTAATTTCACTCATTAAAATGCAAATAAATTTATAAACTTTTTTAAATGTGGTTTTCTGGATATTTTTGTTGTTATTTTGTCTCTCACTGTTAAAATAAACCTACCATTAAAATTATAGACTGATCATTTCTTTGTCAGTGGGCAAACCTACAAAATCAGCCAGGAATCAAACACTTTTTTCCCTCACCGTATATGGTTAGAGAACAAAATATCTAATCCACTCTGAGAATAAAGCCCTGTACACACGATCGGATTTCCTATGGTTTTTAAACCGATGGATTTTTCCATCGGAAAACCGATGAAGCTGACTTCCATCAGTCTTGCCTACACACCATCAGTCAAAAAACCGACCGTTCCAAACGCGGTGACGTAAAACACTCCGATGAGCCGAGAAAAATGAAGTTCAATGTTTCGGAGCATGAGTCGACTTGATTCTGAGCATGCGTGGGTTTTTTAACCGATGGACTTGCCCACAGACGATCGGAATTTGCTATCGGTTTTTTATCCATCTGAAAAATTTAAAACATGTTCTATTTTTTGACACCGATGAAAAAAAGACCGATGGGGCCCATACACGATCGGTTTGTCCGATTAAAAAAAATCCATTGGACTGTTTTCATCGGTAAAACCGATCGTGTGTACGCGGCTTTACAGATAGAAGATATATGTTGTCTTCAAAAAATCTTTTTATATTAAAGTAGTACTAAAGGATGAGACCTTTTTTTTTATGGATAAAATAGTTTAAAATATAATGCACAATACTGGTAAACTTTTATTTTAAATGTATTTGTAATGACTTGTATCACCTCCAGTCTACCAGCCTCTAGCTTCTGTGGGTTCAGATGCTGATTTTTTCCTGTACAGAGTCTTTAAAGTGATCGTAAACATTGGGATTTTTTTTTTTTTTTATAAAAAAACACATTTGTCATACTTACCTGCTTTGTCTAATGGTTATGAACAGAGCACCCCCAATCCTCCTCTTCTGAGGTCCCCCACCAGCGTTACTGGCTTTTCCTGCCTACAGGGTGCTCCTATCGCAAGCCGCAAAGTATAGTATAGAGCGCCCCAATGCAAGATAAAAAAAATTCTGCCTTTAAAATCACTGACTTCCTTCTCCTACCCAGGACCACATGTCCCATGGTGCATTGCTCCTCACACACTCACAAGTTCTTAGGCACTTACTGACATGTATGAATGGTGTACTGAACTGTGTGTGCACTGCACTGTGTATACCGACATGTATGAATGGTGTACTGAGGTGTATATGTGATGCACTGTGTATACTGACATGTATGATGTATGAACAGTGTACTTAGCTATATGTGTGTTGCACTGTGTCTTCTGACATGTATGGATGATGTACACAGCTGTATGTGTGCTGCACTGTATTTTCTGATATATAAACCAATAATGCATTTCTGTATGCAGACCAACTAATCGATTATCAAAATAGTTGACAACTATTTTGATAATAGAATATATATATATATATTTATTTATTTATTATGTATTTTTCTATTTACATCACCTCTGTTCTCAGCTGCATAGAGAGGTGGTGGTGGAGACTGCAGGGGGATGTCAGCAGGAGGCTGAGAAACAGCAATACACTGATCTTCCCAGTGAAGAGTTGTACAGGGAGGTGTTTCAGCACAAGTCCTGCTCATTGGGGGACATGCAGGCTGTTCTCCCAGCAAATCCAGAAAACTGACCACGCTGAGATGAATGTGCTCCCATGCCTCGTGTGGTCAGTATGCAAAAGGAAAGCAGGGGGACTGCCAGGATCCCCAGGTATTTCACACAATAGAAGCAATACAAAAAAAACAGTATACTTCTGAACAGAAGTACATGGTATAACAGACACATATCAGGAGTATGAAATGTTGAGGTAACAAGCAATTTAAAATATATCAGCTGAATGAGGAATCTATTCACAGATACAAAAAAAAAGCATCACAGAGAAATCACTAAAGGGTCTTTCTTACCCGCTCCAAACTTTTAAAGTATAGTCTGTAATTGGTAACTGTGAAACTCCCCCGGATGGCCCCAGTAAACGGACAGATGTATGTGACATCTTTAGCTACAAAAGAAAACACAGAATTACCTCTGTGATACAAACATAATGTTCAATATAAACTCATTTTATAATGAGTAACATCATTTCATAAGAAACGGACTGAACTACATAAAAATCAGACCACCAATGATGGCACACAGATTAACCCCTTCACACTGACATAACACATATATGCGACCTCACTGGACTGGGCTTTTTGCCGTGGGGCTGCATATCTGCGTATCTGTACTTTAAAAAAAAAAAATTGTATCAGGCTCAGTTCACACTGCTGCAATGCGAGAACCTGTGCAAATCCAGTATGGGTACAACTCTCAGGCAGTTCACACAGTCCTATGCGAACCGCTGCGGGTGTCAAGTTAATGACACCCCCAGACCGGTTTGCATATCGCAGTGCGAAATGTCAATTCAGACAGGAATCGGATCGCTTGGGTGTTTTTGGTGTGGACAAAAATAAAGGGTCCTGCAAGACTGTTGTCCGAATGCAATGCGAATTCAGCCATACAATCTGTATGATAAAGAAAAAAAACTTCCTGTTTCTTGTCTGGTAAAAAGCCTAGGCTTATGACATCATGCACAGCTCCATCTCTCTCACTCTCCTGAGAGTTTGCCAGGAAGGGAGAGTGGATGAGTCATAAGAGGGCCAATGAGCTGCAGGGCTGGAGGTGTGATTCTGTGTGTCTGTGTAAATCCAGGAAGTGAACAGGCAGCAGCTTCAGCTGCCCACAGTTAAAATGGTTGCAGCCAGACTCAGTGGAGGGAGATTTCTGCAGCATATTTTGGCAAGTACAGAATCCCAGTATATATATAAAATAATATGCAAAATGGTTGGAGGGAAGCTTCAGAATGGCAAAGATGTTTTTATTACAAATTATGTGCGCAGACTGCAGTTCCACTTAAGTGCTGAAAAAGTCGCTTAGCAGCCATGTCACTCTTCTTTAAAAGTGCTCGTGCCATAATCAGTCCATGCCACCCAGTGCGAATCCTTCACCGTCTGCACCAAACTAACGCACCGGAACAAATGGCTGATCAGGTAAAGATCAGCACAAACGCTTCAAACTCTGTACTCCACACGCCTCTCGTATTTGATAGGACCCCCCATCTCGAATCCTCTCAGGCTATGTGCTCCAACACCATGTGGAAAGATAAAGGAAGGAGGACCTCTATTGCATAATGCGGTTTAAAAACTAAATTTTATTAAAAATACAAACTCACATGTCATAAGTGTCTGTCCGACACTAGGGATACACGCTAAATATTACGCTTAACCTGTCGCCTCCGACTGTCTCCTTCAGACCGCGAGTGCGATATAGGCATATATGATGACGTCAGCATCCTTGCTCACCCTTCGCGTTTCATCATTCGACGTCCCCACGTAGCGGAAGGACGACGTTGAATGACGAAATGTTTGGTGAACGAGTTAGTTTGGTGCAGACGGTAAAGGGTTCTCGCATTAGGTGGATTGATATACTTGATATTACTGCCAAGCGACTTTTTCAGCACCTGCGTTCCCTTTGGGATCGCTTGATCTCATTATATATTGAGAGACTTTTTTTTTTTTTTTTACACTATTTTTGCACTTTTACTTAGCTCTTTACCATTACTTGCATATTTTTTTGCATTTGCACTTTATTTTTATGTATTGCACAGACATTATTTTGTATGATGATGAACTTTTTATTCAGCGACATATTGTTTGAGTAATATTGTGATATATGATTAGTGATAATTGATCATCATGCAGAGTTAATAGTTCACCAATATTTATTCAGTTTAATTCAATACCGGAAACACAATCTGTATGGCTGAATTTGCATTGCACAGACATTGCAGTGCAGTGCGAATCACATGCAATATCTGACATAGCAGCAGTGTGAACCCAGCCTCAGTGTGTTTTGGTAGGAGAAAAAAGAAAAGAAAAATGCACACCATTGTTTCTGGGCTGTACTACGGGTACAAACAAGAACATACACACATATTGTATCGCTGCGAGGAGCAGGAGAATTTTACCAAATGAAAGCCCAATTTATCCTGAAAAAAACAAGGTATACCATATATACTCGAGTGTAAGCCGACCCAAATATAAGCCGAGGCACCTAATTTTACAACAAAAAAAATGGGAAAACGTATTGCCTCGAGTATAAGCCTAGGGTGTCCATCTGCATGCCTCATTGTGCCTCACTTTGCCTCACTGTGTCAATGCCTCGCTGTGCCCATGACTAGACTGACGTTTAACATTGGAGTCTATGGAAGGGGTGCCCGAATTTAAAAAAATCCGTGCTCCCCGGCCGTAGGTCCCCTAGACAACAAACTTTGCACACTTATAGAGCAGAAATGGGGCTACATGTGTGCCAAGCTCTGGGTCCAGGGGACCTACAACCGGCCGGTACCGGGTCCCCAAAATCACCGGAGAAATGACCGTTTAACATGGGAGTCTATGGAAGGGGTGCCCGGGTTTGAAAAATCGGTGCTCCCTGGCCGTAGGTCCCTCGAAAAACAAACTTTGCACACGTATAGAGGAAGAGTGGGGCTATATGTGTGCCAAGTTTTGGGTCCGGGGGACCTACGGCCGGCCGGTACCGGGTCCCCAAAATCCGGGAGATCAGGCGCAAAAAGGTGACTCGAGTATAAGCCGAGGGGGGCATTTTCAGCACAAAAAATAAATGTGCTGAAAAACTCGGCTTATACTCGAGTATATACAGTAATCCTTCTGGATGCACAAAAGTAGTTGTGATGATATGTACAGTTTTACTAACACATGTCAAAGTTGCAAAATCGTGCTTAGGCATTATTTATTTTTTTAAGCATGAAGGGGTTAAAGGATATAGTTGGCTAACAAACCTGACCTCTATCTAAAAATGTCTAGCTGCCATGCCATTCCTTTAACTTTAAGGTGTACCTTCCATGGCAGTCAGCCCCCTAAACCACCTCAAAACACAAATTACCGGTTCATCACCAATCCAGGTAAAGAGCTGATGATGAAGCTCTTTACCCATGTGATCAGCTGTGTCCAATCACAGCTGATCACATGTAAACAAAGAAATGCCTGTTATCGGCATTCCTCTCCTCATGCGGAAATTACTTATCTAGAAAATTTTCTAACAGAAACTAAGAAAAAAATAATTTTTTCAACATTTTCGGTCTTTTTTTTATCTTTTTTTATCTAAAAACAAAACTCAGTGGTGATTAAATACCACCAAAAGAAAGCTCGTCTCAAAAAAAAATGATAGAAATTTAGTTTGAGTATAGCGCTGCATGCCCGCGCAATTGTCAAAGGGTGACTGTGCTAAAAGCTGAAAATTGGCCCGGGCAGCGAAGGGGTAGAAGTGCCCGGTAAACAAGTGGTTAAAACCCATTTGTAAACAAAGTGTTCACCCAGAAATAAGAAACGTACTCCTGTGAGGCACAGGTGACATTACCATGTGTCCCAGCAGAGCCGGGTGCTCAACATGTCACAAGAATTCCCTCTTGCAATGGACTGGAGTGCATTCTTGCTGGATTTTGAGCTCCCTGCTCTTGGGGCAAAAATGCAGACCTTCTGTTTTCCATAGAGGATCCACTTTAATGCTTTGAGACACCAACTCAGAACAAATATGCAAGTCAGGAATTTTAATTGCAGCAAATTTGTTCTGAGTCAGTGACTCAAAAAAAACAATAGCAGTACAGCCAGGCAACAAGGATACTTGTAAGAAGGTTAATAATGGCAGTCCATGTAGATCTATGTGACGAGTGTTATTCTGTCTTGTAGGTCTGTGAAAAGCTAAGGCAAATTTGTCAATTTCCAGTGACATTTGTAGGAGCCGCACAACACAAAAAATAATTTTTATTACATGGAACATACAATTAACAAGAGGCCACGTGTCCTCCTCCCACTCATTTCTGCCATTTAGATCTCATGAATGTATATGTTGTTCAAACGTGATCAATATACACACTGTTGTGTTTTTTTCCTGTACATTGTTATGGTAATATTGTGTGGTCCTTCTGAACAATAACTGACAAATATCACAAGTTTACTTTCTATGCAATTATAAACAGACATACACGTTCGCTCGATTGCATAACCGTGAAATAAACTTTAATCTTCTCAGCTTTCAAAGTCTGTTCACCGCGGGTTTCTGCGACAATCTGCAGTAAAACAAACGTGTTGCGACAACATGCACTAAGGCACCATATACGTGTTGGTGGTCTGCAGTGTCATTCATTTTGACGGGCACCCCAACAAAACAGTGTGCATTGTGGTGCTCTGCAAGAAAACGCAGCCTGCACTACATTTTCATGTGCTGAGGCATTGATGCATTAGCTGCTTTGATCCCTCTATTCCTTCGGTCAGCATTGACAAGAGACACAGAGAAGCCCCCATTTGCATGGTCAGTACTGGCACAGCCCAATCAGATGTCAACAGCCTCAGTATGAAAATGCATACACCACAACGCACGTTTTTGTACTGTGTCTTGGTCCTAAATGTGTACCTCAGATCTGCTACAGCTGACAAGCAAATCAGAAATGGGCATTTGTAAGAATCTGAATCTACGCTCCATTATAATAAAGCATGCTTGGCTGTGCTTTTATTCATTTAAATCTGTCGGAGTAGAAATCAAAGCTGTGAGCTCAATGTCAACGTGTAAGGCTTCTTTTGTACAGGCTGGATTGTCTCCTGCCACACATACATATACAATCACATACACTGCATGTACAAATCACAAAATTAAAACATTAAACTGTCCAGAAATACTTGGTGTTTTGCATAGGAAGAAGCAGGGTGGGAATCGCCAGAGGCATGTAAGTTGGTTGGGGGCTTAACCCCTAGGCACCTACAGCACGCAAATATGCAGCCTCTTGGCGGATGGGCCTTGGCGCCGAGCGACCGTGCAATATTGCAAAACTAGCTGTGTTGAGAGCGCGCGCCCTGCACGCTCCTGGCACAGTTACTGGCGGCCAAGAAAGAGCTCCCCATCGCTGCTTGCAGTCAGGACCTTTCCAATCATGTGAGGTCACATGATCATAAACCCCGCCTCCAGGCATTGCAAACCCCTTAAAGGGCCGCGAGGCGCCAAGGGGTTAACACAGATGGTGTCACTTTACCCATTTAGGACAATGAGGTTGATTTACTAAAGGCACTGGGGAAGCTCTGAAATGAGGGGGAAGCGCTGCGGATTTCTATCATCCAATCATGTGCAAACAAAAATGCTGTTTTTTTTTTTCCTTACATGTGATTGAGTATTCTTTGCAAAGTGAAGATTTACCACATTTACTAAGTTCTGGAGCAAGTACACTTTTTTTTTTTTTTTCATTTGCTCGATCAATACAAGTGATTTATGCATTTAGTCTTACACATTGATATATAAACAAAAGCATATTAAAATACCTGTCCATATAAAAAAACCTTATCAGTTTAGAGTGTAACAGTGACATTTTAATTTTTCCCTTTTACTTTTACCCCCTCCCACCAGTGCACAGTATATTTGCCTTTACTAAATAAACCTCGGTGTCTCTTTTCTCTGCATTTATAAAGCTTTTTTAACCACTTCAATACCCGCCCATAGTAATATGACGTCCGCAGGAGGGATCATCCATCCTGGGTGGACGTCCTGGGCTTACCGGCCGTCTAGGGTCAGAAGAAAGAATGTCCCTTACAGTGGTGATCAGAATGCCACCCTTACAGACAGCTAAATATATCATTAGTGTCATGATGCTGGCTCTTGCCAAGTGGAGTTGGACTTGGAATTATGCAGGCACCATCAGAAAGAGTCAATCAGCCACAGTTCAAGGAACCCCTAGTAACCCCTGGAGGTACCCTAGGGTTCCATAGAACCCCTGGTTGAGAATAGCGGTTCTAAAGGGATCCCACAGATACGGTATGTGCAAAGTTACATTGATCAAAGCTGGGCTAATGTAACTATGTGTACATATCCACACCTAGAATTCTTCTTTAAAATGCTATCCTATTCCTCCTATAATAGACGTGTAAGTTCTAGTTACATTTCATCCCTGGGGAATTATGTCTTAAATGTATCTGAACACAGCATGCTCGAACAGTCTCAGCACACCCATTAGTATATAGCTTGCCATTGTGGACTCACTATTAAAGAAACTGGGTGGTGTAAGCCTCCACCTTGATTCTGGCTTCACGATCCAACGAGTCACTGATCTTCAACAAGTATGCAGGACAAGAATCACAACAAGGTGTCTCACGAGCTAGTAAAGCCAGCATCAGCATGACGTGTTAGCAACACAAGCAACCACTTGCCTCGCAATTATCTACAGATAGTGTGATGGGACTGATAGAGAGACGATATTAGCGGGTCATTTTGTTTCTGTAAAGCAGCGTTTAGTTTTTATAATTAGCTGGGTGCTTTACAAAAGAAGTAACTATTATGTATACAGGCTTTACAGGTGACAGTGGAAGCTCCCATTTGCCCAATATTAGGATTATTCACTTTCAGCCCCTTTCAGACAGGCAGACCAATCTGGTCCACCTGTCAGTTTTTCAGGCAGACCCAATCGGACTCTCCATTATCCTCTATGGAGCGGCGGATGTAAGTGGATATGTGTTTGTTTACACCCTTGGCAGAGCCCCCCCCCCCCCCCGTGTGGAAGGTACTTATACGTTATATATTATCTAATTTAGTGCCTGACCCCCTCCGCTACTATGTGCAAAAAGTACTGAAAAAAACTCTAAGTTGGGGTTTGCTGCTGTACACCTACATGTGTTCCCACATAAAACTCAAATAGGGAATGGTAAAGCGCTACCCCTCCAATATGCCGTGTTAAATAAAGTGCAAAATAAGCAAATAACCTTAGTAAAAAAAATGTGCAGCAATAGTACCTAAAGGGATATGCAAAAATATTGGCTGCTGACACAGAATAAAACCTTAATGCATAATATGGATTATAAAAATATAAAGTAAAAAAATATATAGTACGTGTAGTGAATAAAAAACATCAAATATAAAAGCATCATCAAATAATATCAGTCCATGTGATCAAACTCAATGTTTTTATATATATATATATATATATATATATATATATATATATATATTTTATACACACATATACACACACACACACACACACACGTGAGAGATTATATATATTCAACCGTGACCAAAAGTTTATTGAATAAAAATACGCCTCTGCGCATGTGGTGTTTATCACAAATCACCTCCAGTGCCCCTTCCCCATCCAAACTATGCACTCACCTCACATACAGACCTTCCACAGCTCACTGTAAGCCTTCCCCTTTAGACCCCTTTCACACTGGAGGCGTTTTTCAGGCGCTTTAGCGCTGAAAATAGCGCCTGTAAAAAGCCTCACCTGCAATCCCAATGTGTAAGCCCGAGTGCTTTCATACTGGGGCGCTGTGTTGGCAGGGCATCATGAAAAATCCTGCAAGCAGCTTCTTTGCAGCGCTTTAGGAGCGGTGAATATACCACTCCTCAAGCGCCCCTGCCCATTGAAATCAATGGGCAGCGCTGCCGAACCGCCGCTTTTATCCCTTTTTCGGCCGCTAGCGGAGGTTGAAAGCACCCCGCTAGCAGCCGAAAAGCGCCGCAAAAACGACGGTAAAGCGCCGCTAAAAATAGTGGCGTTTTACCGCCGACGCCTGGTCACTTTCAGTGTAAAAGCAGCCTTAAAGGGGTATATATTACAATGGCTGGCAGCTGGGATCCTGTTCCGAGGACACTCTTTCCGGTAGGCAGTAATCCTCATATATAAGGTGCTCATAAAAAAATCAGAGAAACTGACATAGTGCTGAATTGTTTAAAAACCAATTCTTTATTAAAAACTATAAGAACCAAACTCACATTTTAGGATGTATTTCCTCTAGTGCACCAAGACATTACACTTAAAACAATCAGGGTGTGTGAGCCCCTTATTCGTCACTTGGATATTGCAGTGTCTTGGCTCTGTGAAGATAGCGATTTCCTGTTTGTGCGCAATGACGTCACGAAGCCCCGCCCTGGTGCATTTCATCACTCATCACGTGACTTCCTCAAGGATTTTATTTCACTTGATATGTTTATGATCCATATTATGCATTAAGGTTTTATTCTATGTCAGCAAGCAATCGTTTTGCATATCCTTTTTAGGTACTATTCCTGCACATTTTTTGACTCATTTATATTCACTTCTAAGGTTATTTGCTTATTTTGCACTTTATTTAACATCTGTCATATACATGCCATGCCCCGATTTATAAACATAAAGGTATTTTGCTTACCCATATCTTTTACCACCTCTCCAGGCAACAGGAGCAGCTCCTCCATTCCAGCAAGCATTATGGGACCTAAAACCGCAGAAAGGTAAAAATTACAATAATGGAGCCTTCTGAATGCAGGGGCCACACCTGGCCTATAAAATCCTAGCTATTCAGGAGCAGATCCTTGAGACGTGAACAGAACACCAAGTCATTCACCAATCACAAGTTTTGCTGGCAGAATTCTGCATAATGCTTTCAGGGCACATTGCACAATACAAGAGAAATATGTAAATGGGGTCTGTTTCAACAATAAACAAGATCAGACAAGACATGTTCGATATCGGTAAACTGAAAGCAAGAGATAAAAAGGTAATCACAGCGTCCTAGAACTATCCAAATCCAGAGATTCTCAAAAAGTCACATTATTTTTGTGCAGTTAGGAGTCTAGGTTGTTATGACACCTAATACAAAATCATTACAGAAACCTTTGAGTTTCTGCACAGTTATACACTTCCTGAGCATAGGACTATTATTAATAGAGGTAACAGGTTCACCTAAAATAAAAATAAAAATGATATATATATATATATTTTTTTATTATTAATAATAATACTCTGTATGAATAAATATATCCAAAGTAATTAATTGGTACATTTTTTAAATCATGGAGACACAATATCTGTGCTATTCCTTTGCAGCACTGGAGCCAAGTTTCAAAGTGCCCGTCCACTTTTGTAGCCAATTTGGGATAACACCTACGTTATATCTGTTATATATTCCCATTCACATAAAAACATATTTTTTCAAAAACTGCTGCTTACTTTTTAATTGCCGCTTTCTGAAAACTCCAAAATCCTACCTAGCTTTCCTCTTGTATGTAATAAGGAGGGGGCTGGGGAGTTAAGTGGTGCAGCTCTGCATAGAAACCAATCAGCTTCCAGGTTTTATTGTCAAAGCTGAAGTGAACGAGCTGATTGGCTGCCATATACTGCTGCACCAGATTCTGAGTGCTCCAGTTTAGTAAATCTCCTCCAGTGTCATTTCTAACAAAAGTGTTAAGCCAGCCCATGGATCGAAATTTGACCGGTCCTGCAGGGACTGGTCAAATTTTGATCAATGTAGGGGCAGGCTGATTGTACCCAAGTCGATCCACCGATCAACTTGGGTAAAACCAGCTTTTTGGATTTTTGGCATGACTGTGTTGATGATGGCCTGCTTTAAAGTGGAGGTTCACCCAAAAGTGAACCTCCGCTTTTCGGAACCCTCCCCCCCTCCGGTGTCACATTTGCCACCTTTCAGGGGGGAGGGGGTGCAGATACCTGTATAAAAACAGGTATTTGCACCACTTCCAGGAGCAAACTCCCGCGGGAGACCCACCCCTTCGAGTCAAACCCCCCCCCCCCCGTTGTGTTCTGGGAAATAAATACTCGGCTCCCAGAACACAACGGGAACCAGTGAGGACGGCGCAGCGCGACTCGCGCATGCGCTGTAGGAAACCGGGCAGTGAAGCCGCAGCGCTTCACTTCCCGATTCCCTCACCGAGGGAAAAAAAGTTTGTCGTTCTTTTAAAAGTCAGCAGCTGCAGTATTTGTAGCTGCTGGCTTTTATTAAAAAAAAAAAATTCCGGTGAACCTCCGCTTTAACCACTTGAAGATTTACCCCCCCCCCCTCACATCCAGGCCATTATTTTTTGCGATACGGCGCTGCGTTAATTTAGCTGACGTACTAGTATTGGCAGGACTTATAGTAGGACTGCGATATTGCAGCAGACTATCAGACACTTTTGAAACAGTGACACTAATAAAGTGATCAGTGCTAAAAGTATGCACTGTCCTAATGACACTGGCCGGGAAGGGGTAAAACATCTAGGGTGATCAAAGGGTTAACTGTGTGCCTAGCCAGTGTTTTTGTGTACACAGTGTGCTGCTTTCACTAGGGGAAGAGATCGATTCTATTCTCTACTTTGCACGAACACAAGATCGTCCCTTCCCCTCTGTCAAAACTGAGAAAAGCCTTGTTTACACGGGCATATCTTAGTTCTCTGTGTTCTACTAACGATCGGCGGGTGCTGGAGGAGGACATAGAGTCCCCGGGACCCGCATATCAGCTTCTGTTGTAAATTATCACAGCAGAAGTGGCCCACCGGCAGCGCATGTTTTCAGCAGGCGGAAGTGGAGGATCGCGTAATATATATATATATATATATATTTTTTTTTTAGGGCTGTTACTGATTAAAATTTTCGTGTTCGATGAATCGATTTTTTTTTATCGATTAATCGACTAATTTTGATTAATTATAACGCACATGGATATCCAACTACTTTTAGCTGATCTCCTTGCAGGCCGATTCCCAGTGCAGCTACCAACCACTGGAAAAATCGATAGCAGGATGCAAAAAATACACAAAGGCAGCGCTCGTTGGGAATAGCATTAAAACTTTTATAGTCTTCAAGTAGGTAACAAAATAAATATTGCACTGGAGATAAAATCAATGTAGCTACATAAACTGTAAAAATGGTGCGAGTAATTCCAAACGGTAGCAAAAGCAGTCATAAAAACATGTAGCTAAGTATGATACTGGTATAAAAATGTGTACAACGATACCACTGCTGAATCCAGATGAGAAGGGGCTAACATCAGTCCGTCGGCATGTAGATGTCCCGTGAAGGGAACTATCACAACTCCCAGTGGATGGCTGTAGAATCCCAGGTTGATAGAGGGAAGTGATAGAGGGAAGTGTAACAGCCCTTGCGTGTGGCAGATAGTAAGGTCCCACCGGCATGCAGATATGAAGGCACAGCAAAGGAGCCCTTCAGATGGACACGGCAAGCCCAAAGAATTTTGATCGATCAAAAGAATTTTAATTTCCACAGCCCTAATATATATATATATATATATATATATATATATATATATACACATATACACACATATATACACACACACACACGTGATCTTGCACATAGCTGCTACCTTGTAGCAGTAAAAGTGCTATAAGGCGGTCAACAAGTGGTTAGGAATGTCAAGGCTTGAGTGGTACATTGTATGGTAATGCACTTTCAATCCAATCTGCCTATAAATAAGCATACAGTGTAACCTTGGATTGCGAGCATAATCCGTTCCAGGAGAATGCTTGTAATCCAAAGCACTCGCATATCAAAGCGAGTATCCCCATAGAAGTCAATGGAAACGAAGATAAAAAAAAATCCGCATTGACCTCTATGGCATGCAATACTGCATGTGGCCAGATGTGGGGGGGGGGGCGCCGGAGAGCCTCGGATACTCGGGGACAGCTCGGCTGATCACGGAAACACCCGGGAATGGAGTATTTCCGAGTGTTTTCCAAGTATTTCCGGACGACTCCGAACCGCTCCGAGTGTCACCGGCGCCCCCGCACCTCTGGCCAAATGCGGTACTGCACACTCAAATTCTGCTCGTTTTGCGAGACATCACTCGCAAACCGAGTCAGGATTTAAAAAAAAAAAAAAAGTTGCTCGCCTTTCAAAACGCTCATTAACCGCGTTACTCGTAAACCAAGGTTACACTGTATTTCAAGTTAGTCAGAACAACAGAAGCTGCCTAAAGAGTAGAAAAGGTAAGAAATATTTTTTGGTGTGCTGTGTGAATGAGAACACATAACAAACAAAGTGGAGTTTCTAACAATTGGCTGCAGAGGTGGAAATATGCTTTAAAAATAAAAATAAAAAAAAGCATTTCTGTTTTGCTGCCGTTTTAAGGCCCCCTCACCTCCCTCAGCCCATTGTAAAGAACAGAAGGCCAGTGTTTACAATGCCATTGTATTTTATGGTTATATTATAACGCAAGATTTCAACAGCAGGTGGCGAGCAGAGGTGAGCACTAATTGCATCTCCAAATAACCATAACATTTTTTAGAGGAGCTCTGGAAGAGAATTCACACAAAAAAAATAAAAAAGCGATTTTAAATTTTTCTCATAAGCTTGGCCCAAACAAACTATTTAAAGTGACAGAAAATCAAGACTTAGGATTTAATAAAACGCATTTTATATATATATATATATACTCTTTAATTGTAAACGTATTTTTGGTTAGTGACATAACGTATGGAAGGCAGAGGGTTAGCATGAAAGCCAGGCAACCAGTATTTTCAGAAGGAGAGCTCATAGCAGTTGGTCTATCCACAACATACTGTATCATACGTAAATATAAATACCTTGGTAGTGTGTGTTGCTTTGCTTGCCTGCTCAGAAGATTGTCCCCGTGGGGTGTGGTCACTTGATCATGACATCATCACAGCTGCGGAGACGGTGACCGTCCTAGTGATGTAGATCCAGAAGTAACAAGCACAGCTCAGTTCCTCTTTAATCCTCCACTCAGCATTTCTTCTGTTTATCTGGCATCTTCTCTCTGCACCAGATAGAGATCACACTGTTCTACATAAAGCAGATGATGCTGAACAAGACAAAGTTTGCTCTTGAAAGTTATATTTAAAAAAAAGGGTGTTGCCAGCTTCTGAAAACTATTTTTAGCTATAAAAATTATATATGCATCAAAACATTTTTTTTTGATTACCTGATCAATTAAAATTACAAGAAGCCAGTAATTATTTAAAACTTCTTTTGGTCTGTTAAACTGGGGAAATTAATTATTTGATCCCCTGCAGATTGTGGAAGTTTGCCCACTTACAAAGAAATGAAGGGTCTATTATTGTTATCATAGGTGTATTTTATATGATAGAGACTATCAACCAAAAACTCAGAAAAAACACACGATTCAAATGTTATCAATTGAGTTGCAGTTCAGTGAGTAAAATAAGTATTTGATCCCTTACCAACTAGAGCTGGGGAAAAAATCGTTTTGAATCGAGTTGCAAGCGCAAATCGATTCAAATTTTGACCAAATAGATTTTTTAATTATCATTATTTATTTATTTTTTTTCCATAGAACCGGCGCTCCGCGGACTAGGCCGAAGAAATCCTGCTTGCTGCGATCCTGGGAAAAGGCCGCGAGGCTGGACGCTGCGGACTAGGCCGAAGCCTCGGGGCCTTTTCCCAGCATTGCAGCGAGCTGCAGGCAGGAGTTTTTAGGCAAGGCTTCGGCCTTAGTCCGCGGCCTTTTCCCAGGATCGCAGCGGATTAGGCCGAAGCTGCGGCCTCGCCTAAAAAACTCCTGCCCGCAGCTCCCTAGGACCGGCACGGTGTCCATCAGGAAAAAAAACTCGATGTGAATCGAGTTTTTTTTTTTTTTTTAATCGCAGATTTTTTTGGGGCCAAAATCGCCCAGCCCTACTACCAACCAACATTAATTCTGGCTCCCACAGACTGGCTACCGTAGGTGCCCATGTGGTAGACAGATCAGTCCTGTCAATTTAAGAGGATGCTCCTAAGGACAACTCGTTATGTGTATAGAAGACATCTGTCCACAGAATCTCTTTCTTCCATTCAAACCTCACAATTATTGGCAAGACTAAAGAGCTGTCAAAAGGACATCAGGGACAAGATTGTAGACCTGCACAAGGCTGGAATGGGCTACAAGACCATCAGCAAGAAGCTCGGTGAGAAGGAGACAACTTGTAGGAGCGATTACTCGCAAATAGAAGAAATACAAAATAACCATCAATCCCCCTCGGTCTGGAGCTCCATGCAAGATTTAGTCTCATGGGGTAAGGATGATCATGAGAAAAGTGAGGGATCAGCCCAGAACTACACGGGAGGAGCTTGTTAAAGATAGGCAGTTGGTACCACAGTCACCAAACAAACCATTGGTAACACAATACGCCGCCATGGATTGAAATTCTCCTGTGCCCGCAAAGTCCCCCTCCCCCCTCAAGAAGTCACATTTACACTCCCAGCTGAAGTTTGCCAATGAACATCTAAATGATTCAGAGAAGGATTGGGAGAAAGTGCTGTGGTCAGATGAGACCACAATTAAATTCATTGGCATTAACTCGACTTACCGTGTTTGGAGGATTTAAAATGCTGACTATGACCCCAAGAACACCATCCCTACAGTCAGGAACGGAGGTGGAAACATGATGCTTTGGGGCTGTTTCTCTGCTAAAGGTACAGACCGACTTTGCCACATTGAGAGACCAATGGACAGGGTCATGTATTGAAAAATATTCAATGAGAACCTTCTTCCCTCAGCCAGAATACTTAAGATTGGTCATGGATGAGTCTTCCAGCATAGTAATGATCTAAAACATACCGCCAAGGCAACAAAGGAGTGGCTCAAGAAGAAGCACATTAAGGTCATGGAGTGGCCTAGTCAGTCTCCAGACCTTAATCCTATAGAAAAATTATGGGGGGGAGCTGAAACTTCAAGTTGCCAAGCGACAGCCAAGAAACCTTAAGGATTTAGAGAAGATCTGTAAAGAAGATTGGACCAAAATCCCTCCTGAGATGTGTGCAGATCTGGTCACTAACTACAAGAAACGTCTTACCTCTGTGATTGCCAACAAGGGTTTCTCCACCAAGTACTAAGTCATGTTTTACGTTGAGGATCAAATACTATTTTACTCACTGATCTGCAACTCAATTTATAACATTTCTATTATGTGTTTTTTCTGGGTTTTTGGTTGATATTCTGTCTCTATCATTTAGGGTTCATGTACACGGATGTTTAACAACCTCTTCTGAACAATTTAACTTGACAGATAGTGACCGACCTTTAAAAACATCCATTATGCCGCGTTTAGAAACAATTTTGAAATTATAATTTTTTTTTCAAAATGGTCAAAAATGAAAAACACCTGTAAACGAAATGCGGCTAATCGCGAGTTACCGCGTTTACAAGCCGTTAGGCCCCTTTCTCAGGGGCGCTGTGGATAGATCAAGTTATCTACTGCAGCTAAACTCAGACAATGCTTTCCTATGGCCCCATTCACACACTGCGTATAGCAATGGTTTCATTACATGGGGTTTGGTGCGGTTAGAAAAAATTTATTTGACTGCGTTCAGGACCGATTTATTGCAGCTATTTGCAGGTAATCGCAGTGTACTATTTCACCTGCAGATCGCAGCGGCGACAAGGAAAGAAAAACAACAGGAAGCACATCAGAAATGTCAAGAACGTTCCAACGCAGCCGCACGTAAACGCAGCTAATCGCAATGTACAACTGCAAGTGAACGCTGTGCCAGGATTCAAAATCCAGAATTTCAAAATAACAAAACATGCTTTTTACTGCAGCAGAAAAGCCGTCCGTGTGAAAGGGGCCTTACAGGCGTTTCAAATGCCTCTGAACATCCGTCGTGAACGCATTTTTTTGGCTTTCCAAAAAATGCCTCTAAACTCCACTGCCTAGAAACGACTATAAATGACCCTGTCTGTGTACATGGACTGATAAGATAACATAGAGGAGAGTTCAGGAGCAGTTGAAAAAAACGCCCAACTGCTCCTAAATGTCCGTTTATCAGCAGCAGTGTACATGAAGACTTAAAGCGGTTGTACAGTCCCAAAAATGTTTTTTTTTTTTTGTCACCTGTAAGGCAAAAGGCATAATGAGCTTTCACCGCATACTAGCTCATTATGAAATACTTACCTTAGAACGAAGCGTCGGTAACTCACATGGTCCACGGCGAGGGAGATGACATGTTGCCTCGGTGTGTCTTCCGGGTATTGCGGCTCCAGCGCTGTGAGTGGCTGGAGCCGCGATGTCGTCACTCCCGCGCGGGAGACTTCTTTCCGGCAAGGTCCGGCGACTGCCAGGCCTTCACCCGAGAATCCTGTGCGCATGCGCCGCTGCAGTCAGCGGGTCATTGCAAGGGGAATATCTCCTAAACCGTAAAGCAGGGGTCTCCAAACTGCGGCCCGAGGGCCAGATGTGGCCCTTTGCTAGCCTTCATCCGGCCCGAGGGGCAGTATTGCTCCCAACGATATGAGGCACTATTCCTCCCAATGACACCAACTATGGGGCTGTGTTTATTCTCACTGATGCTCAGCCCAGAGGCATTTTCTACCCCCACTGGTCAGAATCATGTCACTCTTTAACATTGCACATGCACAAAAAAAAACGTCAATTTCATGATCCATAAACGCCGCTTTAAAAACCTTTTCAGGTTACCACTTTAGATTTACAGAGAAGGTCTGGTGCTAGAATTAGAATACTGCCCATGATATTACGTTCACGGGGATACCTCCCATGCGGGACGATCACTTTTTGCGTACGCATGGGACTGAGTTCACCTTTGTGTGCGAGGATGGGGGCACTTTACTTTTTTATTTTTTTATAAATTAAATTTATATATATATATATATATATATATATATATATATATATATATATATATATATATATTTTTTTTCCTTTTTTACACTGTTGCTTTACGTATATATATATATATATATATATATATATATATATATATATATATATATTTTACACTGTTGCCAAAAATTATTCGATTTTTTTTATCAATTTTAATTGCTGACCCCAAATCCCTCCTCTGCCCTTAACAGCATTCAAAACGCCAAGATCATTTTTTCTATTTTTTTTTTTAATGCTTTAGATTTAAAAAAAAAAAAAAAAAAGATTGTGCTCGTAAGACCGCTGCGCAAATATGGTGTGGCATAAAGCATTGCAATGATCGCCATTTTATTCCCTAGGGTGTCTGAATGATAATAAATTATATATTTGGGGGTCCCAAGTAATTTTCTAGCAAAATTAGCAAGATTTTAACTTGTAAACAAGTTTGAAAAATAGGCCTGGTCCTTAAGTTGTTCATGTTGCCATGAGAGTGAGAACGCTTCCATTGGGGACACCAATATAAAAGGGGACCCCCCCCCCACTCTGGGAGACTTCCTGTGTTGTCTCTGGGACAGGAAGTGAAGGGAATCCCCCCCATGGTATATACAGCAGTACAGAACACCCTGGCAGAAACTTTATCTCCATCCAAATCTACAAAATACAAGTGTTTGTCTCTTCATACAGTTTATTCCGCCCCTGCACCTGTCAGCTCGTACTGCACTACAAGTCCCAGCAATGCTGCCAGCCCTGAGTGGTGCCTGTGATCAGTGACGTCATGGAGAAGTCTATAAGAGGGACCCGAGTAGCTCTGACACCCCCGCTTCCTCCTCACCTCTCCCGGAATCCTCCGACACTTCTCGCGAGAACTCGGCCACCCGGCGCGCTCACACATACAAGTGATTCAATGTATGGGGCGCGCGGCACCGCACGGAGACGCGCCTCGCTCTCTAGAGCGCGTACACGCAGTTGTAGCAACTGGGAGGAGGAGGGACTGAGGTGGTTTACCTGTATTACAGTCATGTTTACCTCTCCAACCTATTCCTGATCTCACCCCCAGCATTTCCATTGGTCACAAATGACACCTTTCTACTCATTGCTCTTACTAGGTCATGTGACCACTCCGCATTGGTTTCTGAAGTTTTCTCCCAAATCCTGGAGATGGGAACAGCCCAGATGTGACCAGCAGGGGGCGCTTTATGTCAGGGAGGATGAAGTGTGGGGGTACAGAGTGAGGGTGCAGTCACTGCAGTGGGGTGTGCAGGGTAAAGGTGAGATTTAATACAGATGGTAGAGAGAGAGCCTAATGGGGAATTCCAGGAGTGATGTGTAATAGAAGGTGTGGGGTGTGCAAAGTGTTGTATTGGGGGTGCAGAGAGTTGGGTATAGGGGGGGGGGTGTTGAAGAAGCAGAGAGTTGGGTATAGTGGGTGTTGGAGAATTGGGGATGCAGAGAGGTGAGGTAATTGGGGGGGAATGAAGTTGGGGTATTGGGGATGCAGAAAGGTTGGGAAATTGGGGGGGAAGAAGTTGGGGTATAGGGGGTGCAGAATATTGGGGATGCAGAAAGGTTAGGGAAATGGGGGGCAGGGAGTTGGGGTGCAGATTGGTGGGATATTGGGGATGCAGAGAGGTGAGGTAATGGGGCTGCAGAGTGTTAGGGTATAGGGGATGCAGAGTGTTGGGGATTCAGAGAGTTGGGGTATAGGGGGTGCAGAGAGTTGGGTATAGGGGGTGTTGGGATATTAGGGATGCAGAGAGGTGGGGTAATAGGGGTGCAGAGTGTTGGGGTAATTGGGGGGGTGGGGTATTAGGGATGCAGAGTGTTGGGGTATTGGGAATGCAGAAAGGTTGGGTAATGAGGTGCAGAGTATTGGGGATGCAGGGAGGTTGGGGAAATGGGGGACATGGAGTTGGGTTGCAGAGTGGTCGGGTATTGGGGATGCAGAGGGGTGATGTATTGGAGGTGTTGGGGATGCAGAGAGGTGGGTTAATGGGGGTGCAGAGTGTTAGGGTATGATGGGTGCAGAGTGTTAGGGTATAGGGGACGCAGAGTGTTGGGTATTGGGGTATAGAGTGTTATAGAGCGGTATTGGGGATGCAGAGAGGTGGGGTAATGGGGGCGAAGAGTGTTGGGGAAAGGAAGTTGGGGGATGCAGAAAGGTTGGGGAAATGGGGGGTTGGGTATTGGGGAATGGGGATGCAGAGAGGTGAGGTATTGGAGGTGTGGGGTATGCAGAGAGGTGGGGTAATAGGGGATGCAGAGTGTTAGGGATTCAGAGAGTTGGGTATTGGGGGTGTAGAGTGTTGCGGTATTGGGGATGCAGAGAAGTGGGGTACTGGGGACACAGAAAGGTTGTGTGTTGGGGATGCAGAGAGGTGAGGGTGCAGTATGTTGAGGTATTGGGGATGCAGAGAGGTGGGGTACTGGGGGTGCAGTATGTTGAAGTATTGGGGGTGCAGAATGTTGCGGTATTGGGGATGCAGAGAGGTGGGGTACTGGGGGTGCAGTATGTTGGAGTATTGGGTGTGCAGTTATGCGGTATTGGGAATGCAGAGAGGTAGGGTACTGGAGGTGCAGTATGTTGAAGTATTGGGGGTGCAGATTATTGGGGATGCAGAGAGGTGGGGTAATAGGGGATGCAGAGTGTTAGGGATTCAGAGAGTTGGGTATTGGGGGTGTAGAGTGTTGCGGTATTGGGGATGCAGAGAAGTGGGGTACTGGGGACACAGGTTGTGTAATGGGGGTGCAGAGTATTGGGGATGCAGAGATATGGGGGAGAGGCAGGGCGTTGAGGTACAGAGTATTGGGGATGCAGAGAGGTGAGGGTGCAGTATGTTGAAGTATTGGGGGTGCAGAGTTATGCGGTATTGGGGATGCAGAGAGGTAGGGTACTGGAGGTGCAGTATGTTGAAGTATTGGGGGTGCAGATTATTGGGGATGCAGAGAGGTGGGGTAATAGGGGATGCAGAGTGTTAGGGATTCAGAGAGTTGGGTATTGGGGGTGTAGAGTGTTGCGGTATTGGGGATGCAGAGAAGTGGGGTACTGGGGACACAGGTTGTGTAATGGGGGTGCAGAGTATTGGGGATGCAGAGATATGGGGGAGAGGCAGGGCGTTGAGGTACAGAGTATTGGGGATGCAGAGAGGTGAGGGTGCAGTATGTTGAAGTATTGGGGGTGCAGAGTTATGCGGTATTGGGGATGCAGAGAGGTGGAGTACTGGGGCTGCAGTATGTTGGAGTATTGGGGGTGCAGAGTGTTGGGGTATTGGGGATGCAGAGAGGTGGGGTTGCAGAGGGTGCAGTATGTTGGAGTATTGGGGGTGCAGAGAGTTTGTTGTATTTGGGTCGCAGGGGGTGAAGAGTGTTGGGGTAAAGGCGCAGGGCTAATGACAAGGCAGTACAGCCAGCCCTCCTGTACCAGGCCCATGCCCCAGCATTTTAAAAAGGGGGCCCGGGCTGGCTGTACTGCCTTTATTTTAGACACTGATCCTCTTGTGCCTCCCCCTGCATCTTCTTCTTTCTCCCTCTGGCTGGACAGCAAGGGGATCAATTCTAGTATTTGTGCCCCCATCCCCCTGCTGTCCGTCAGAAGAGTCAGAACATCGCCATGTCTACAGCTATGTCGATGAAATCTGCTATGGGGCCCAGGATGTTTTCTGCGAGCACCGCTACAAGTGCTATGCTGCCAAGAGCTACACTGATGGATACCGGTATTCGTCTGAGACCGGGGAGGTTCGTGTTGTACACAATTGGAGATGTGGAAGCCCTGGGTATGCTGTGCAACAGGTGCGAAGGACTGGCTACTCACCCCCGTCCATTTGTTCAATGTCTATGGTGCGGGGAGTACCTGTTTGTTGTGGAGCGACCCACCATGCCGCCCCATGCTTACAGAGTGGACTGGGCCATGGGAGATGTAACCGAGGAAACTGCTGTTTTCAATTCCGCAACTAGACCTGCGCTTGCCATGTCTGCTACAACAGTTGTTCTGGAGGGAGATGGCGCTGTTACTGCCATTGAGGAGTCATCAGCAGACACTGCTGCTGTTGTTACCTCCACTTCTGCTACCTCCGCTGCAATTAGTCCCGCTGCACCTGTCCAAAGGAAGGTGGGATATGTAAAAGCCTCCCGCGGCCGTGGTCGAGGTTCACCCCAAAGACTACCCGGACCGGATCCAGAGGAAAGTTTGATTCCTGGAAACGGGTGAGAGATCTTGGGAAAATGTACATATGGGAACTGTTCGCAATTACATGCATGCAGAGGAGTTACGGGACTCTGAACTAGATTCCTTGTCAGACATCTCTGGAGGCGATGACTTGTTCGAAACCATGTCTCAAGAGATGCTATGGGCCAATGGAGATGATGTTGCCTTGGCCCTCACCTTTTCAGAATGGGCAGCCATGGACTCGGGGAGGACAACACCCAGTGTGGAACCCCCGGTTACTACTAGTGAAATCCTACCCAAAGTTACCAGTTCGTTTGGGTCAGGGAAACTGTCTGTGAATGCTATGGTGCAAAAGTCCCCAGCTTCTTGTATACCTCCCGGACTTGGAAGCACCAGATCTTTGCCTAGGCTTGCCCGGTTACAAAGGTTACTCAACAAGCAGGTAGCCACTGAATACGGATTGGAGTTTCCCTATGTTCCCAGGGAGATCATGCAAGAGATAGAGGACAACAGGGAGAAATGGTACAGTGAAGCTGTTTGGGACTATTTGGCCGTGCCTAAACCGTTCCGGAGAACAGGTCATTCTCCTACCATGGATGACCGCTTTAACGGGTGCTTGTTGCACTGGAGCTACGGCAGACACATTCATGCCGATAAAGTGATCATCTGTAGACCTGGAAAGGACAACTATGTGTATTTTATCAACACTTTGGACAAACAGGGGAAACCACTGACTCTGCCTGACCCCCGATTTTACTGGTGATCATTTATAGTGACGGTTTTGGTTGTCACATTGCTAAAGAAGAAGATACTTCTTGCTTTCTATTAAAGGACTGTGAGACATATAGCTAGTTATTGTCAGGTTACCGGAAACTTCGGAGTCAAGATTCCACTACCTGGACCAGTACTTGTGTTAAAGGACTCTGTCATGTTACTCTCCTGCCACTAGGTGGTGGGAGTTTGCTCATACAACTGGACGTTGGTTTTTTTTTCCATCTAGCTATCCACATATACAAGAATATATATGGGGAAAGAAAGGCTAATTTCTTTGTAAGTGAGGCTTTGCTTCCTTTTGTACAGTGTTTTATATGACTGCCTGTGTCTATTTTGTTTTGTCTTTTAGGTATATGCAGGGGAGGGCTGGGCCAGAGGGCAGGGTGGCAATTGCCTCCCAGGCCGCCCTAACTTATGTTCAAAATGGCCGTCAGCCGCTGCCCGCTACCATTTCCTTTTTTATTCTGGTCTGGGAAGTCGGGCCGGGGGCATGGGCATGGCCATGGCGGCCGACCACTAGCTGTTGCATTCCGGGAGTTGTAGTCCGCACTCAAGCTTCTGGTGGGTGGAAAACACAGCACGCAGAGGAAACCACAACTCCCTGGGACCGGATTCTTGGAAGTAGGCAGAGGCAGGGCATGCCAGGAAGTCGGGACGCAGGGCTGCAGGGCTGGGCGCTGGCTGCAACTTGACCCCAGGATCAGGAGCGTTACCCCCCCCCCCAGGAAACCATGGCGTGCAAGGACCTGCTGAGCTGAGATCGCTGAGGTGAGAGACCCTGACACCCCTAGCTGACCCACCATCTCCACCCATACACCCCATGTAACCTGCCCCAGTGATAAGGCTGCATTGATGGGCACTGGAGGTGGCTGCACTGATGGGCACTGGTGAGGCTGCATTAAAAAACCAGGTGGACCATGGATGGTGAGCTGATCCGGCGGTTCAATGGGCCACTTGACTGGACTTGCCCCCCAGACCTAAGGCCGCCAGCCCTCCCCTGGGTATATGGATCTTCTATCAAAACTGCTGGAGAATGGGTGGTTTAGATAGAGAGAGAGATTGTAAAATACGTTAATGTGACTTTATTGTTTGTGCATGTTAATTTTGTATTTCTTTTGCTACCTCACCCTTTCCCTTCCCCATCCAAGTTTTTGGGATTCAGGTATCGACTCTCAGGAGTGAGAGTCATTTTTTTTCAGACGATGGGGACATCGTCTATTGCGGTGGGGGGAGTATGTAGCGCCCTCCTACTTTTTAAGTAGGTGCTATGTTTAAATTTATTTATTTTATAGTTCAGCTCAGAATAATTGTACCAAATTTTGGGTCTCTATTCCAGTTCAGCTGAGTTGCACATTTTCCACCTTCCTCTGGGTGTCATTGTCACCACAGGTCAAGGTTGGAATTGCAGCTGGCTGGATGCATTGGGTACCTCTTGCCCAGAAGCAGCTCAGTGGGATTGGTCACCCTGCTGTGCATTCTGGGAGAGGGTACTGAAGGGGGAGACGCCATTTTTCGGGGTCTTCCGATCCTGACCTGACAGCCCTCCTGGCCTCAGGGATGTGTAAGCAGTTTTTCTGCCTCGGGCCTGCAGATCCCCGAGGCTCCGTTACTGAAAGTAGGCCCAGGTGTTTCTGGGGCCTACTGATCCAGGGATGGTCCTGTGTCGCCTTGCCTGCGGGAAGGGACCAAGCAATTGAGGACTCAATTGGAGGATGCATCCGGATCAAGTCTACCTCACAGTACCGCCGGCCTGGCTGAAAGATCCTGGCACTGTGTGTTGTGTTTCGGAACTTTACCAAGTGTGTGATTACACAAGTCTGTGGCAGAGACTTTTTCTTTTAAACGAGTTTGCACCGGCTGTTAGGTCAGCGAGAGAGACCTATCCGGTGGATGCTAGATCCAGTGTGGAAGCTGTTGGTCCTCTGGATTAAGGAAAGTACCCGTGATCCGCAAAACCTAAGGTACCTGAATCTCCCCTAACCCTCCATCCCTCTGTTTGGAAATTCTTTAATAAAACCCTTGAGAAAAAGAGACTAAAGCCCTGTACACACGGCCGAGAATCCCATCAGGAAAAAAACGTTGGCTTTCCTGACGAGATTCTTGGCAAGCTTTTCTTGC
Source organism: Rana muscosa (assembly GCA_029206835.1). Taxonomy (NCBI): domain Eukaryota; kingdom Metazoa; phylum Chordata; class Amphibia; order Anura; family Ranidae; genus Rana; species Rana muscosa. The sequence continues at coordinate 1,026,650,881 of CM055117.1, read as the reverse complement.
AAAGCCGTACATACAGATGGCCATTCAAAAGAACCGCCGTTCTTTTGAATGGCAAGAACGCGGTGACATCATTGACTATGACGAGCATGCGCTCGTCACGTTCGATTCCGTCGCCGCCATCTTGCTTCATCCTACACTACCCTTGTAAGCTACAGCGCATGCGTCAAAGTCTCATCGAGCATGCGCGGGCTTACCGGAGGACAGGTAAGCTTGTAGCATCGTACACACACACGGTTTTCTCGTCGGGAAACAGGCCGACGAGAATCCCGATGAGAAAATAGAGAGCAGGTTCTCTATTTTTCTCGTCGAGATTTCCGGCAGTTTTCTCGACGAGAAACCATACACACGACCGGTTTTCTCTGCAAAAAGCTCTCCCAGCAGTTTTCTTGCCAAGAAAACCGGCCGTGTGTACGAGGCTTAAGTGTTTGGTGTGGACATTTGTGAACAACTCTTCAAGGAAGACCCCTAAGACGGACGTGGTGAACGTAAGGTAACGGCAAGCCCAAATCTTAAACCAGCGGCCACTGCGGGGGTATTGCTACACATATATGGTAGAAAGCCTGGTTTTGAAATGGTTAATACAGGCTGATAAAATGAAGATAAAGGGTAAACATAGTGGCAGCTGTATTATCCTAGAATTGGTTCCTGCTTGGAGAAACTTCTAAAGACTGCCGTGATCTTTTTTTTTTTTTTTAGGCAATTCTGAGCATATTTTAAATCTGTATATAAACATCATTAGTAATCCAAGGTCTTCTTCCAAATGTACTTGGCTCTAATATCATTATATTAAAACAAACGTAATTCTGAAAATAATCACAGCTGATGCAGGAGAGTTTGCACAGAAGTGTGCCCACTTTTCTTGCATCTTAATTTCTGTGCAACCAAAAATAAAATTATTTTTTCTACTACCTTCACTCCTTACACCTGATTTCTATTATAGGTCAAGTCAAGCCCATGATGCAATAGTACCCAGCTTGCAATGTCTCAGTGTAAGTATCAGACTGGGGCCCTTTTGCCTGCACCCCCATTGCCTTGCTGCCCCCTCCACACTCCACCTACTTTTATTGCCCAGTGTAAAGGTTTACCCCCTCGCTGCCCGACCCTGTATCAGGTATTTTAATGTTTGGGTAAATCTGTACTGTCCCATGACCAAGTGCAGAGGACACATGGTGAAGATTTAGGGGGCCCCTGTGCCATCCATCAGCAGCTTCCTGAACATTTCTGTTATACACGACCAACACCCACCACTGTATAGGGTTGCCACCTGTCCGGTTTTGACTGGGACAGTCCGAGATTTGAATGCCGTGTCCAGGTTTTCCTCTGCCTGAGACCCGGACACCAGTGCTACGAACAGGGGGTACCACGGGGCCTCTGTAGGGGGCCCCAGCACCAGTGTTGTAAGTAACTGAGTTAGAATAAACGGAGTTACTTAACGCAGTTACTTTAGAGGGTAACGAGTAATCTAACTGATTACTCTTCCCCTCATGGTAACGCAGTTACCATTACTTGGGCGGCGTTACCCCAATTACATCTACCGCCACTAGATGGCAGTAGTGTAATTACTCCTATCCTCTATGACCGGGTCGCTCTCATGTCACAGCACTGACGGCAGTCACGCTGCTCCCCGCGGCCCCTCCTCTCTTCCTGTCTATCTCCATTTGCTTGTGACATCATCTAGGATGGACGAGAAGAGAGGAGGGGCCGCCGAGGAGTAGCGTGACATGAGAGAGAACTTATTACACACGCTTCCTGCGCTTCTCTGCATGGCTGGTAAACAATGTGCTATGTGCCCCGCCCTGATGTGCTATGTGCCACATGTCCTGATGTGCCCTGTGCCCCATGCCCTGATGTGTTATGTGCCCTGATGTGCTATGTGCCTCATGCCCTGATGTGCCCCATGCCCTGATGTGCTATGTGCCCTATGCCCTGATGTGCTATGTGCCCTGATGTGCTATGTGCCCTGATGTGCTATGTGCCCTGATATGCTATGTTCCCCATGCCCTGATGTGCTATGTGCCCTATGCCCTGATGTGCTATGTGCCCTGATGTGCTATGTGCCCTGATATGCTATGTTCCCCATGCCCTGATGTGCTATGTGCCTCATGCCCTGATGTGCTATGTGCCCCATGCCCTGATGTGCAATGTGCCCCATGTCCTGATGTGCCCTTATGTGCCCTGTGCCCCATGCCCTGGTGTGCTATGTGCCCTGATGTGCTATGTGCCCCATGCCCTGATGTGCTATGTGCCCTCAAAAAAAAGTCAGTTACTTTGCTGAGTAACTAATTAATTTTTCAATGTAGTAACTGAGTTACTAATGCAATTACTTTTTGGGAGAAGTAATTTGTAACTCTAACTAATTACTTTTTTAAATGTTTAAAAACAATCTGTACGGCACTCACATATGTCAGAGCGGTCCGCATATTACAGTCTGTGAAGTCCACTGTCAGCATTCTTCTGATCCTTGCTGCTCTGGTATAAGGAAGCCGGTATAAGGATACAGAGCCGTTTTCTGTTAAAAAAAAAAAAAAGGATACAGAGCCGCAGGAAACTCCAGTGAACTATAGCCTAGGATGCTGTGACCAATCAGAGCATTTTGGAGGCTTAACCACGCCTCCATCATCAGAGGCTGACAGCTCACTGGAGTTTCCTGCGGCTATGTATCCTTATACCGGCTTTCTCCAGCGATTCAGCGATCAGAGCACATGGATTGGAAGAATGCTGACAGCGGACTTCACAGACTGTGATATGCTGACCGCTCTGACATATTTGAGTGCAGTACAGATTGTTTTTAAACATTCAATCTAAGAAAAACTACTGCACCAGCGGCTACCTGGCGTCTCTCTCTCCCTTCCAGTTTGCCTCCTCTGTAATTATCCCCTGCCCCGCCATACGATCCTCCTTCTGTCCGGGTCCCCCTGTGTGCTGGGGCCCCCTACAGGAGGCCCGGTGGTACCCCCTGTCTGTGGTATTAGGGGGAAGAAGGATTTGTGCTGGTAGGGGAAGTAGATGATTTGTAATAGGAGGGGGTGAGGATAAGTGCTGGGATGAGGAAGAAAGGGGGATTGTGTTGGGACTGGGGATTTAGGGGATAGTGGAGAGGGACTTGTGCTGTGGAAGGGGGGAAGATGATTTGTTTTGGGGAGGGGGGGTTTTGTTCTGGGAAATTTTTATATTTGCTGGTGGGTGCTGGAGGGTGAGCATAAAGAATAATGCTGGATTTTTTTTGCAGGAGAGGGAGCAGGGCAGAGTGTTGCTCGCAGAGGGAATTTTGCATTCTTCTTAGCCCTACACGGTGCATTACACACTCCTGACTCCTGCACACTTTTTTTTTGTACTCATGACTTCTAATATGTATTATACACTCCTGTCCCCTGCATTCTGTGCATAAGACTCGCAGGCTTTATTCACACCTACAGTGCTTTGGAAAAGTATTCATACCCCTTGACATTTTCCACATTTTGTCATGTTACAACCAAAAACGTAAATGTATTTTTTCGGGATTTCATGTGATAGGCCAACACATGTAGATTTACTGCGGCAGGGTGGCCCTTAAGCGCGAAATCACGTATATCTGTACGTGATCGCTGTTGTCGGCTCTGGGGCGCGCGCGCGCCGCTGGAGCCACGTTCCAGCTGTGATTGGACACAAGAGGAGAGACAGAATGGTGGTCTGCATATGTAAACAAGGCAGACTGTCATTCTGTGAGGGAGGAAAATGGAGATCTTGTGTTTCTGCTAAGCAGTGCCGTATCGCAAAAAATGGCCTGGTCATTAAGGGGGTAAATCCTTCCGGTCCTTAAGTGGTTAAATAAAACAAAAACCCATACATCTCTTTTGATGATGAGTATCGTCTTATACAACTATGTGCCCTTTTTGCCATAATGTTCTTGTTGGAGCTTCTCTTCTTCTATGTCTGTAAATTTTCAAGTGAAATGTTCAAAAAAAATTTACTCTTTAAAAAAAAAAAAAAGTCTAAGTCCAGTAATGTGTAAAGCACCCTGCTACTTTTGAACAGGCGCTATTCTGTAAATTTAGGGGTATCTGAGCTGTAAATAGCTCAGAGTGATTATGTAAATTGTTGGTTTCTGTTCCAGCTTTGGCTGTTTGTGCGCATTTCCCACTGTTGCCAGTAGGTGTCACTGTTGTGACAGGCCAGTGCGAGAAATACAGCCAGCTGAAGTGTTTTGGATATTCTTTCTCCCAGGAAACAGCCCAATCAGGAGTTTCTTTGTAGCTGGGCATGCTGGGGGAAGGATATTTAAGGGGCAGTTTCATGTTTTTCGGGGTACGTCTCGCCTCATGGCCCTCCAGGCCGGAGGCTATGCTGCTGTGCTTGCTGCAAGTAGGCCCAGAAGCCTGTCTGGGGCCTACTTAACTGAAGGTGATCCTGTGCTGTCTGTCCTGCGGGAAGAAGCCACTCAAGCGGAGAATATTCCAGGGGAGGACCTTACTGGAGAGGACCGAGCTGATGGCTAGTATCTCAGGAAGGGCCTGCTGACTCGTTTGGAGGATGCACCTCACAGTACTGCCAGATGGCTTAAAGGTTCAGGTACTGTGCAGCTGACCTAACTAACTGACTACTGGCTAAACAATCCTTTGGCAGGGGATTATCCAGGAGTTTTCCACTTTTCACTCAAGTCTGTGGCAGAGACTTTGTCCGTGCTTCATACCGGCTGCTAGGTCGGTGTGAGAGGCCTATCCGGTTGTCGCAAGAACCAGAGACCGAAAGCTGTGGTCATCTGGACTCAAGAACGAACCGCATTAGTGATCTGAATCAAGGTATCTGAACTTCCCCTAACCCTCTATCCCCTACCTGAAGTTGTGTAATAAAGCAATTGAGAAAAAGACTGAAGTGACTGGCAATCACCTTTTTCAAAACTACTAACATAGACTCTTAAGTTCTGGGAGGGTGGAAGTGTGGGGTAACGGCAGGACCCAAAATAATTTCCAGCAGCTCCTTCGGGGATATCGCTACATGTATAAGAAGCGGTCAGAATTCTCCAAACTGAAGTTAGAAAAGCGCTGTCATTAAATAAGGAGCTGTACCATGACCGGGATAAATGAAAACCAGGCGTCTACGCGCTCCATTATTACAGAGAGTTTGGCTCGCCGCGCTGAAGCAGGTGCTCTGTAAACTTTTCCTACACAAATGACGGATACATGATGGAATTTAACATTTGACAATAAGACACAATGAACTACAGAAAATAACAAGTACAAAGCTTAATGGGAACCATACCTGGCTGTGTGTTGCTGAGAGACAATGTTCTGCTGAGATTGGGATTGTATAAACAGATAGCGTGTGACGTCCCACTCATTGAACAGATGCATACGGATCCTTGACAAGTGTTTCATGGAAGTGATAAATTACGTGTGCTGCAGATAGAGCTCTGATCCCATCGCAGTACAAAGCGTTGGGTAATAATAGTCACGTGCAATGCAGTCTGACAGAAAAAGGAAATCGTCAATTTACAAAATGTTTCCACCATAGTTTTAAGGGAATTTCCAGTCTATGTTCTGTATGTATAACTCCCAACTGTCCCATTTCCAGGGACTGTCCCTGGTTTGGAACAAAGTCCCTCTCTTCTCATTTGTCCCTCATTTTGGTCTGAACTACCGTGTTTCCCCGAAAATAAGCCCTGGTCTTATATTAATTTTGGCAACAAAAGACACAGTAGGGCTTATTTTCGGGGTAGGTCTTACCATGTAATGTGCTGTCTTCTCTCCCCCTCTCTCTCCCTGCCTGATAGGAATCCCCAGTGTGAACCGAGTTAAAATGCTTGTAAAATCCTATAATCCACTTTATTACAGTAGTATAAAATGTACAATGTGTGTGTTTCTGTAAAATAATTGTGCCAAATACCTTTGTTATAGCACGGCTCTGTGCTTCAGTGACCCGCCGGAGCTCTCTACCCCGAAATTATATTACAGAAACACACACATTGTACATTATATACTCCTGTAATAGATTGGATTATAGGATTTTACAAGCATTTTAAACTAGGGCTTATTTTCGGGGTAGGGCTTATATTACAGCCCTCCTGGAAAATAATGCTAGGTCTTATTTTCGGGGTAGGTCTTATTTTCGGGGAAACACGGTATATAGTTGTACAGTATATGAAATGCTCTACTTATCTATCAAAAAGTGTTTTACAGTGTTAAACCTTTCACCCAATTGCTGCATTTGTAAATTCCAAAAGGACTAGTAGTGGTAAAAATAGCACTTGTGATCTGACACTTCCGGGTCTGGGGTGCGCTGCTGGCGGCCCGCTCCCGCTGTGATCACACACAGTGGGAGCCAGTGCCGGTGTCCTGTCGAGAAATGCCCCCCTATCGAAAAATGCCCGGCCAGAACTGCGCATGCGCAGAACTGAGACTCGGAACAGCTGAGTTTACGCTCAGCTGTTGTCTCGCGTTGCCGAGGCACGTTCATGTAGGTGAGGGGTGGATATTTACATGAAGGGGGGCAGATATTTCAATGATGGGTAGTGCTGGGGGCAGAATTTTTATCGATGGCCAAACAAATCTGCTAAAGAAATCTTTATCTAATATTGAAAAAGCCGCCCTTCAACTGACTAAACACGCCCCGCAAGCGTTCAAAATGAATAGCAGAAAAAGATTTATTTTGCAGATTTCTTTGGCCATTGATAAAAATTACGCCCCCCCAGCACAGCCCATCATTGAAAAATCCGCCCCCTTCATGTAAATATCCAACCCTGACCTACATGAACGTGCCTCGGCCACGCGAGACCACAGCTGATCGTAAACTCAGCTGTTCTGCGGCTTCGTGCGGCAAATGCGCAGTTCAACCCGGGCACTATTCGATAGCCAGGCACTTCTCGACAGAACACCGGGACAAGGTCATCTAGTGCCCAGGGCAAACATGTCAAACTGCGCCCCCCAAGATGTATGAGCATTATGTGTCCCAGTCAGGGTGGATTTGATTTAAATTACTAGTAAAAAGGATTGATTTAAATCAACTCAATTTAAATCATAATTTTTAAAGAGCAACTGTCATCTCTGTTCCGCAGTGGCTACTCCTCTGACCCGCTGTTGACTCACAGACAGTCCCATTCACTTTAATGGGATGGCTGGTGAGGTGGCAGTGACATAACAAGGTGAGGGATGTGGCAGCAGCAGGTGAGTGGATGCCCGCTAACAGGCGCTGCCATTATGGATCTGAAATGACAGGTGCTCTTTAAATGTAAGGACTTATTCTTGCTGGTAGTTAGAATCTTTAATATTTGCAAACAAAATGAAGGTTTCCTATTTAGAATAATAAGCTGTCAGGTTAGTAAAACAGCGACATCAGAACCGATTCAATCATACAGTTTGTAGTGTACAGATATTTGCAAAACTTTGGTTTATCTCATGGTTATTATGAAATTGTGTGAATGCATCAATGCAGTGCATGTTATCTCAGCTTGCAGAGCTTGGATTCATTAAATGAGTTTATCAAAAATGAAAATATATCAGAATATACAGCCTCATGCTACATAACTAAGCTCCATTTCATGCTGAATAAACTCAATTATTAATGTATCTTAAATGGAAAACTATCTTTAGATACATTTTTACTTCAAAAGCATTTTATTAAAATAAATTTGGCAAAAATCAAAAAAATCTGATAAAAAAAAAAAAAATCAGATTTGTATTATTTTTGTTTTAAAAATCATTGATTTATATCCACCCTGCTCCCAGTACTACCCCCTGCTGAAAACCCCTCTCCTAGCACAACTCCTCTACCCCCAAAATCCCCCCCAGCACAAATGTTTTTCACCCCTCCCAACACAAACCCCCCTAAATCACTCTTGGCACCCCCCCCCTAAAATTTTCCCAACTAGAACAATACTCCCTGCCATTCTACTAAATTCCCCCTTCCAACACAAATCCCCTTCCCCCAATCTCCTTGTGGTGCCCCCCCACCTCACATGATACCACAGTGCCCAGGGCAGCCGCCCCTCCTACCCACCCCTTGTCCCGGCCCTGGTGGGAGCCCAGCGGCGGGTACCACCAACTCGATGTCTGCCGGCGCCCGCTGATCATTAGGCAGAGAGCCAGAACAGCAATTTGCCTTTGTAAACAAGGCAGCTCGCCATTCTGTCATTCGGGAAGTCATGGATCCTGTGTTCCTGCAAAGCAGGGAAATGGATCTTTGCCTTCCCTTAGTAAAAGCACCTCCCCCACAGTGCACAAGCACTGGCTAAGAACACATTTAACCCCTGAATGCCCCTGATGGTAACCCCTTCCCAGCCAGTGTCATTAGTACAGTGACAGTGCATATTTTTTTTAGCACTGATCACTGTATTAGTGTCACTGGTCCCCAACATGTGTCAGTTAGTGTCCAATTTGTCTGCTGCAATATCGCAGTCCCGCTATAAGTCGCTGATCGCTGCCATTACTAGTAAAAGAAAAATTTAATAAATCAAAATATCCCATAGTTTGCAGACACTATAACTTTTTGCGCAAACCAATCAATATACACTTATTGGTATTTTTTTTGTAGTAGTAGAATACATAGTGGCCTAAATTGATGAAAAAATTGGATTTTTAAATTTTTTATATTGTATATGTTTTATAGCAGAAAGTAAAAAATATTTTTTTTTTTTTTTTAAATGGTTGATAATTTTTTGTTTATAGTGCAAAAAAAAAAAAACGCAGAGGTGATCAAATACCACCAAAAGAAAGTTCTATTTGTGGGAAAAAAAGGAAATCAATTTTATTTGGGTACAGTGTCGCACGACTGTTCATTGTCAGTTAAAGGAACGCAGTTCCGTATCGCAAAAAATGGCCTGGTCATGAAGGGGGGTAAATTTTCTGGAGGTCAAGTGGTTACCCAACCATTTTTTTTGTACAATTCTCCCTTAAGGGGGCGTGGCAAGGGGTGTGTCTTATGCCTGCATACTTTTGCTAATAGGCGTCCCTCATTCCCATCTCAGAAAGTTGGGAGGTATGTGTATCAGCTTCTGACTTCTCTGTGTAGTAAAGTTGAGAGGTGCATCTCCTTCAGCCAACCAACTCATGGGTTTTAGTGGGACAGGGGAAATTCATCTGTGTTCTGTTTCAAATGCCACTTTATGCACTGAAATACCACCTTAGACCCAGTCTGTCCGGACAGTATGGTCACCTGCTGGCTTGGCACCATCCACAAGCAGCTTAACCACTTGACCTCCGAAAGAGTTACCCCCCTTCCTGACCAGGCCATTTTTTGTGATACGGCACTGCGTTACTTTAGCTCACAATTGCGCGGTCGTGCGACACTGTACCCCAATAAAATGTCATTTTTTTCCCCACAAATAGAACTTTCTTTGGTGGTATTTGATCACCTCTGCATTTTTAATTTTTTGCGCTATAAACAAAAAAAGACTGTCAATTTTGAAAATAAAACAATATTTACTACTTTCTGCTATAAAACATATCCAATAAAACATTTTAAAAATCAAATTTCTTCATACATTTAGGCCAATATGTATTTTGCTACATATTTTTGGTAAAAAAAGTTAAAAAAGCGTACATTGATTGGTTTGCGCAAAAGTTATAGCGTCTACAAACTATGGGATATTTTTTTTACTAGTAATGGCGGCTATCAGCGACTTATAGCGGGACTACGATATTGCGGTGGACATTCTGACACTAACTAATCCTTTTTGGGGACCAGTAACATTAATACAGTACAGAAGTAGAAGAAGAGATGGTCGCACACTGGAACCAATGGAATGCTTGATGAAAAATCTTTATTGTCATATGCCAATCATATGACCATCTCTTCTTCTACGTCTGTGCTGTGAACGGTGGTGATCTGGGATCTGCACCTCGGGCTGGATGCGCCTGAAAATTGCCTAAAGCGGTGTGTGTGCTTTTCTTGTTAACACTAATACAGTGATCAATGTTAAAAAAATTGCACTGTCACTGTACTAATGACACTGGTAGAAAAGGGGTTAACATCAGGGGCGATCAAAGGGTTAACTGTGTGCCTAACCAGTGTTTTACTACACTGTGGGAGGTGTTTTTACTAGGGGAAGAGATTAAATGTATTCCCTGCCTTGCAGGGACACAAATTTCATGTATTCCCTCCTGTCAGAACGGCGAACTGCCTTGTTTACATAGGCAGACCGCCATTCTGCCTCTCTGCTCGGCGGGTGGCGGCGGACATCGAGTTCGTGGTATCCAACGCTCGACTCCTGCTGTGTGTGATCACAGCGGGAGTGAGCCAGCGGCGGTGCGCAGGCACGCCCCCCCTACCTGGGGGAGCCGGATCACATATATATAAGTGATCTGGCGCAGAGGTGCCGTCCTGTCCTGTAACAGTAAAAGTGCTACAGGGTGGACCTTAAGTGGTTAAAGAGGTTGTAACACAAAAAAAAAAAAAAAAAAAGATCCTGTCCCTTTAACCACTTAACGACCGCCCACCGCCGATTTACGTCGGCAGAATGGCACGGACAGGCAGAATCACGTAGATCTACGTGATCGCCTTTGTGCAGTTGGGGGGTCCATCCGGACCCCCCTTCACTGCAGTGAGCGGCCGTTAAGTGTTCGGGAGCGATCAGGCATGAGGGGGCGGCCGCTCGATTCCGCCCCCCCCCCTCGCGATCGCTCCCGGCCAATGAAATTGCTTCCTCCGCCATGTGATGTAAACACAGGCTGGAGGAAGTGATGTCATCTCCCTCGCCGCGGTCTTTTCGTTCCCGGCGCCGAGGAGTGAAGACAGAGGTTAGTGCTCCAACAGTCCACTGACACGTAGGTACACATAGGCACACAAATCACCCCCCAGTCACCCCCAGATCACCCCCCAGGTCACCCCAAAGCCCCCAATCACAGTGTCACTGATTGCAGTGATCATTTATTTTACTGATCACTGCATTTAGTGTCATCTGTGATTGTAAAAAGTTGCAAGGCAGTTAGGATTAGGCCCCTTTAGGTCCAGGGTAGCCCCCTAACCCCCCCTAATAAAGGTTTAACCCCTTGATCACCCCCCAGGTAACCCTTTCACCCCCTAACTTCAGCGTCACTAAGCGATTGTTTTTCCGATCGCTGTATTCGTGTCGCTGGTGTTTTAGATAGGCAGTTATTTTTTTTTTAGGTTCGCCGCAGGTTTTTATTGGTGTCAGGTACCCCCATATTTAACCTAATAAAGGTTTTAACCCCCTGATTGCCCCTAGTTAACCCTTTCACCAGTGATCACCATATAAAGGTTACGGGTGACGCTGGTTGATTAGTTTGCTTTTTATAGCATCAGGGCACCCGCCGTATATAACCCAATAAAGGTTTAACCCCCCTGATCGCCCGGCGGGTGAGATCAATTAGGTTTTAGCGCCAGAGAGGGTCTGCGTCGCCCCAGGCAGTGTTAGGTTAGTGCCAGTAACGCTAACACCCACGCGCAAAGCATACACCCCCCTTAGTGGTATAGTATCTGATCAGATCTATACTAGCATCCCCAGCGGTTTAGGGTTCCCAAAAACGCAGTGTTAGCGGGATCAGCCCAGATACCTGCTAGTACCTGCGTTTAGCCCCTCCGCCCAGCCCAGCCCAGCCCAGCCCACCCAAGTGCAGTATCGATCGATCACTGTCACTTACCAAACACAACACACATAACTGCAGCGTTCGCAGAGACAGGCCTGATCCCTGCGATCGCTAACAGTTTTTTTGTAGCGTTTGATATATTTGCTGACGACAGTCAGGTGCTTTTTTTCCTGTGAATCTTACTAGTGTACCCCTAAATTTAGAGCCCAAAATGGCAAGTCGAAGGTACACTAGTAAAGAGGCCTACGAGATTCTGAGCATGACAGATAGTGAAGAGGAGGTCACGTATCTGTCAGATTCAGGCTCAGAATATCTTCCCGTAGAAGACAGTGACGTCAGCGGCCCCACGTCAGATAGCTCTGACGACGAAGTTGAGGTCCCTGCTAAGGTCAGGCGTACCCGATCCCGATCTTCTGAGGTTGTTGAGGAGCAAGAACCGCAGGTCTCTCGTATCATGGAGCAGAGTAGTACTAGCGCCGCTATTCCTTCTGGTGAACTGGCAAGCACCAGCGGCCTAGTACAGCCTGGACGTACATCCAGCACTGCAGTAACACTTGGTGACGTGGCGAGTCCCATAAGTGCAGTTCAAGCTGGCGAGGTGGCAAGCACAAGTAGTGTCCCGCTGCCACCAAGAAGACAAAGGCAGGCCCGTCGTGCCCATACTGCCCTTCCTGCAGAATTCGCCTATCCTGATTGGGTCCCCACCACTTCTGCAGAACCCGTACTTCCCCCATTCACTGCCCAACCCGGTATTCAGGTGGAAACAGCTGATTTTATGCCAATCGATTTTTATTCGCTGTTTTTCACGGAAGATCTCTATAGATCTATTGTGGACCAGAGTAATTTATATGCTGGTCAATTTATCGCCGCTAACCCCCAGTTGCCTAAAATTGCCAGAAATTGGAAACCAATTACGGTTTCCGAATTTAAGACCTTTCTGGGCCTTTCCCTCAACATGGGCACACATAAATTTCCGTCATTGCGTGCTTATTGGTCCACGCACCCAATTGACCACATGCCCGTGTTCTCTGCCTCCATGTCCAGGGCACGATACGAGCAGATTTTGCGGTTCATGCACTTCAACGACAATGAACTTTGTCGTCCACGTGGGGACCCTGAATACGACCGGCTCTATAAAATTCGGCCCCTCATAAACCACTTCAACGAACGTTTTGCAGCCTTGTTTACTCCCGATCAAGTTGTCTGCGTTGATGAGTCCCTGATTAAATTTTCTGGCCGCTTGTCTTTCAAGCAGTACCTTCCCAGCAAGCGTGCCAGATACGGGGTCAAGCTCTACAAGTTCTGTGACAGGGCAACAGGCTATGTAGTGAACTTTACGGTTTATGAGGGAAAAGACAGTCAGATTGAGTCGGTCAACTGCCCGGATTACATAGGGAGCGCTGGCAAGATAGTGTGGAACTTGGTGTCACCCTTATTCGGAAAGGGGTACCACTTGTATGTGGACAATTATTACACGAGCGTGCCACTGTTTAGTCACTTGTTTGATCATAAGATTGGAGCATGTGGCACCGTGCGACCTAATCGCCGGGGCTTTCCCCAGCGGCTTGTAGATGCCCGTCTTAGGCTGGGGGAGAGAGCCTGCTTGAAGTGTAATAACTTGCTCGCTATGAAGTGGAGGGACAATAAGAATGTTTTCCTTCTTACCTCCCTTCATGCAGACACGACAGTCCAAATTCCTACGGTGACTGGTGTTGTGGAGAAACCCCTCTGTGTCCACGAATATAACCAAAATATGGGAGGGGTGGACCTCAACGACCAGTTGATGGCGCCGTATCTAATTGACCGTAAGACGAGACGCTGGTACAAAAAAGTGTCTCTATCCTATTCCAATTGGCTTTGCTGAACGCTCATGTGCTATACAGAGCTTCAGGCGGGACGTTATCTCTTCTAAAATTCCAGAATGAGATAGTCACAGAACTCCTGTATCCAGGCGGTTCTGCACCTCACCATCCCCAACCAAATGCAGTAAGCCGGCTGCATGAGAGGCATTATTCGTATGTCCTCCCGAGTACCCCTACCCAAAGCCACCCCCAAAAAAGATGTCGTGTCTGTAGCAAGCGCGGATTTAGGCGTGACACCCGTAGTTTTTGTCCACGCTGTCCTGACAAGCCTGGTCTTTGCCAAGGTGAATGTTTTGAACGCTACCACTCAAAAGTGAAGTTTTAGCGTAGGGTACAGCATTTCACAGACTAGGACACACTTACACAGGGTCTCCCAAGATGCCATTACATTTTGAGAGACCCGAACCATTACAGTTGTAAAGTTACAAAAAAAAGTGTAAAAAAGAAAAAAAAAACGTAAAAAACAAAACACAAAAAAAATATAAAATAAAAAAAACAAAAATAGTTGTCGTTTTATTGTTCTCTCTCTCTCTATTTTCTCTCTATTGTTCTGCTCTTTTTTACTGTATTCTATTCTGCAATGTTTTATCATGCTTGCTTTTCAGGTATGTAATTTTTTGTTTTCAGGTGCGCCATTCAACTGCAGCGCGGAATTATTTATCTTGACAGCAACAGCGTTTGCTCCCACGATACATAAAGCCGTGACTCCAGTGCTGTAGGAGGTGATTTCACCACCACAGTTAAAAAAAAGAGCATATATGCCGAAGCATGGGGGCAGCAGGGGCGGAGGAGCGATTTTGCTCCTAATGCCGCGTACATACGGTCGAAATTCCGACCGTGTGTACGCGGCATAACTTTTTTGCGGGAGGATGCCCCCATGCTTCGGCATATATATATTTTAGGCACAGGTTGCGTTAAAACATTTTTTTATTTTTTACTAGGTTTTGTTTTGGTATTTGCTTTGCAGGTATGGCATGGTAAGGTCTTACTGTTGTACTGTAATGTTACTTTGTTTTAATGTTAACCACCATTTGCTTAGCAGGTACGCCATTCAGTTGCAGCGCGGATCTATTTATCTTGACAGCAACAGCGTTTGCTCCCACGATACATAAAGCCGTGACTCCAACGCTGTAGGAGGTGATTTCACCACCACAGTTAAAAAAAAGAGCATATATGCCGAAGCATGGGGGCAGCAGGGGCGGAGGAGCGATTTTGCTCCTAATGCCGCGTACATACGGTCGAAATTCCGACCGTGTGTACGCGGCATAACTTTTTTGCGGGAGGATGCCCCCATGCTTCGGCATATATATATTTTAGGCACAGGTTGCGTTAAAACATTTTTTTATTTTTTACTAGGTTTTGTTTTGGTATTTGCTTTGCAGGTATGGCATGGTAAGGTCTTACTGTTGTACTGTAATGTTACTTTGTTTTAATGTTAACCACCATTTGCTTAGCAGGTACGCCATTCAGTTGCAGCACGGATCTATTTATCTTGACAGCAACAGCGTTTGCTCCCACGATACATAAAGCCGTTACTCCAACGCTGTAGGAGGTGATTTCACCACCACAGTTAAAAAAAAGAGCATATATGCCGAAGCATGGGGGCAGCAGGGGCGGAGGAGCGATTTTGCTCCTAATGCCGCGTATATACGGTCGAAATTCCAACGGAGGCTTATCCGTGGAAAAGTCCGACCGTGTGTACGCGGCATAACCTTTTATGCCGCGTACATACGGTCGAAATTCCGACGAAGGCTTGACCGTGTGTACGCGGCATAACTTTTTTGCGGGAGGATGCCCCCATGCTTCGGCATATATGCCCATCATTAGAAGTGGGTGGATGAAGGGAGGTATTCTAATGGTGGGCATACCCACCAATCAATCTCTTTTTTTCGTTCAGCCAATAGGCTGTATGAAAAAAAAGATTACAATACATGTCCAACAAGGACCAGCAACGTACTGGTATGTTGCTGGACTTTGAATGTTTATACCAGAATGATGCCTGCGGGTTTAGGTATCATCTTGGTATCATTCTTTTCAGCCAGCAGCCGGCTTTCATGTAAAAGCAATTCTAGCAGATAATTAGCCTCTAGACTGCTTTTACAAGCAGTGGGAGGGAATGTCCCCCCCCCGGATATAAAAAGCGCCATTGGGAAATTGGGAAAGCATTTTATCACACCGATCTTGGTGTGGTCAGATGCTTTGAGGGCAGAGGAAAGATCTAGGGTCTAACCCCCCAATTTTTTTCAAAAAAAGAGTACCTGTCACTACCTATTGCTATCATAGGGGATATTTACATTCCCTGAGATAACGATAAAAATGGTAAAAAAATAAAATATGGAAGGCACAGTTTAAAAATAAAATAAAAAAGCCAAATAAATAATAAAAAAAAAAAAAAAAAAAAAAAAGCACCGCTGTCCCCCCCTGCTATTGCGCAAAGGCGAACGCAAGCGTCGGTCTAGCGTCATATGTAAACAGCAATTGCATCATGCATGTGAGGTATCACCGCGAAGGTCAGATCGAGGGCAGTCATTTTAGCAGTAGACCTCCTCTGTAAATCTAACGTGGTAACCTGTAAAGGCTTTTAAATGCTTTTAAAAATGAATGTAGTTTTGTCGCCGCTGCGCGTTTGTGCGCAATTTTAAAGCATGTCGTGTTTGGTATCCATGTACTCGGCCTATGATCATCTTTTTTATTTCATCAAACATTTGGGCAATATAGTGTTTTTTAGTGCATTAAAAATAAAAAAAGTGTGTTTTTCCCCCAAAAAATGCGTTTGAAAAATCGCTGCGCAAATACTGTGTGGAAAAAAAAAATGCAACACCCACTATTTTAATCTGTAGGGCCTTTGCTTTAAAAAAATATATAATGTTTGGGGGTTCAACATAATTTTCTTGCAAAAAAAAATTTTCTTTCATGTAAACAAAAAGTGTCAGAAAGGGCTTTGTCTTCAAGTGGTTAGAAGAGTGGATGATGTGTGACATAAGCTTCCTAATGTTGTGCATAAAATGCCAGGACAGTTCAAAACCCCCCAAATGACCCCATTTTGTAAAGTAGACACCTCAAGCTATTTGCTGAGAGGCATGTTGAGCCCATTGAATATTTTTTTTTTTTGTCCCAAGTGATTGAATAATGACCAAAAAAAAAAAAATGTACAAAAAGTTGTCACTAAATTATATATTGCTCAAACATGCCATGGGCATATGTGGAATTACACCCCAAAATACATTCTGTTGCTTCTCCTGAGTACGGGGATACCACATGTGTGGGACTTTTTGGGAGCCTAGTCGCGTACGGGACCCCAAAAACCAAGCACCGCCTTCAGGATTTCTATGGGTGTAAATTTTTGATTTCACTCCTCACTGCCTATCACAGTTTCGGAGGCCATGGAATGCCCAGATGGCACAAAACCCCCCCAAATGACCCCATTTTGGAAAGTAGACACCCCAAGCTATTTGCTGAGAGGTATGTTGAGTATTTTGCAGATCTCGCTTTTTGTCACAAAGTTTTGAAAATGTAAAAAAAGAAAAAAAAAAAGAAAAAAAAATGTCTTTCTTAATTTTCAAAAACAAATAAGAGCTGTAAAATACTCACCATGCCTCTCAGCAAATAGCTTGGGGTGTCTACTTTCCAAAATGGGGTCATTTGTGGGGGTTTTGGGCTATTTTGACATTTTATGGCCTTCAAAACTGTGATAGGTAGTGAGGAGTGAAATCAAAAATTTATGCCCTTAGAAACCTTGAAGGCGGTGCTTGGTTTTTGGGGTCCCGTACGCGGCTAGGCTCCCAAAAAGTCCCACACATGTGGTATCCCCGTACTCAGGAGAAGCAGCAGAATGTATTTTGGGGTGTAATTTCACATATAACCATGGCATGTGTGAGCAATATATCATTTAGTGACAACTTTTTGTACATTTTTTTTTTTTCTTTTTGTCATTATTCAATCATTTGGGACAAAAAAAAAATATTCAATGGGCTCAACATGCCTCTCAGCAAATAGCTTGGGGTGTCTACTTTCCAAAATGGGGTCATTTGGGGGGGTTTTGTGCCATCTTGGCATTTTATGGCCTTCAAAACTGTGATAGGTAGTGAGGAGCGAAATCAAAAATTTATGCCCTTAGAAACCTTGAAGGCGGTGCTTGGTTTTTGGGGTCCCGTACGCGGCTAGGCTCCCAAAAAGTCCCACACATGTGGTATCCCCGTACTCAGGAGAAGCAGCAGAATGTATTTTGGGGTGTAATTTCACATATGCCCATGGCATGTGTGAGCAATATATCATTTAGTGAAAACTTTGTGCAAAAAAAAAACAGTTTGTCATATTCCCGCAACCTGTGGCAAAATATAAAATATTCCATGGACTCAACATGCCTCTCAGCAAATAGCTTGGGGTGTCTACTTTCCAAAATGGGGTAATTTGGGGGGGTTTTGTGCTATTTTGGCATTTTATGGCCTTCAAAACTGTGATAGGTAGTGAGGAGTGAAATCAAAAATTTACGCCCTTAGAAATCCTGAAGGTGGTGCTTGGTTTTTGGGGCCCTGTACGCGGCTAGGCTCCCAAAAAGTCCCACACATGTGGTATCCCCGTACTCAGGAAAAGCAGCAGAATGTATTTTGGGGTGCAATTCCACATATAACCATGGCATGTGTGAGCAATATATCATTTAGTGACAACTTTTTGTACATTTTTTTTTTTTCTTTTTGTCATTATTCAATCATTTGGGACAAAAAAAAAAAATATTCAATGGGGTCAACATGCCTCTCAGCAAATAGCTTGGGGTGTCTACTTTCCAAAATGGGGTCATTTGGGGGGGTTTTGTGCCATCTTGGCATTTTATGGCCTTCAAAACTGTGATAGGTAGTGAGGAGTGAAATCAAAAATTTATGCCCTTAGAAACCTTGAAGGCGGTGCTTGGTTTTTGGGGTCCCGTACGCGGCTAGGCTCCCAAAAAGTCCCACACATGTGGTATCCCCGTACTCAGGAGAAGCAGCAGAATGTATTTTGGGGTGTAATTTCACATATGCCCATGGCATGTGTGAGCAATATATCATTTAGTGACAACTTTGTGCAAAAAAAAAAAAGTTTGTCATATTCCCGCAACTTGTGGCAAAATATAAAATATTCCATGGACTGAACATGCCTCTCAGTAAATAGCTTGGGGTGTCTACTTTCCAAAATGGGGTCATTTGGGGGGGTTTTGTGCTATTTTGGCATTTTATGGCCTTCGAAACTGTGATAGGTAGTGAGGAGTGAAATCAAAAATTTGCGCCCTTAGAAATCCTGAAGGCGGTGCTTGGTTTCCGGGGTCCCGTACGTGGCTAGGCTCCTAAAAAGTCCCACACATGTGGTATCCCCATACTCAGGAGAAGCAGCAGAATGTATTTTGGGGTGCAATTCCACATATAACCATGGCATGTGTGAGCAATATATCATTTAGTGACAACTTTTTGTAATTTTTTTTTTTTATTTTTTTTTTTGTCATTATTCAATCACTTGGGACGAAAAAAATAAATATTCAATGGGCTCAACATGCCTCTCAGCAATTTCCTTGGGGTGTCTACTTTCCAAAATGGGGTCATTTGGGGGGGTTTTGTACTGCCCTGCCATTTTAGCACCTCAAGAAATGAGATAGGCAGTCATAAATTTAAAG
Organism: Rana muscosa; assembly: GCA_029206835.1. Lineage (NCBI taxonomy): Eukaryota > Metazoa > Chordata > Amphibia > Anura > Ranidae > Rana > Rana muscosa. Next base: position 1,026,631,856 of record CM055117.1, on the reverse strand, counting down.
CTGTGTAAATTTCAGAAAATGTACCCTAGTTTGTAAACGCTATAACTTTTGCGCAAACCAATAAATATACGCTTATTGACATTTTTTTTACTAAAGACATGTGGCTGAATACATTTTGGCCTAAATGTATGACTAAAATTGAGTTTATTCGATTTTTCTTATAACAAAAAGTAGAAAATATCATTTTTTTTCAAAATTTTCGGTCTTTTACTGTTTATATCGCAAAAAATAAAAATCGCAGAGGCAATCAAATACCATTAAAAGAAAGCTCTATTTGTGGGAAGAAAAGGACGCAAATTTCATTTGGGTACAACATTGCATGTCCGCACAATTTACAGTTAAAGCAGCGCAGTGCCGAATCCCAAAAACAGGCTTGGTCCTAATGGCCCGAAATGGTCCGGGGCTTAAGTGGTTAAAGCATGTTAAACAGCATAGTGCTTGTGCGGTGTCATTTGTCCCTTTCTATGATGTAAATTACCTGGTGGATCCTGTCTGTTTCTGTATCCTCCTAGCTGTGCCTACCATGGTAATCATGGCTGCTGATCCATGGTACTGTGGTCAGTTTATGTGCTCCGTCATCCCGCAGTCTCTCCCTCTCCCCACCCCTCCAGCCGTTATTCCGTGTGGCAGTAAAGTTAGCGATTACAATTACTGCCAGCCCCTCTGTTATAACAAGATATACTACACAGTGTATGTGTTTTTTTTAAAAATTCCGCAGCTAAATACCTTGTTTCACAGCGCCGCTGTACGGTCAGATGTCCTCCCAGCTGATATCAGAGGGGCATCTCAGCCCCTCCCACTGTAGTCCTTAAATCGGGGAAAGAGAGCGGCGGGAGGTCACATGACTGCACAGCGGCGATGTGAAATAAGATATTTAGCTGCAGAATAAAAAAAAAAAACAGACACTGTATAGCATAGCTTGTTATAACAGAGGGGCTGGCAGTAATTGTGCTCACTGACTTTACAACCACTTTAACCACTTAAGGACCGGAAGATTTGCCCCCTTAATGACCAGGCCATTTTTTGTGATACAGCACTGCGTCGCTTTAACTGACAATTGCGCGGTCGTGTGACGTTGTACCCAAACAAAATTTATGTCCATTTTTCCCACAAATAGAGCTTTCTTTTGGTGGTATTTGATCACCTCTGCGTTTTTTCTTTTTGCGCTAAAAACAAAAAAGCGCGATATTTTACACTATTTTGCTATAATATCCCCCAAAAAATTAAAAAAAATTAATTTCTTCATCAGCTTAGGCCAATATGTATTCTTTTACATATTTTTGGTAAAAAAAATTGCAAAAAGCGTGTACTTATTGGTTTGCGCAATAGTTATAGTGTCTACAAAATAGGGAATAGATTTATGGCTTTTTTTTTTTTACTAGTAATAGCGGTGATCAGCGAATTTTAGCAGGACTGCGACATTGTGGCGGACAGATCGGACACTTTTGACACTTTTTTGGGACCATTGACATTATTACAGCGATCAGTGCTATAAAAATGCACTGATTACTGTATAAATGTCACTGGCATGGAAGGGGTTAACACTAGGGGGTGATCAAGGGGTTAAATGTGTTCCCTGGGAGGTGTTTCTAACTGTGAGGGAAGGGGACTGACTGGGAGTACAGAGAGATCGCTGTTTCCAATCACTAGGAACAGACGATCACTCTGAACTCCCCTGTCAGAACGGGGATCTGTTTGTTTACATTGACAGATCCCCGTTCGGATTGGCCTGAGTTGAGGGACACCTATAAAACATCTGTCATATCATCTGTTGTGCTTTTAAGGGACAGTTTTGCCCGCACAATATATTAATTTTAAGTTCTTTTTAACGAAAGATATTTTTGAATACAAGTCAATCTATATGATACAGTCTATAATATGAAACTTATTCACGGAGACGTGTGATCATACAAAATAGCTACATTTATTGGTTGACAAAAAGCAAATATTTACATGAAATTAAAATACCAATTCTGTTACATGAACGACTTCAAAATCAATAAAATTACCCGCAAAATGGGCATACAGTCCCTTAAACATAATGCTATCATGATGAATTCTCAATAGGTTCAACAACCTTGTATAATTGACAATGAAACAGAACGTCTGTATTTCACACATCCAACCGTTACTATACTGCAGGTAAGTAAGTGGTTAACAATGTGAAATAAATTGGACGTTTGTTTTGTCACTAAGATTGGAACTGTGCAAAAATAACAATATATTGAAAAATTGAATCTTTACAAAAACATCTACCAGTTGTTGGTTAATGAGAATAAACCATAATTGCAGAATGTTCAATACTTCAATATTATTGAGAACAACAATGAATTCAAGATAAAATCAAAATGGCATAATTACCCATTCCACAATCGCAATTTCCTACTGGCAAGTGACCAGAGTTAAGATGGCTGCCATGGCTTTCAGGATTCGGGTGTCTAGGAATCTTCATGAGTGTAAGAATATGTCTTCATGCATGGTGCATGGGTGTCAGTCTGTCTGAGCATGTGGATCTCCCAGTGTGCCCCTCAGGGTGGGTCCCTGAGTGTCTCTCCCCGGCCGGTGGGAGTCACTGCTGTCTGGGAGTCCTTTGGTGAGTGATGTCAGTGTGTGGTCCCCTCCTCTGGTCTAATTTTTCTTCCCTTAAATATTGTCTCTGGACAATAAGATTATAAAAATTATCCTAAGTTCTTCCCAAAGGAGGTGGTTCTTCCACTCATTGGTGGCTGCAGTTAGGGGCGTTACTGTCCAAGGATCTCTGGTTTCTATAGGTTGGTAATTTAATAATTAACTGTTCCCTGAATTTTTGGGAACCTCAAGTAATACCACTTTCAGCCACTAGGGCATCAATTCTTTAAGTTGATATATTCTATTCTCAGAATGTGTGTAATTTGTATATTGTGGGAAGAATATATGGATTTTAATCTTCTGGTAATCCGGTATATATAACGTACTTCTAATATACTTCTTGATTCATTCACATAACATAATTTGTTTTATATTCCTGTCTAAAAATATATCTATAAGCTGGTTTTTCTAAACAGGGTACAGATTATATGTCAATCAATATAACATTCAATATTTATCTATATCTTTTGAAATGTGGTCATTTCTAAACGTAGACTCCTTTTGTATTCTATAATCATAATTTGACGTATTTCATAATGCTAATTAACTCTTTATGACACTTCTATATTGTGACAGCAGGAAGGTAAAGTCACCTGGTTGCATCCAGGGGGGTAGATATATTTCGCCCAGATTCAGGCTTTACGCCGACTTATACAACTAGGTGGAGAGTTGTATAAGCCCAGCTGAGGCTAGTGGGCTCATGGATGAGTCATACCTCTAGGGAGAGTGTGGGGCGTCGTGCAGACAGGGAGTTGATGAGACCAGCTGAAGCTTGTCAGCTCATTTAGGCCTCTATAAGAACTCCCAGCTTCATTAGATGTTAGCTCATGCCTGGACCCAGACCTGTGTGGACTGTCTAGGGAGAGTGAACCCCTGTGCGGTGAGACAAAGCCTGTGTGGCTATTTGCTTGGACATTTAAAACCAGGGACTTAGGGACTAGGACAGCACCAGGCTGATCCCAGTTGTTAGTTAGGAAACCTGTATGTTTAGTCAGAGGTCAAGTTGACCAGGATTTATTTTGTTTATGTTTCTTTTTCTTTGCTGTGTTTTGTCACTGTAAATAGAAAATAAACCGCACCATTTTGAAAACCACAACCTCACAGTTGGTGGAGAATGCGGGCAGTTTTTTTTTTAAGCCAGCATGGAGGAGATACTGAAGCAGCTGGCTCTAGCAAATGCCAATCAACAGCAGACAAATGCAGGTTTGTAAAAGAACTTCGCAGCCCAGCAGCAAGCTCATCAACAGAGCCTTGCAGCCCAGCAGCAGACAAACGCAACTTTGCAACAGAGTCTGGAGGCTCAGCAACAAGCCCAGCAGCAATCTGAGGCCCGCTTCATAGACCTGTTGCAGAAGCAAGAGCAGAGACTACAACAACAGATGGAAGCAGTAATGCAGCAACGTCCGCAGACCAGTGAGGAAAGCCGTCCCACTAATACCGCGTCCTTTGGGGTGAGTCGTTTATTGACAAAAATGACTGGAGAGGATGATCCAGAGGTATTTTTGACCACATTTGAAAGGACCGCTGAAAGAGAAAAGTGGCCTGAGGAGCAGTGGGCTGGACTGGTGGCTCCTCTGTTAACTGGTGAATCGCAGAAAGCTTACTATGACCTAGAGCCTAACCAAGCAAAAGACTATGTGATGCTAAAAGCTGAAATATTGGCAAGGCTGGGTGTCACCCAGGCTGTCCGGGCTCAGCGTGTGCATAACTGGACTTTCCAGCTTGGAAAACCCCCCAGGTCTCAAATGTATGATCTCATTCACCTGAGCAGAAAGTGGCTACAGCCAGAGACTTTGTCCGCACCAAAGATTGTGGAACGTGTTGTAATGGATCGGTTTTTGAGAGCTCTTCCTACTGCCATCCAAAAGTGGGTAAGCCATGGAGACCCAGAGACGGCCGATGGTCTTGTGGATCGTGTGGAGAAATACTTGGCTACAGAGAACCTGACGGCCTCTTCCAGAGACACTCGGACTTTCCACCCTAAGACCAGACCATCCCCAGGGGCGGATAAGAGGATTCCAAGGGGTGAGGGTGGAGAGAGTGAGAGGGTGGGAGCTCTACCCCAAGTTTGGCGAGAACAGCCTGGGAAATCAGCGGCTCAAGAGGCCGCAAGAAGGATCGTTTGCTACCGCTGCCGGCAAGCGGGACATATTGCAGCCAATTGCCCGGTTGTGGAGGAACCCATGCAGTGTGACTTTCTGACGGGCAGACGTCAGTCGCTGTGTGCGACAGTCGCATGCACTGCCATTCGAGGAACTGAGAAACATTTATGCAAAATGTGTGTTAATGGTAGAAATGTTGTGGTATTGCTGGATTCAGGTAGCCTTGTGACCCTGATAAAGGCTGAGTTAGTTAAAACAGAGGTCTCTGGGAATAACAAGGTAGCTGTTATTTGTGTGCATGGGGACACCCGAGAGTATCCAGTGACTACAGTGTGTTTCGAGACCCCCAAAGGTACCCTCTCTCATCCAGTGGGCTTAGTATCTCAGTTACCGCATGACGCCATTGTGGGAAGGGATTTTCCGAAGTTCTGGGAACTGTGGGATGATCCTGAGCCCCCCACTGGTGCCCCTATGTACCAGGAATGTGATAGCCAGAACTCCCCTGAGAGTGGTGAGGACTCTCCGGAATTTCCCTTATCAGTATTGGCAGGGGAGACTCAAGAAACTGGAGAGGAGCCCACCTCCTCAGACGAAAACCTACCGTCTGTGGAGTTTTCTGATCTTGAGGTTCACAGGGAAAACTTTGCCACAGAACAGTTGAAAGACCCCGCCCTAATAAAGGCACGGGAAAACGTAGTGAAAATAGATGGCGAGTTAGTGAACCCAGATAATACCTGCACTTACCCATACTTCAGCGTAGAGAAGGACCTACTGTATCGGGTGGCAAAAAGGGCAGAAGAAACCGTTGAGCAGCTTGTGGTGCCCAAACCTTACAGGAAGTTGGTGTTGGAGTTGGCCCATGGGCACATTCTTGGAGGTCATCTGGGGACAGAGAAAACCCGAGAGAGGGTATTACAGAGATTCTATTGGCCGGGGGTGATGAAGGACATAGAAAATTATTGTTCCTCCTGCCCTGTGTGTCAGAGGTCGGCCCCGATGCCACATTTCCGTAGCCCGCTGGTCCCTCTACCCATCATTGAGGTCCCGTTTGAGAGGATCGCCATGGATTTGGTAGGTCCTATAATCAAGTCCGCTAGGGGGCACCAGTACATATTAGTTATAATGGACTATGCCACCCGTTATCCAGAAGCGATCCCTCTCCGAAATACCTCGGCCAAAACCATAGCCAAAGAGCTATCTCTTGTGTTTAGCCGGGTGGGTATTTGTAAAGAACTGCTTACGGACCAAGGTACACCCTTTATGTCCCGGGTTATGAAGGAGCTGTGTAAATTGTTCAAAGTGACGCAATTACGTACATCTGTGTATCACCCCCAAACCGATGGGCTGGTTGAAAGATTCAACAAAACCCTAAAACAAATGTTGAAGAAAGTGGTGGATAGAGATGGAAAGGATTGGGACTGTCTACTTCCTTATCTGATGTTTGCTATTAGGGAGGTGCCCCAATCCTCTACGGGATTCTCCCCCTTTGAGTTACTGTATGGGAGACACCCAAGAGGGCTGTTGGATATTGCCAAGGAAACTTGGGAAAGTGAGAGTTCTCCCCACAGGAGTGTGATTGAGCATGTCGCCCTGATGCAAGACCGAATTGCACAGGTAATGCCCATCGTGAAGGAACATTTGGCCCAAGCGCAGTTAGCACAGCAGAGAGTGTACAACCGTGGAGCCAAGACCCGTACCTTTTCCCCGGGGGATAGGATACTGGTACTTGTCCCTACGGTTGAAAGTAAATTCCTTGCCAAATGGCAAGGCCCCTACGAGATAATGGAAAAAGTGAGCGAAGTGAATTACAAGGTCAGACAACCAGGAAGGCGAAAGCCCGAACAGATCTATCACGTTAATCTGTTGAAAGCCTGGAGGGATAGAGAGTCCCTAGTCGCAGACACTTGGTCACCAGCTCAAACTGGTTGCGTGATTCCTGAGGTTGGAATAGCAGCCACCTTGTCACAACCCCAACAACAGGAGGTTAAGGAGTTTGTGCTTCGCAACAAGGAGGTATTCTCTGAGCTGCCGGGACAAACATCTGGGGTAGAGCATGACATCATTACCCCGCCCGGTGAAAGGGTGAAGTTAAAACCCTATCGGATCCCAGAGGCCCGACGGGAGGCAATACGGGAGGAAGTACAGAAAATGCTGAACTTAGGGGTGATAGAGGAGTCCCAAAGTGATTGGTCTAGTCCCATTGTGTTGGTGCCTAAACCGGATGGGAGCTGGCGATTTTGTAACGATTTTCGTCAGTTGAACAAAGTTACAAAATTTGACACCTACCCCATGCCACGTATAGATGAGTTGATCGACCGGCTGGGAACAGCCCGATACATGACGACTCTTGACCTCACAAAAGGGTATTGGCAAATCCCCCTGGCCAAGTCGGCCAAAGAGAAAAACGCATTTGTAACCCCAGACGGGGCGTTCCAATATAAAAGAATGCCGTTCGGGTTACAGAATGCGCCGGCCACATTCCAGCGGAAAATGGACCAGATGCTGAGGCCCCATCGGAAGTATGCTGCGGCTTACCTGGATGACGTAATTGTCCATAGCACAGATTGGGCCTCACATCTGCCAAAAGTGCAAGCAGTCCTGGACTCTGTTCGGGAAGCGGGGTTTACGGCTAACCCCAAGAAGTGTACCATTGGGCAGGAGGAGGCCAAATATCTTGGGTACACCATTGGGAGGGGAGTAATAAAACCCCAACTCAACAAAGTCGAGGCCATCCAGAGTTGGCCACGTCCCAACAGCAAGAAGCAGGTACGAGCCTTTCTGGGAATCGCTGGGTATTATCGGCGATTCATTCCCCACTTTGCTTCTAAGGCTGTGCCCCTAACCAACCTGACGAAGGGGAAAGGGTCGGTCATGATTAAATGGACCCCCGAGGCTGAGGCAGCATTCCAATTCTTGAAACAAGCCTTATGTAGTCAGCCAGTGTTGTACTCACCCGACTTCTCTAAAGACTTTGTCGTACAAAGTGATGCGTCAGATGTGGGGTTAGGAGCAGTATTGTCCCAGGTCTGGAACGGGGAAGAGCACCCAGTCATTTACCTCAGCAGGAAGTTGAAGTCCCATGAGGTAAATTACGCCACCGTTGAAAAGGAGTGTTTAGCGGTGAAGTGGGCTCTAGATTCCCTTCGGTACTACCTGCTAGGTAGGCACTTTGACTTGGATACGGATCACGCTCCGTTAAAGTGGATGGCTCAAAACAAGGAAACAAATAGAAGAGTGAATAGGTGGTTCCTGGCCCTCCAGGAATTCAACTTCACAGTAAAGCATCGCCCTGGCATTCAAATGGGGAATGTGGATGCTTTGTCTCGAGTACATGAATGCCTGATTGCTGGTGTTCCAACCCCGAGGTTAAAACAAGAGGGGGGGTATGTGACAGCAGGAAGGTAAAGTCACCTGGTTGCATCCAGGGGGGTAGATATATTTCGCCCAGATTCAGGCTTTACGCCGACTTATACAACTAGGTGGAGAGTTGTATAAGCCCAGCTGAGGCTAGTGGGCTCATGGATGAGTCATACCTCTAGGGAGAGTGTGGGGCGTCGTGCAGACAGGGAGTTGATGAGACCAGCTGAAGCTTGTCAGCTCATTTAGGCCTCTATAAGAACTCCCAGCTTCATTAGATGTTAGCTCATGCCTGGACCCAGACCTGTGTGGACTGTCTAGGGAGAGTGAACCCCTGTGCGGTGAGACAAAGCCTGTGTGGCTATTTGCTTGGACATTTAAAACCAGGGACTTAGGGACTAGGACAGCACCAGGCTGATCCCAGTTGTTAGTTAGGAAACCTGTATGTTTAGTCAGAGGTCAAGTTGACCAGGATTTATTTTGTTTATGTTTCTTTTTCTTTGCTGTGTTTTGTCACTGTAAATAGAAAATAAACCGCACCATTTTGAAAACCACAACCTCACAATATATAAAGTCACACTGGTATCTATATTTATTCTTCTAACACAGTCCCTAGGTCAACAGATACTAAAATCATAATTTCCCTATGGCTTAACATGTCGTTTGGTAATCTAAACATAATTTTTCATTTATTCCCGACCTATATTTATATAGGCAGATATATAGGAAAAGCTATACCTGGTTTGATTTGTTTATGGTTTGTAAGAAGGCATTTCGATTGACCTAACTTCCTCCATTATACAAAATGTATGGCATGGAAGTGCGCATGCGCGGGGACTCGGAGAAGGACGTGTGCTGACCGAGCTCCCGGCACCCCGACCCACCAGAGCTAACGATAGCGCAGGCACTGAGGTCCGTGAGCCAGGACCGATCCCACACCAGCCCCGAAGTGGCGATGAACCGTAGGGCACAGGGGCAGCCGCGGAAAGGACACGATACGCAAACTACAGCCCAGAAGAGAGCAGGGCCTTCCCCTACAGCACAGCCGCGATCCAAGATGGCGCCGGGTAAGCCAGACACACGAGGCAGCACGGCAGCAGCCAGATCCGACGGCGCTACACAGAGAGGAGACAGGCAGCTAAATCTGGAGCCAACTAGGGATCCATTCTCCTCACAATCCTCGGGAGAGGTGGAGACCGGACAGCGGGGTGAGTCACTATCACATCCCCCATCCCCAGCCATATACGCTGATAGACATGACTCTCCAAACTCCCCTGCCTCCCCTGCCTCCTCCATGGATAGGAACATGGCAGACTTAGCAGAAGTCCTCATTAGCCAATCCAGCCAATCCAGCCAGGATATGCCAATTCCCCAGCTCTCACACTATTCCCCTGATGCTGTACTGTTGGGCAGATTCTCCACCATGCTGCAGCAGGAGCTCTCTAAGGCCTGCACATTAATCACCACTGACCTGAAAAAAGACATCCATAGCTTGGGAGAGCGTTTTGAGCTAATTGAAACCAAAGTGGATGGAGCCATCAAAAGGGTCAACCAGAACTCAGCCATGGTGACAGACCTCCAGGATAGATTAGAAGAGGCATTCACAAAAATTGAAGATTTGGAGAATCGTTCTCGTAGGTACAATGTCCGCGTGCGTGGCCTCCCTGAAACTCACACAGATCTAGAGGGGGCTGTAAAAGACCTGATGAAAACCCTTATCCCTGATATAGCCAACCACCACATGGAAGTTGATCGCGTTCACCGAGCACTGACAGCCCCAAGGGCCGACGGCCTACCACGAGACATTATTGTTAAGCCACATTACTACCGCATTAAGGATAAGATGATGCTTGCGGCTCGCAACAGGCCGGACCTGTCGCTATTTGGAACACCAATACAGCTCTTTACAGATTTGGCGCCATCAACGGTCCAGAAACGCAGAAACCTACGGCCATTACTCCAGCAACTTATGGCCAAACAGATTAAGTATCGATGGTCGTTCCCTTTTAAGTTATCATTCACTTACAACGGAAAGTCCCACTCCTTTTCCACGTTCCAAGCAGGCGAAGACCTACTGCTTAGTCTCGGCATCATTGCACGGGACTCTCCGACTCCGATTTCATCTCCCCCTTGTCTGGATCATCGTCCCCTCTCCCCGATATGGCAGGATCGCACACGCTCACAGGCCAGAAATGCTCGCCGGAATACCTGAGTATTATTGCTCTTCTCTCTTTTTGCTTTTTTGCCCCTTTTGGGAACTGTTAGTGCTTGATTGCACGGATATGGCCTGGGCCCATGGTGGACTATGGGCCTGATGGGGCCATCGTTACCGTTCACAGTTCACAGGTTACAAAGTCACGGGTTACAAAGTTACTGGAGTTCCTGGTTCTTCGGACTGGCTGCCAGCCGAATATTTTACAACCCCGACGGGCCCAACCTGGTCGAAGAAATTTTGCTTTTTGCTTTTTAGCAGTCTGGGGGCCTTAGTCGGACCGCAATGTGTTCCCCTGTTGGGCTGTGGCTCGGGGGCCGGAACGACCGATGGGGACCCTTCCGGCCCCGGCGCCACTGGCCTTGGGAATGCATGTTCCTATAGACAGCCTGTTATGTTAAAACTGTATTGATTGATTTTGTCATTTCCGATATGACCTCGAATAGCCTGCTCGTACAGAGTGTAATCATATTTGGGTCGGGGTGGTCATGCTTGCCACCCAACTGCAAGACTACCTATCCTACGACAAGGATGGTACCCTTGCATCTAATTTGCCGGATGTTGTCTCCGGCAGGGGTTATTCCCCATTCCTTCATTCATCAGCTAGGATTGAGTTATATTGATTGTTTGGGCCTAAGGCCTATGTATATGTTTTTTTGCTTTTATTTTTGTTTCTCTTCTTCTCTAATGCCTTTTCCTTCTCTCCCTTCCCCCTCTTTCTTCGGAGCCTCGGTTCAGCGCCCTTCCCTTATGTCATGGTCTGAGAGGTCACATAGCCAAACAGTCATCATCATCGGGACCCTTCTCGCTTCATTCATTATGCAAGGTAAGAGTGCTCTGCCCTACCACGATGGCCACCACATATAACACAGACTATTCGATAGTTAGCCACAATGTACATGGATTTAACTCCCCTACTAAAAGAACTAAGGCTTTCCAGTTTTATCATAAACAGAAGGCTGAAGTCCTGCTATTGCAGGAAACTCATTTCTCCAATGTCTCAGCGCCCCGTTACCTCAATGGGAAGTATCCACAGTTTTACTTGGCAGGGGGTCGGGAAAAGAAGGGCGGTGTAGCCATCTGCTTTTCGAAACGGACCCCCTTTACCCCCATCGCTATCGTTAAGGACAAGAGAGGTAGATATATTTTGGCAGTGGGGCGGCTCCATGACCAGGAGGTGTCCTTTATATCATACTATGCCCCGAATACTGGACAGCCGGAATTCTTTAGCAAAATGCTGAAGATTCTTATGCCCAAAGTCCAGGGTCAGGTCATTATGGGAGGCGATAGTAATATTCCCTTGGACAGAATTATGGATAAATCGGACTCCTCTAGACCAACATTGAAACGCCCACCGACTGGAAGCAGCAAGGTTGCACGTCTGTTTCATTTCTATGACCTCATCGACGCCTGGCGAGAAAATAACCCTACGGTCAGAGACTTTACACACTTTTCACAAGCCCATCATACTTACTCGAGGATAGACCACGTTCTAGTACGTACGCCTTTGCTACCATTTATTAAGTCGGTTAAGATTTTATCTACCCCTTGGTCTGATCATTCCCCGATAAAACTCTCTACTTCAGGGCTATGGACTAAATCTAGACCCTCCCCGTGGAGACTTAATGTGAGCTTGCTGAATGACCCTACAATCTTTTTAGAGATTCAAAAGGAAATACAGGAATACTTTAGACTTAATAAGGCATCGGACACATCCCCCGCAATTAACTGGGTAGCTCATAAAGCAGCGATTAGGGGCATATTGTTACAAGTGGCAGCCAGGATTAAACGCAATAGGGAACAGGCAAATAAGATTCTGGAAACTAACTTAGATAACTTACTTAGTGAACAGCACAGAAATCCCCTGGTAGATATAAGGCATAAAATTGACGAGGCTCGACTAGCACTAAATCTTAGCTTGACTACTCAAGCGGAGAAACATATTAGTTGGTCTAAGCACAGGTTCTATACGATGGGTGATAAACCTACCACAATGTTAGCTAGAAAACTGGTTCCTCGACCGTACACACCGACTTTGCCTAAACTACGACTATCCACGGGCCTAACCTCCCAGAACCCCGAACGGATAATTGGAGAATTTCACAAATTTTATGCTAAGCTGTATGGAGTGCAGGACAAGTTCGATTCATCTGAAGCGAGCACATTCTTTCGCGACTTACAGCTGCCTAAATTGACACAAGCCCATGCGGAACTGATGGACGGTGCTCTTACAGAGCCTGAAGTCAGGGCTGCAATCAAAACCCTACACCCTACCAAGGCCCCTGGGCCAGATGGATTCCCGGGTCACTACTATAGGAAATATCACGATCTTCTGGCCCCACATCTCTGTACTTACTTTAATGACCTGAGAAGCGGCAGCAAGCTCCCCAGCCATGAAAATGTAGCCTATATAAGTGTTATCCCGAAACCAGGAAAGGACCATACAGACTGTTCCAATTATCGCCCAATTTCTCTGATCAATACGGATCTTAAGATTCTAACCAAAATACTGGCCCAGAGACTTAATACTTTTCTTCAGTGTTATATCCATCCTGACCAAGCAGGTTTTGTCCCGACAAGACAGGCATCGGACCAAACCCGCCGGATAATTAACCTTATCTCGGCAGTTCGGTCTGATTGGGATGGAAAGGGGACTAGGAGGGGAATGTTACTTTCATTGGATATCCAGAAGGCGTTCGATTCTATCTCCTGGGACTATCTTTTTGATGTTCTCACACGCTTTGGATTTGGGAGACGCTTTCTGGATCTCCTTCACATATTATATGATTCCCCCAGTGCCTCGCTAATGCTCAGAGGATATACATCCCAAACATTTCCTATCAGGAGAGGAACTAGACAGGGCTGCCCGTTGTCGCCACTATTATTCGCCCTGGCGATTGAACCACTAGCGCTCAAAATTCGCGCCTGCAGAGATATACAGGGCATTTATTGCGGAGACTATGAACACAAATGTTTACTCTTTGCGGACGACTTGTTGCTGACCTTGACCTCACCGATCACATCCCTACCTAACTTGTATGCTATTTTGCAGCCTTTCTCCAACATTTCCGGGTTGGCAATTAATCATAGTAAGTCAAGAGCACTGAACTTATCTTTGCTAAGCTCCACTCAGGCTACGCTTGAAAAATCATTTCAATTCCGATGGGAATCCACAGCTCTCCCTTATTTAGGCATACAGCTGACCTCATCTATTGGTGAGTTGTACAAAGAGAATTATCCAGCCCTTTTCAAACGGCTAACAGCTGACATGGCTAAGTGGCAGGTTCACCCGCCATCGTGGTTTGGCAGACTTCACTCAATTAAAATGAATGTTCTACCTCGATTATTGTATTTCTTCCGTACCTTGCCAGTTTCATTGGCCCGTGATGACCTTAAACGATTCCAGAATAAAGTACTACAGTTTATTTGGGGTGATAAGAGACCCAGGGTGAATAGGAGCACTCTATACACGTTGAAGCGGAGAGGAGGACTTGGTCTTCCAGACTTATTAAAATATTTTTATGCTGCCCAGATAGCACAACTTACAAGGTTTCACTCCCAACAGGCACAGGCCATTTGGATGGCTATGGAATCTTATTCCTGCCGTCCCAAACCTATTTCTTATATTTTATGGCTCCCTATCAAGGAGCGACCTCCTATACTTTGCCCTACTTTATCCATGTCACTGGAACTATGGGACAGACTCTCCAGATCTCACAAATTCAAATCTCCTCATTCTCCACTGACACCTCTGCTTCAAAATAAAGCATTCACCCCGGGTCTCACTCCACTAGCGTTCGAATGGTGGACTAATAAGGGTTTTAAGTGTATTGCTGACTTGTGCGATCATAGAGGTATGCTGACCGAACGGACTATGGCTGACAGGCATCAAATGCCTCCAGCGGAGGGTTATAGGTTCGCCCAAATCTCACATTATGTACAAACCCTGGCTCGCAAGAGCAACCTAGCAACCCAAACTCCCATGGAACATCTATGCAAAAATTATGATAAAATTAAAGGACATTTATCTGCTATATATTCGATATTGCTGAGTGTATCGACAAAGCTGACTTATATGGTCCAATGGGAGACCGACTTGCAGGAAACCCTGGATCTGGACGAATGGCATAGGATAGCCGAGACAGCATCTCGTTCGCTCGTCAATACTTCAATAATTGAGGCCAATTATAAGGTTCTACTGAGGTGGTATATGGTGCCGGTCAGACTGGCAACTTTTGTCTCAGGAGCTACCCCGTTGTGCTTTAGAGGATGTGGCCAGATGGGCACCACCTATCATATTTGGTGGACATGCCCAAAGGTCCGGAGGTTTTGGATCAGGGTGTATAATTTAGTTTACTCCCTTACCCAACTAAACCTAACTAAATCAGCTAAGCAAGCACTACTGGGGGGAGGAGATGTGGAAGCCTCCAAGTCCTGCAAGAGGCTCTTGACATTTATTTTTATTTCAGCCAAAATCACTATTGCTAGGAACTGGAAATCGGCAGCTCTACCATTCGATCAGCTTAAAGGCAAATTGTCTTGGTTGATGCTAAACGAACGCTTGACCGCTCTGGCCCAAGATAAAATGAAACTGTTTCATGGAGTTTGGGACCCATGGCTTCGTTACCTAACTAATGACCCGGAGATGTTTACAGCATAGCCTAGGGGATTAGGTTGAGATGTCTGGATGCTGAATCGGGGCTCCTCCCCCCTCCCTCCCCCCATTCCCCCCTCCTCAACTGTCCTTTCCTTACTCTGTCTCCTTCCTTCTATTCTTTGTCACTGTCCTCTTTCCTCTCTTTTGAAATTTGTTTATTGTTTATTTTTGGAGTCAGATCCAGACCTTAGAGGTTTGTGCTGCTCCCTGTTTTCTCAGCTCCTACGGGACCATTGTCAGTCTGATCAGACCTCTGGGCTGCCCACACGGCCGGCTGAGTTGCGCCCCCCCCGATAGATGGATGGGGGGGCGGCTCATCTGGGTGGACGGTTCAGATATGATCTGCGATGCTAATAGGGGTTAACGGCTCTACGGAGCTTCGGACTACTCCAAGGACCCCTACACTTGGTGATCTTCATTGTGTTACCCCAAATGTTGATTGTGACTGTACAATGTTATGTGGCGACTTTTATACATTTTGTATAACAAAACTTGAATAAAAAGATTGAAACACAAAATGTATGGCATGTTGTAATATACATTTATATATGTATATTTATATGAACCGTAATGTCATTTTTTAATTCCAGTTTCAGTTGCTTGTTAATAATGGACTGGGTTTTCCTTAAGACAAGATACCAGTTCAGCTATATAAACAAATCCTTCACCTGGATCCTTCTTGGTCAACATCATCCTTTGTCCCCATACGGCTAGTATTGTCCTTTCTGTGTACTAAAAAGCCTTTCTCACAATGGGTGAGTTTGCTCTAGTTGGAAGGTTTGTAATTTGGTTAACTATCTGTAGAGTATTTTCAATGGCAGTGTTGACTTCTCTAAACATCTCTAATTTGTCCTGAGGAAAGTTGTCATTGTTTTAACTTTCAAACCAGGTTTGTAAATGTTAGAGATGGCTAGCCCAATTGTTATGGGAAAAACGTGTTCATCAGCTTTTGAGGCCTAAGTGAACTTTCAAGTCTCTGCCCGTAAATATTAAAATTGTTATTATTATTAATATTATTATTAAGGAAACCCATGACATAATCCCCCCTTTTGAAGTCGGCAAATGCCGTAAGTCGTTTGGGAGACTTCAAAACGGGAAAAGGTTGAGGAGATCTGGCTTAATTCGGCCTTGTATCCGGATTGTGGGTACTGAATATAGCATTTAAGGGGTGTTGACATCTGCAGATGGGAGTAATTCATTGAGAAAAAGATGGGTATGTGATTGATGTGTGCATCTCGAGGCCGTCATCCGTCGGTTGGCGGGAAATGGATCACTCCGGGCACCTGTGGGCTTGGCCGTCCTGGTGAGTCTTGTCCGTGCAGACTAGCCATCAGTGGTGTCTCTGGATTCTCCATACGGTTCCTTCTCTGGATGTTTCACACATGTCGGACTCTCGGTTCTGTTGATCGGCTTATGGACATCTTAGTCCTGTAAGGAAAATGGATTCCATGAGAAAAAGACAATGTTTTTTTTTTTTTTTACATGACCTGCGTTTTGAGATCTCAGTGTCAGGCTGGTGTCCTGGCTTCCTCAGAGCCCCCCCTTTAGCCCATTGTGTCACCAGTCCTTTAACTAAACACTCTGGCTAGCAAGACAATGTCTGAACATTTGCTATGGGAGACAAAGCTCTAGGGCTCATTAACATGAGGACATTAGTTTATAGCTGTGGATACCAGACATCAATAACTAACTGCGATCTTCAGAACCATTTTTTTTTTTTTTTTAGCTTAATTGTAGCGGTTCTGGAATGATAAAAATGAAAAACATTTCAGTTTGACACGTGACATTTACTGTCAGTAACAAAATATTTGACACGACAGTCAACCTTCTACTTGGGAGGAATAAACAAAGAAAATCTCCCCCTTTGGGGTGTCAATACAACTCATTTGAGGCAATCAAACTACCTTATGCGGGTGACTCCTCATCTTTTTCCAAAATATCAAACCATTTTAGTCCTTCTGATATTAATGTCTTTAGGATTCGGTCATCCTCTGTAATTATCGTCTTCTGCGACTTCTTGAAATTAAGCTGTCTGGAGCGACCTGTTTATGTCAGAGGAATGAAGTGACCACTGAAAGATAGGAGAATAGTTAATATCTAACGACCAAAATCCCAGTTAGGGATTTCAGGATCCTACTACTGTAACCTGGGGAAAAACATGGTGTTAGAACCTCTGTCTCCTATACCTTTCCAGTGCATTCCTCTGATTTTTTTTTAACACAGGCGCTTCAAAGGTTCCATGGCCCTTGGCTGGCCACAGTATTTGCCCTTTGAAAAAACGTTACTCACGTTCCGTACAGCAATGAAGCTGTGCAACATATCCATAATTTGATTTATTTTGGTTTCTGCATTGCCTACAGGCTGATCAGAATAGGGTTTTGGGACCCAGTTTCTGAATTTTCTGGGGACTATTGGCTCAGTTTGATCAGAAATATCCCCATCAGAACCACTGTCCTGATTCTGGGATAGTTGTCTGGGCCTTAATTTCTCCCTATTTTTCTGAGGATTTTGTGGTGTCTTACCCTGTGAGTGCTCCCTATTTACCTGTGTAGGTCCCCGGGGCGAATTGGACCGGTAATAGTGTGGGTTTCTACCTTTAAGTTTAAATTTGACCCGTTGGAGATACACCCTATAGTTTCTCTTAAACCTCGGGTCTGGTTCCCTTGGGAGATACTCCTGAGGTGGTCTTTGGGCTCCCCCTCTAAAGGGTGGTCTCTGCTCCCTCCTTCTAATTGGTGGGGTATCTGGTCCCTCGCTGGGGAAACTCTGTAGCATATCTCCTCTGACTATATCAGCACATGTCAATTTCTGGGTTTCAAACCGTAATAATTGAGGAGATACATTAATTTCATCCACAATTTGAATTATGGGTTGAGGCCTTCCTTGGTATTCACCAGTTTGCTGGATAGAGTACAAATTGTTACCCTCTTTTACCAAGTACTCCAGTGGGCACCCCCCTTTGTAGTCTTTTGCTAAACTCACTTTTATGTGGATAGGTAGGGCCTCAAAGAACATGGATTTAAACTCAGGGTGATTGTAATCTGGCTCATTTTTTTCTAAGTGATGAGCACTTTTGAGCACAGCCAAAAATTCTGTGGGGC
This sequence comes from Rana muscosa, assembly GCA_029206835.1. NCBI lineage: Eukaryota > Metazoa > Chordata > Amphibia > Anura > Ranidae > Rana > Rana muscosa. The sequence goes on along the minus strand of CM055117.1, from coordinate 1,026,613,799 downwards.
TTTGATTACTGGCACATCTCAGATTTTGTATAGCCGCACTAACCACTGTAACGTTTTTGTGCTGGCCAAATTTTAGAAGACAGCGGTGTTTAATTTCTTGCCATGAAGTACCAGACAGACCTGTTAAAGATTCGCAGAATCTACGGTGTTTGGTTTCAAATACCAACGGTAAGAAATTAATCCTAGACTGGTCATCATCTAGGCCTAAAGCTGATAAGGTATTTTCATAGGCCTCAATGTGGTCAATGACGCACATGGCTCCCTCTTCATCAAAGACTGGAAAAGCATCATTTAAAATTTTTATTATTTCTGAGGCGTCCTGTTTAGGGGTACCTGACTTTTCCTCTGATCCCAGGGAAAAATGATTAGACCCACTTTCATGTGTTAGTTCAATTTTCACCCCCTTTTGCTCTATAGATGGCTTGGGGTAGGATGAGGGTTCTTTTTGTGATCCCTCTCCATGGTCTAACTCCCACATTTCCGATTGAGAGTCAGATATTAAATTTTGATCAGATTCTATATTTTCAGGGTTAGGCATTTGAGCATTACCCTGGGGCACAAACTTCACTTGTTCTTTTAATTCTTCTGATTGCTTAATTAGGGATTCCTGTCCTGACCTAAGCTGATTTGTTTCTTCTTTTAAATTTCCACTGCTTATTGCTCGGCAACTTTCTAAATTTCCACTGCATATTACTCTGCAACTTTTGTCAGGAGACTCATTTTCCTGCAGAAAACTCTCCCTTTCTTCTATTACTTGTTTCCACTCTTTATTTACCTTGTGACATTTGTCCAGATTAATTTTAATGTTCTCTAGCAACTGTTCTATTTCATTTTGCACTTTCATTTTAGACTCATGATAATGATCTGCCTTTTCATTGGTCTCCTTTTTATTCCTAGTGAGCTCACATTCCCTTTCTGTTAAATGTGGCTGGGATTTGAAGATATCACTTTCCTGTTCGGTATTTTGACGTTTAAACTCTCTATGAAGATACGTTTGGACAATGCATCGTTCAAAATGAATGTGATCAAGCCTTTCTATTTCCTTTGTCTCAGAGGAGCTGTCTTTTAGTGCATAACTTTGACCTTCCGCGTTCCATACGTCTTTTACTAAATGACGGGTGCGGTTATTACAGTCTTTATTGTATGCTTTTAGATCAGTCTCATCAGACAATCTTTTTCTGACATGATCCGCCATTTCAATTTTAGAAATTTCCAACACTTCCTGTACATGTACCAACTTTTTCTGAGTACTCATATTACCACTAAGGTCTGACTCTTGATAATCCCTATCAACATACAATTTACTTTGACCAGGCATTTTTAGGCAAACAAAAAAATATATTTTTAAAATTAATAATTAATAATTTCATGCAAAATATTATTAATGTCACCACCATAACTATGATTGATCTTGTACAAAACATCGACGTTATCTCAGCTCAGTGCCTCCATAATATATGTTGTGCTTTTAAGGGACAGTTTTGCCCGCACAATATATTAATTTTAAGTTCTTTTTAACGAAAGATATTTTTGAATACAAGTCAATCTATATGATACAGTCTATAATATGAAACTTATTCACGGAGACGTGTGATCATACAAAATAGCTACATTTATTGGTTGACAAAAAGCAAATATTTACATGAAATTAAAATACCAATTCTGTTACATGAACGACTTCAAAATCAATAAAATTACCCGCAAAATGGGCATACAGTCCCTTAAACATAATGCTGTCATGATGAATTCTCAATAGGTTCAACAACCTTGTATAATTGACAATGAAACAGAACGTCTGTATTTCACACATCCAACCGTTACTATACTGCAGGTAAGTAAGTGGTTAACAATGTGAAATAAATTGGACGTTTGTTTTGTCACTAAGATTGGAACTGTGCAAAAATAACAATATATTGAAAAATTGAATCTTTACAAAAACATCTACCAGTTGTTGGTTAATGAGAATAAACCATAATTGCAGAATGTTCAATACTTCAATATTATTGAGAACAACAATGAATTCAAGATAAAATCAAAATGGCATAATTACCCATTCCACAATCGCAATTTCCTACTGGCAAGTGACCAGAGTTAAGATGGCTGCCATGGCTTTCAGGATTCGGGTGTCTAGGAATCTTCATGAGTGTAAGAATATGTCTTCATGCATGGTGCATGGGTGTCAGTCTGTCTGAGCATGTGGATCTCCCAGTGTGCCCCTCAGGGTGGGTCCCTGAGTGTCTCTCCCCGGCCGGTGGGAGTCACTGCTGTCTGGGAGTCCTTTGGTGAGTGATGTCAGTGTGTGGTCCCCTCCTCTGGTCTAATTTTTCTTCCCTTAAATATTGTCTCTGGACAATAAGATTATAAAAATTATCCTAAGTTCTTCCCAAAGGAGGTGGTTCTTCCACTCATTGGTGGCTGCAGTTAGGGGCGTTACTGTCCAAGGATCTCTGGTTTCTATAGGTTGGTAATTTAATAATTAACTGTTCCCTGAATTTTTGGGAACCTCAAGTAATACCACTTTCAGCCACTAGGGCATCAATTCTTTAAGTTGATATATTCTATTCTCAGAATGTGTGTAATTTGTATATTGTGGGAAGAATATATGGATTTTAATCTTCTGGTAATCCGGTATATATAACGTACTTCTAATATACTTCTTGATTCATTCACATAACATAATTTGTTTTATATTCCTGTCTAAAAATATATCTATAAGCTGGTTTTTCTAAACAGGGTACAGATTATATGTCAATCAATATAACATTCAATATTTATCTATATCTTTTGAAATGTGGTCATTTCTAAACGTAGACTCCTTTTGTATTCTATAATCATAATTTGACATATTTCATAATGCTAATTAACTCTTTATGACACTTCTATATATAAAGTCACACTGGTATCTATATTTATTCTTCTAACACAGTCCCTAGGTCAACAGATACTAAAATCATAATTTCCCTATGGCTTAACATGTCGTTTGGTAATCTAAACATAATTTTTCATTTATTCCCGACCTATATTTATATAGGCAGATATATAGGAAAAGCTATACCTGGTTTGATTTGTTTATGGTTTGTAAGAAGGCATTTCGATTGACCTAACTTCCTCCATTATACAAAATGTATGGCATGTTGTAATATACATTTATATATGTATATTTATATGAACCGTAATGTCATTTTTTAATTCCAGTTTCAGTTGCTTGTTAATAATGGACTGGGTTTTCCTTAAAACAAGATACCAGTTCAGCTATATAAACAAATCCTTCACCTGGATCCTTCTTGGTCAACATCATCCTTTGTCCCCATATGGCTAGTATTGTCCTTTCTGTGTACTAAAAAGCCTTTCTCACAATGGGTGAGTTTGCTCTAGTTGGAAGGTTTGTAATTTGGTTAACTATCTGTAGAGTATTTTCAATGGCAGTGTTGACTTCTCTAAACATCTCTAATTTGTCCTGAGGAAAGTTGTCATTGTTTTAACTTTCAAACCAGGTTTGTAAATGTTAGAGATGGCTAGCCCAATTGTTATGGGAAAAACGTGTTCATCAGCTTTTGAGGCCTAAGTGAACTTTCAAGTCTCTGCCCGTAAATATTAAAATTGTTATTATTATTAATATTATTATTAAGGAAACCCATGACATAATCTAAAGACAGAATTATACAACTTAAAAATTTCCATCACTCCCATCTTACTCCTGCTAGACTACATAAAATGGCCTACCCTCCTCAGCAGAGTGTTTTAGGTGTTGTGGCCAGGTGGCTGACTTTTTACACTGCTTCTGGTCCTGTCCGGTAGTCCAGGGATTCTGGTCCAATGTAGGCTCTTTTATAAATTTGATAGACTCATGCAGGTTGGCATGTAAATTGCCATCATCCATATATAGATTAAGGATATAGAACCTCTTGATGGAATTTTTAAGGCAATTTGAAAAAATGAAAAATAATTATGTATAAAAAATGAATTTATTAGTACAAAATTTACATGGTAAAAAGATTCCCATATATGGAACCACAATGAAAAAACACATGTATCATAAATATTACACAGAAATTAGCACAAGTGGTACGACCCCACTACATAAATTGAAACCATCCATACAAACTAAAGATGATGGTGAGTAGTGGGAATGACCAACGCGTTTCGAAAAGCGTATCAATTATAATCTTCTTCAGGGACTGATACCACTTCTGAAATTATAGAATACAATATAAACACATTTGAGATACTTGGTTACATTAAGCATAAAAAAATAGGATTTTTTACTCACCGTAAAATCCTTTTCTCTGAGTCCATGGACCGACACAGCTTCTCTATTGACAAAGTGGGTATTATCCGTTAATTAGGAGTGACTAGGCAGAAAAACTTGTAAAAAGTGTTGCATCACACCTTCTACAGTACCGCCCAGGGGGCGGACCCTCTGGGTATACCCTCTCAGTCTGCATCTTCGCAGATCAGTTCGTCAAAAAGCAGTACAAACTTAAAAGGAGAGGTGGGTGCTGTGTCGGTCCATGGACTCAGAGAAAAGGATTTTACGGTGAGTAAAAAATCCTATTTACTCTTTCGTCCATGGACCGACACAGCTTCTCTATTGACAAAGTGGGACGTCCCAAAGCAGTGTCAGAGAAAAAACGAGGGGTGGTAACAGCATAAAAATAAACTTCACCCCAAACACAAAACAGCACTCCTCCAACGGAGGAGTTGCAACTCTAAACAGCCTAGAAACAAACACAAAAGTTTCTGCGCTGCTACTAAATACAAAAAAGCGGCTGCAAAACCTGTGGACAAAAAGGTGCATAGAACAAAAAAAGAAAAAATTGCAGCGCTAAATAGGTAAGTGTCAAACAAATAAATGAATAAGTGAAATAAACAAACAAATGTGCAAGGGAACTAAATATTTCCCTATGTGAAATACAGTTTTTGAAAGAGTCCTTGATGGATGGTCCTCAAAAACACATGCAAACAATTGCAAAAATTAAAGTCCAATAGTGTTCCACAATAATCCCCAAAAATTTTTTTTGTGAGATGATTGGACTACAAATACTTCCAAATCAATATTGAAGAAAAAAAGCCGCAACCAATATAAAGGAGGCTTACCAAACTTAGTGGACCCTACTGAACATACGTCCAGAGGATCAACATAGGCTTTTGATGTATATTCCTGAAGGGTCAACAGTTGATAGTTGAACCAAAGAATGTCTCTCACGACAGCTCCCAATGAAGAAGTTGATGAAAACTTGAGAGACGATGACTCAATGATGTTTAAACCGAATCAATATCACAATGTGAAGGGAAAAGAAGAAGGCACATAGCGTGATACTGCTAAAAACAGTGTATTTAATGTAGGTAATTGCACTTACATTTAGGTGGTTAAAAAGCGCTTCATAAAAATCAATGGCAACAGTGGAAATCCCGACGCGTTTCGCAAGAAATTTGCATCATCTGGGGTATCCCAGATATTTCACTTATTCATTTATTTGTGTGACACTTACCTATTTAGCGCTGCAATTTTTTCTTTTTTTAACTCTAAACAGACGCTTGCAAAACCTTGCGGCCAAAAGAGGCATCCGAAGATGCACCTACATCAATTTTGTAGAATTTTGTGAAAGTGTGAGCGGACGACCAAGTCGCCGCTTTACATAATTGGGAAACAGACGCTCGATGTCGGAAAGCCCAAGAGGCACCTATTGCCCTGGTCGAATGCGCCGTGACAGGAAAGGGGGGCGCCTGACCCTTTAAGGCGTAAGCCTGGATTACTATCTGTCGGATCCACCTAGAGATGGTGGCCGATGAGACTGCTTGGTCCTTCTTGGGACCAGCCACCGAAACAAACAGTGAGTCTGACTTCCGGAACAGGGAAGTAGCAGATAGGTATACTCTCAAAGCTCGGACAACGTCCAAGGAATGCAACGCCGACTCCTTAGGATTCGACGGCTGAGGACACAAGGATGGAAGTACAATGTCTTCGTTGAGATGAAAAGCCGAAACGACTTTCGGAAGAAAGGAAGGCTGCGGCCTGAGCACCACCTTATCCTTGTGGAAAATCAAATAGGGAGCCTTGCAGGACAAGGCTGCCAGCTCAGAGACTCGTCTAACTGACGTAACAGCCACCAAAAAGACCACTTTCTGAGAAAGTGTCAACAGGGGAATATCTCTAATATTCTCAAACGGTGCCTTCTGAAGCACCGAGAGGACCAGGTTCAAGTCCACGGAGGTAACGGGGGACGGACCGGAGGGGCCATCTGTCGGACCCCCTGCACAAATGTACTCACGAGAGAGTGAGTCGCCAGGGGTCGCTGAAAAAAGACAGCCAGGGCAGATATCTGTCCCTTAAATCATACTTAGGGCAAGCCCTTGGTCCACCCCATGCTGTAAAAACAGCAGGATTCTGGAAACCAAATAGGTACGCGGATGCCATTTCATTTCCTCACACCTGGAGATGTAGGCCCTCCAAGTGCGGTGATAGACCTTCCTAGAGGACGGTTTTCGAGCACTTCTCATAGTAGAGATTACTGAGTCTGACAGGCCCCGGTCTCTCAGTACCCGGTTCTCAACAGCCATGCCGTTAAAGCCAATGACTGTAAAGCAGGATGGAAAATGGGACCTTGCGATAGCAGGTCCTTCCGTAGTGGTAGGCGCCAGGGGACGTCTGCTACCAGACGTACTAGATCGTCGTACCAAGGACGCTGAGGCCAATTTGGAGCGATTAGGATCATTGGAATTCCCTCTGCCTCCACTCTGCGGAGCAGAAGAGGAAGAAGCCTTAAGGGAGGGAAGGCATAGATTAGCCGATACTGACCCCACGATGCTACCAACGCGTCCGTTGCGTCTGCCCATGGGTCTCTTGACCGGGCCACAAATCTCAATACCTTCCGATTGAGTCGGGAAGCCAGAAGATCTACGTCTGGTGTGCCCCATCTTTGGCAGAGGAGTTGGAACACCTCCGGGTGTAAGGACCATTCTCCCTGGTACAGCATCTGGCGGCTCAGGTAGTCCGCCTGCCAGTTTTCCACACCCAGAATGTACACGGCCGACAGTGCCGGTACGCTCCTCTCTGCCCACTACAGGATGCGAGCGATCTCCGATGCTGCAGCTGAGCTTCTTGTTCCTCCTAGATGATTGACATATGCCACTGCTGTGGCGTTGTCTGACTGGATCCTGACTGGACGCCCTTGCAGTCTCTGAGACCATTTGAAGAGGCACAGCTTGATCGCCCGGATCTCTAGGACATTGATCGGCAGGAGGGCTTCCTCTAGGGTCCAGCGACCCTGCGCCGACTGGACACCCCAGACTCCCCCCCAACCTGTAAGGCTGGCGTCCGTCGTGATCACTATCCAGTTAACCCGGAAGAAATGACTTCCCGGCCATTACAGCCGGTGCTGTCAGCCACCATACCAGGGATCTCCTGACTAGGTGGCTCACTCGGATTTGATAATCCAGAGATGAAGGGCATCTGTTCCATCTGGACAGAACTTCCTTCTGTAACACTCGAGTGTGGTATTGAACATATGGGACCGCCTCGAAGGAGGCTACCATGAGGCCCAACACTCGCATGCAAAAACGGAGTGACGACCAATTCCTGGAAGTCAGCGGCCGTACTGCAGCCCGGAGGGTCTGCAACTTCTCCACAGGGAGGAATACCTTTGCCTCTGAGGAATCCAGAATCAACCCCAGGTACACTAGGCGTTGAGTGGGCACAAATACTGACTTTTGCGTGTTTAGTATCCAACCACAGTCTCGAAGAGTCTGACAGGTAATGGACACGCTTACCTCTAATTCTGAGCTTGAAGGGGCCTTCAGCAGAAGGTCGTATAAGTAGCCTGTGATAGCGATACCCCGCTGTCTTAGAAGTGCCAGAATCGGAGCGAGCACCTTGGTGAACGTCCTGGGTGCTGAGGCAAGGCCCAACGGGAGGGCCACAAACTGGTAGTGGTCCTTCCCGATAGCAAATCGCAGAAACCTCTGGTGTCTGGAGTATATGGGGACATGCAGGTATGCGTCCTTGATGTCCAAGGAGGCCAGAAAGTCCCCCGGATGGAGAGCCGTGACTACAGATCGAACCGACTCCATCCGAAAACTTTGTACCTTCACAAAGCAATTGAGGGCTCTGAGATCCAAGCTTGGACGAACCCCCTCCTTCTTCGGCACAATGAACAGATTTGAGTAAAAACCCCGTTCCAGTTCTGGAACTGGAATAACTACCCCGCGTTCCAGTAGACCCTGGACCGCCCCATACAGGGCCTCCCGACGGGTCGGTAGTAGCTGGAGATTGGAGGTGTTGAATCTGTCCGGTGGACAAGAGAGAAACTCTATCTTGTAGCCTGAGGAGATTACTTTGCAAACCCACCTGTCGGAGATTAGTGCTGTCCACTGAGTCGCGAATTTGCGAAGACGTCTCCAGACCCGAGAGCTGGGTGGGGGTGGACCTTCATGCGGACGCAAATTTGTCCGCAGGCTTATTGGGTATGCGGGACCAGGGACGCTTTTGTCCTTGGGCAGGCGCTTTATCGGCCTGGGGTCTTTTCCCTGTCGCCCTAGGGGGACGAAAAAAACACTTGTGTGCAGTAAAGGAGGGCCCTTGCCCTTGGCGTGGCCCCTTACCCTTGCTAATTTGGGGAAGCAAAGTGCTTTTACCTCCTGTGGCATCCTTGATGATGTCATCCAGAGAAGCCCCAAAAAGTCTGTCGCCCTTAAAAGGCAGATCCAACAGGGCTTTCTTGGAAGTCTGGTCCGCAGACCAGCCTTTTAGCCAGATCAGGCGGCGTATTGCTACTGCATAAACCGAAGTTTTAGACAGCAGGGGAATAGTATTCATGTCTGACTCGCAGACAAACCTAAGGCCCTGGACCAACAGGTCGGCCAATGTTATCTCATCAGGAGGAGCATCTCGCTCCTTAACCCCTGGAGTAGCAATCTTGCCCATTCAGTAAGTGTGTGAGACACTAGGGCCCCCGCCAATGCCGGGCGTACTGCCGAGCCTACCACTGAGTATAGGTAGCAAGCGAGTGCTTCAGCCTTCTTATCCACAGGGTCCTAGAAAACAGGAGCCCCTTCTACAGGAATTGTGGTGGCTCTATTAAGTCTGGACACCGGAGGGTCCACTATAGGGGGGAGAGGTCCATTTCTTCAGAAAACTCTCCTCAAAAGGGGTACCGTACCGCAAACCTCTTTGGGGCTGTAAAGACCCTCAGTGGGTTCTCCCATTCCTTGTATAAGAGTTTATCAAAAGACACACAAGGGAACACCTTAGCAGTGCGGGCAGGTCTATGAAACCCAAGTGGACCGGAGTCTCTGCTGCTTCTGCAGTATTTTCCAATTTTAGCATATCCCGCACTGCAGTAATAAGGTCAGATACCAAAGCCGTCTCGCGTACTGACCTGGACTTTGAGTCATTCTCACTGTCCGGTCACGGTCTGCAGTCTCTGATACATCAGAATCTGGGCCCCGAGCCGTAGCTGGACCTGGTTCTGCACCAGAATTATCCCCAGAAGCTTGCAGGGGATGGGGCGTTTACTACCCCCTGTATTCCCGTGTGCTGCTTCCACCCTGGCAGCAAACGCCTCTAGGATTGCAGTCATAGCGTTCATAGACACCTCAGGGGCACCAGCTGCTAAATCTGGTGTTTCAGGGGAGAAGACATCTGGCTCAGATGCCATGCTGACCACACGCTGACACTCACAGGGCTCCAGGCAAGATATCAATAGGCCACCCTCCTGTGCTGCAGAGAGGCCGGGTCACCCAGAGGACTCACCACCCTGGATAGGTACTGCTATGCTGTGCCTGTGATGCTGTCCCACTGCTGCTGTGTCAGTCTGCTTCTTTTATCAGCACTTCCTGTGTGAATTTTCGCGCCAGTGTAATGCACCCTAGAGGCCGGAGGCTCTCGAAAAATGGTTGCCAAAAACGTCTGTATGGAAGATAATGTGGGCTCTAAGAAAATGGCCACCGACAGAAGATAGAGGTCAAGCAGCCATAGCCCACAAAAAGATGGCCGCCGAACGGCAATATCTGCATACAGGGTGGACAAACATGGCCGCCGATCAGCTGATAGGGGCCAGTGGGTGTGGCCGAACCACAGGAAGATGGCCCCTGGGCAGTCACAAGAGGCCAAACTTGGCATGGACCACCTCAAAATGGCCGCCGACAGCATGGAGGAGGAAGGACACAAACACAGGTAAGAAAAAATGACATTTCTTTTAAATGTTAGTTACAGCCAGCCCCGCTCCAGTGGGACCCCCTAGGTGACCCCCAGCACCCAGCAACCTTTAGCTAGAAGCCCAGGGAGGAGGGAAAGGCAGGGAGAGAGGGAAGAAAGGGGCCACAACCACTTACTTGATCTCTCCAGGAATGTCCAGCTAAATCACCCAGCCGAGGCAGGGGAGTTTTACTTACCTATCCTGCATGTATTCTGCTGGAAGACATTCCAAACAGATCATCGTCCGCGCACGGAAGGTGACTGTTGGCCAGGCATGCTGTGATTGGACCCAGAAGGGACGATCATATGTATGCCCTGGAGCATGACGCTCACCGGACAGGCTGCTGCGACTCGGCCGTAAGGTCAGCCGAAGCTGAGCGGTCCGATGCAAGCCTTGGAGCGTAAGCTCACCGGCCAGGCTGCTGCGACTCGGCCGTAAGGTCAGCCGAAGCTGAACGGTCCGATGCAGGCCCTGGAGCGTAAGCTCACCGGCCACCCGTGGAGCGACGGGCATGTCGTGGAAAACCCAGCGCGTAGCTAGGGTCGGCACACGCTCGATGGCCGAAACTGGGGAGACTACAAGGATCGAGGATCCAGCCTGTCACCCAGTCGGCAGTTGATCGAAGATCGCAGGAAACAACAAATGTAGCAAAAAAAATAAATATATATATATATATATATATCTTTTTTCCCCGGACCAATGGGCCCGAAGGGAGCCATGTCCTACTCCTTGCTAGACAGAAAAAAACTGATCTGCGAAGATGCAGACTGAGAGGGTATACCCAGAGGGTCCGCCCCCTGGGCGGTACTGTAGAAGGTGTGATGCAACACTTTTTACAAGTTTTTCTGCCTAGTCACTCCTAATTAACGGATAATACCCACTTTGTCAATAGAGAAGCTGTGTCGGTCCATGGACGAAAGAGTAATAACTTTTCACAAAGTCATCAAGCTTACATATCTTGTATCTTATATTTGGAGACCAGACTATCCCTTCTAAAAGAGATTGTTGTGTATCCGAGTACTTCTATGCTAAGAAATCTCTTTTACTATCTTGAAAGGGATCGGTATCACCCACACTTTCACATTGGTTGAAACTGGTTAATGACTCCCTGCCTATATATAGACTCACCTTTGACCTAAGGAAGAGACCAAAAGTGTTTTATAAAATTTGGGGCAAATGGCTTGCGAGTCCCTTGTCTTTGACCTCGGTATTGTGGGAATTTAATTACTATCCATCTATATTCACAATTGCTGTGCATTTTGTACTGACAAATGGTATGTCTGCTTATATTGTACTATATGTGCGACCCAGTCCCAGTTAATAACATGTGAGTTGATTTAAGCCAATTTTATTGTTTGGTTATTGTACACTGTTATTTTTTGTTCTGTACAAATGTACGGTGTTTGTTGTTGTTTTTTTTTTTTGCAACTTTATAAACTCAATAAAAATCTCTTAAAAAAAAAAGTGTGCAGGATCCTGGAGTTTAGCTAAAGGCTGGGTTCAGACTATTGTGAATTGGATGTGGGTTTCTCCGCATCTAATTTGCATGTCAGGATATTGTGCCTGGCTCTCTATGGAGCCGGTTCACATGGCCCCAGGACGGCTGCAGAGCGAATTGTACAGGATTCCTGTGTGTCTTCTGGTCCGTTTCAGGTCCACATTCAACCAAAAATTTGGACTTAAATCGAACCTGAAACCGTGAACAGGGATGCACCGGACTCCTGCTGTGAGCCACTCCGTGCGGCAGCGTGAACCCAGCCTTAGACACCTTTTAGGTGGACTTTCCGGCAAGACACGCATGTCAGTTTTTCAGGCGGACCTGATTGGAAACTTCATGCTGGTCTGTGGGCTACCGGGTGTAAATGGACTTGTGTCTGGTTACATCCCCCTTCTTCTAAGTATGTCCAGGTCTGGAAAAAAAAAAACAGAACAGGATGGTGTTCTTTTCTGTTTTTCCAGTCTTAAATGTGACAGATCGGAGGTAGCCTGGTGTAAATGGACACAAGTCAAAATGTAGCAAAAAAACTGAATAGGATGGATGTCATAAAACTGACATCTGTCTCCTGTGGCTGCAATTCACCAAGGTATCTGCTCATGGATCTGCTGCTGAACGGAGAGGCTCCATGTGAAAGGACCCTTAGACAAAACTAAAATCCTTGACAGAGGTTCTAACTATTCCAAACTCTGCAAAACAAAACAAAAAAAATGGTGGAGGCCCTTATGCCCTGTACACACGATCGTTTTTCCCGATGGACTTTTTTCATCGGAAAAAACGATCGTGTGTGGGCCCCATCGGACTCTTTTCCATCAGTGTTAAAAAATAGATAATGTTTTAAATTTTTCCGATTGAAAATCCACGCATGCTCAGAATCAAGTCGACGCATGCTCAGAAGCATTGAACTTCATTTTTCTCGGCTCGTCGGAGTGTTTTACGTCACCGCATTTTAGACGGTCGGAATTTTGTCTGATGGTGTGTAGGCAAGATTGATGAAAGTCAGCTTCATCGGAATTCCGATGGTAAATTCCATCGGAATTCTGATCGTGTGTACAGGGCATTAGAGGATGTTCAACATTCGTATAAAAGTAAAAGATATAAAGAACCAAAATTGTATGCAAGTTCCTAAATGAAACAGGTTCTCTTTTCCATTTTACACAACACGTGTAATAAATCCATCTGCTGCTGTAGATCCAGTTGCTTAAAATAATCAGTTTATTCTAATTCAGTCAACACTTACATCTAATTACTTTATTCCAGATAAAGCCTGGAATGTGAACAAAGCAGTCCTGAGTGGCAAAGAAATAAGGATTTTTTTTTTACTAAACTAGAAAGGAAAAAAAACATTGGCGCTTGCTTAAATACTTCTGACGTTACATGTATTTACCCTTAGCCCTCCAGCCCATTGCATTGACAAGTGTTGGAAGCCTTTCTAGCAGACATGCTACGTATAAGGTTACCAGGAACTGTCTTTCTATCAACAGTAGGTTGGGTTGGAATGAATTTGTGGTGGGGACTTCCACTGGTAGAAACAAACATTTGTATCCACTTCTGGACCAGCGACGTACCCGTCACTGGACCTTCGTGTGGTTACACCTGGATGATGCAGGCATCACCCCGGTACAGTTTTATAGAGCCAGCAGTCGGTTCTCTTGCAAAAGCAATTCTAGTGGCTATCTAGCCACTGGACAGCTTTTACAAACAGCGGGATGGGAGGTCCCCCCTTCCCACCACCTTTCACGGCTTGCTTGGGCTCTCCTGTCTACCAGGAAACCCAAGCAACCAGCCAGCATTTCTGCCGGCTGGCCGGGCAGCCGAACAAAGCAGGGATTGGCTTTGACTGACTCTCCGCTATGGCAACCCAGAAGCCATGACCTGACATCACTTGCGGTTTACCCAGCTGTCAACGGCGCCATCTTTAAAAATCAAAAACAATTAAAAACAACGATCTTGGTGTTTTAATGCTTTTAAGGGCATAAAGAGTACCTGTTACATGCCTGCTGCCGTCATAAGGATGTTTACATTCCTTGTGACATCAATAAAAGTGATTATTTTTTATGAAACAGTGTAAAAATAAGAAAATTTATAATAAAAAAAAATGTTAATGTCCCCGTCCGCACAAAGGCGAACGCATGTATCCATGTGAGGTATTGCCGCGAACATCAGATTATGGGCAGTAATTCTAGCACTAGACCTCCTGTGTAAATCTAAATTGGTAACCTGTAAAGGCTTTTAAAGAGTCGCCTATGGATATTAAAATTTACGTTGTTTTTCAACGTTGCACAGGCATGCGCAGTTTTAAAGCGTGACATATTTGCTATCTATTTACTTGGCGTAACATCATCTTTTATATTATACAAAAAAATTGTGTTATGTATTATGTTTTTGTGCAATAAAATGAAAAAAATAGGATTTTTTACTCACCGTAAAATCCTTTTCCCTGAGTCCATGGACCGACACAGCTTCTCTATTGACAAAGTGGGTATTATCCGTTAATTAGGAGTGACTAGGCAGAAAAACTTGTAAAAAGTGTTGCATCACACCTTCTACAGTCCCGCCCAGGGGGCGAACCCCGCGGGTATATCCTCCCAGTCTGCATATCGCAGATCAGTTCGTCAAAAAGCAGTACAAACTTAAAAGGAGGGGTGGGTGCTGTGTCGGTCCATGGACTCAGAGAGAAGGATTTTACGGTGAGTAAAAAATCCTATTTACTCTTTCGTCCATGGACCGACTCAGCTTCTCTATTGACAAAGTGGGACGTCCCAAAGCAGTGTCAGAGAAAAAAACGAGGGGTGGTAACAGCATAAAAACAAACTTCACCCCAAAACACAAAACAGCACTCCTCCAACGGAGGAGCTGCAACTCTAAACAGCCGCTTGCAAAACCTTGCGGCCAAAAGAGGCATCCGAAGATGCACCTACATCAATTTTGTAGAATTTTGTGAGTGTGAGCGGACGACCAAGTCGCCGCTTTACATAATTGGGAAACAGACACTTGATGTCGGAAAGCCCAAGAGGCACCTCTTGCCCTGGTCGAATGCGCCGTGACCGGAAAGGGGGGCACTTGACCCTTTAAGGCGTAAGCCTGGATTACTATCTGTCGGATCCACCTAGAGATGGTGGCCAACGAGACTGCTTGGCCCTTCTTGGGACCAGCCACCGAAACAAACAGTGAGTCCAACTTCCGGAACAGGGAAGTAGCAGATAGGTATACTCTCAAAGCTCGGACAACGTCCAAGGAATGCAACGCCGACTCCTTAGGATTCGACGGCTGAGGACACAAGGATGGAAGTACAATGTCTTCGTTGAGATGAAAAGCCGAAACGACTTTCGGAAGAAAGGAAGGCTGCGGCCGCAGCACCACCTTATCCTTGTGGAAAATCAAATAGGGAGCCTTGCAGGACAAGGCTGCCAGCTCAGAGACTCGTCTAACTGACGTAACAGCCACCAAAAAGACCACTTTCTGAGAAAGTGTCAACAGGGGAATATATCTAATATTCTCGAACAGCGCCTTCTGAAGCACCGAGAGGACCAGGTTCAAGTCCCACGGAGGTAACGGGGGATGGACCGGAGGGGCCACATGTCGGACCCCCTGCACAAATGTACTCACGAGAGAGTGAGTCGCCAGGGGTCGCTGAAAAAAAGACAGCCAGGGCAGATATCTGTCCCTTAAATCGTACTTAAGGCAAGCCTTTGGTCCACCCCATGCTGTAAAAACAGCAGGATTCTGGAAACCAAATAAGTACGCGGATGCCATTTCATTTCCTCACACCTGGAGATGTAGGCCTTTCAAGTGCGGTGATAAACCTTCCTAGAGGACGGTTTTGGAGCACTTATCGTAGAGATTACTGAATCTGACAGGCCCCGGTCTCTCAGTACCTGGTTTCTCAACAGCCATGCCGTTAAAGCCAATGACTGTAAAGCAGGATGGATTATGGGACCTTGCGATAGCAGGTCCTTCTGCACTGGTAGGCGCCAGGGGACGTCTGCTACCAGACGCACTAGATCGGCGTACCAAGGACGCTGAGGCCAATCTGGAGCGATTAGGATCATTGGAATTCCCTCTGTCTCCACTCTGCGGAGCAGAAGAGGAAGAAGCCTTAAGGGAGGGAAGGCATAGATTAGCCGATACTGACCCCACAATGCCACCAACGCGTCTGTTGCGTCTGCCCATGGGTCTCTTGACCAGGCCACAAACCTCAATACCTTACGATTGAGTCGGGAAGCCAGAAGATCTACGTCTGGTGTGCCCCATCTTTGGTAGAGGAGTTGGAACACCTCCGGGTGTAAGGACCATTCGCCCTGGTCCAGAATCTGGTGGCTCAGGTAGTCCGCCTGCCAGTTTTCCACACCCAGAATGTACACGGCCAACAGTGCCGGTACGCTCCTCTCTGCCCACTTCAGGATGCGAGCGATCTCTGATGCTGCAGCTGAGCTTCTTGTTCCTCCCTGATGATTGACATATGCCACTGCTGTGGCGTTGTCTGACTGGATCCTGACTGGACGCCCTTGCAGCCTCTGAGACCATTTGAAGAGGCACAGCCTGATCGCCCGGATTACCAGGACATTGATCGGCAGGAGGGCTTCCTCTGGGGTCCAGCGACCTTGCGCCGACTGAACACCCCAGACTCCCCCCCAACCTGTAAGGCTGGCGTCCGTCGTGATCACTATCCAGTAAACCGTAAGAAATGACTTCCCGGCCATTAGAGCCGGTGCTGTCAGCCACCATACCAGGGATCTCCTGACTATGTGGCTCACTCGGATTTGATAATCCAGAGATGATGGACATCTGTTCCATCTGGACAGAACTTCCTTCTGTAACACTCGAGTGTGGTATTGAGCATATGGGACCGCCTCGAAGGAGGCTACCCTGAGGCCCAACACTCGCGTGCAAAAAACGGAGTGACGACCAATTCCTGGAAGTCAGCTGCCATACTGCAGCCCGGAGGGTCTGCAACTTCTCCACAGGGAGGAATACCTTTGCCTCTGAGGAATCCAGAATCAACCCCAGGTACACTAGGCGTTGAGTGGGCACCAATACTGACTTTTGCGTGTTTAGTATCCAACCACAGTCTCGAAGAGTCTGACAGGTAATGGACACGCTTACCTCTAATTCTGAGCTTGAAGGGGCCTTCAGCAGAAGGTCGTATAAGTAGCCTGTGATAGCGATACCCCGCTGTCTTAGAAGTGCCAGAATCGGAGCGAGCACCTTGGTGAACGTCCTGGGTGCTGAGGCAAGGCCCAACGGGAGGGCCACAAACTGGTAGTGGTCCTTCCCGATAGCAAATCGCAGAAACCTCTGGTGTCTGGAGTATATGGGGACATGCAGGTATGCGTCCTTGATGTCCAAGGAGGCCAGAAAGTCCCCCGGATGGAGAGCCGTGACTACAGATCGAACCGACTCCATCCGAAAACTTTGTACCTTCACAAAGCAATTGAGGGCTCTGAGATCCAAGCTTGGACGAACCCCATCCTTCTTCGGCACAATGAACAGATTTGAGTAAAAACCCTGTTCCAGTTCTGGAACTGGAATAACTACCCCGCGTTCCAGTAGACCCTGGACCGCCCCATACAGGGCCTCCCGACGGGTCGGTAGTAGCTGGAGATTGGAGGTGTTGAATCTGTCCGGTGGACAAGAGAGAAACTCTATCTTGTAGCCTGAGGAGATTACTTTGCAAACCCACCTGTTGGAGATTAGTGCTGTCCACTGAGTCGCGAATTTGCGAAGACGTCTCCCCACCCGAGAGCTGGGTGGGGGTGGACCTTCATGCGGATGCAAATTTGTCCGCAGGCTTATTGGGTATGCGGGACCAAGGACGCTTTTGTCCTTGGGCAGGCGCTTTATCGGCCTGGGGTCTTTTCCCTGTCGCCCTAGGGGGACGAAAAAACTGCTTGCGTGCAGTAAAGGAGGGCCCTTGCCCTTGGCGTGGCCCCTTACCCTTGCTAATTTGGGGAAGCAAAGTGCTTTTACTTCCTGTGGCATCCTTGATGATGTCATCCAGAGAAGCCCCAAAAAGTCTATCGCCCTTAAAAGGCAGATCCAACAGGGCTTTCTTGGAAGTCTGGTCCGCAGACCAGCCTTTTAGCCAGATCAGGCGGCGTATTGCTACTGCATAAACCGAAGTTTTAGACAGCAGGGGAATAGTATTCATGTCTGACTCGCAGACAAACCTAAGGCCCTGGACCAACAGGTCGGCCAATGTTATCTCATCAGGAGGAGCATCTCGCTCCTTAACCCCTGGAGTAGCAATCTTGCCCATTCAGTAAGTGTGTGAGACACTAGGGCCCCCGCCAATGCCGGGCGTACTGCCGAGCCTACCACTGAGTATAGGTAGCAAGCGAGTGCTTCAGCCTTCTTATCCACAGGGTCCTAGAAAACAGGAGCCCCTTCTACAGGAATTGTGGTGGCTCTATTAAGTCTGGACACCGGAGGGTCCACTATAGGGGGGAGAGGTCCATTTCTTCAGAAAACTCTCCTCAAAAGGGGTACCGTACCGCAAACCTCTTTGGGGCTGTAAAGACCCTCAGTGGGTTCTCCCATTCCTTGTATAAGAGTTTATCAAAAGACACACAAGGGAACACCTTAGCAGTGCGGGCAGGTCTATGAAACCCAAGTGGAATGGAGTCTCTGCTGCTTCTGCAGTATTTTCCAATTTTAGCATATCCCGCACTGCAGTAATAAGGTCAGATACCAAAGCCGTCTTGCGTACTGACCTGGACTTTGAGTCATTCTCACTGTCCGGTCACGGTCTGCAGTCTCTGATGCGTCAGAATCTGGGCCCCGAGCCGTAGCTGGACCTGGTTCTGCACCAGAATTATCCCCAGAAGCTTGCAGGGGACGGGGCGTTTACTACCCCCTGTATTCCCGTGTGCTGCTTCCACCCTGGCAGCAAACGCCTCTAGGATTGCAGTCATAGCGTTCATAGACACCTCAGGGGCACCAGCTGCTAAATCTGGTGTTTCAGGGGGAGAAGACATCTGGCTCAGATGCCATGCTGACCACACGCTGACACTCACAGGGCTCCAGGCAAGATATCAATAGGCCACCCTCCTGTGCTGCAGAGAGGCTGGGTCACCCAGAGGACTCGCCACCCTGGACCGGTACTGCTATGCTGCCGTGTGCTGCGCCTGTGATGCTGTCCCACTGCTGCTGTGTCAGTCTGCTTCTTTTATCAGCCTTTCCTGTGTGAATTTTCGCACCAGTGTAATGCACCCTAGAGGCCGGAGGCTCTCGCAAAATGGTTGCCAAAAACGTCTGTATGAAAGATAATGTGGGCTCTAAGAAAATGGCCGCCGACCGAAGATAGAGGTCAAGCAGCCATAGCCCACAAAAAGATGGCCGCCGAACGGCAATATCTGCATACAGGGTGGACAAACATGGCCGCCGATCAGCTGATAGGGGCCAGTGGGTGTGGCCGAACCACAGGAAGATGGTCACAAGAGGCCGAACTCGGCATGGACCACCTCAAAATGGCCGCCGACAGCATGGAGGAGGAAGCATACAAACACAGGTAAGCAGAAATGACATTTCTTTTAAATGTTAGTTACAGCCAGCCCCGCTCCAGTGGAACCCCCTAGGTGACCCCCAGCAACCTTTAGCTAGAAGCCCAGGGAGGAGGGAAAGGCAGGGAGAGAGGGAAGAAAGGGGCCACAACCACTTACTTGATCTCTCCAGGAATGTCCAGGACTGTTGGCCAGGCATGCTGTGATTGGACCCAGAAGGGACGATCATATGTATGCCCTGGAGCGTTACGCTCACCGGACAGGCTGCTGCGACTCGGCCGTAAGGTCAGCCGAAGCTGAGCGGTCCGATGCAAGCCTTGGAGCGTAAGCTCACCGGCCAGGCTGCTGCGACTCGGCCGTAAGGTCAGCCGAAGCTGAGCGGTCCGATGCAGGCCCTGGAGCGTAGGCTCACCGGCCACCCGTGGAGCGACGGGCATGTCGTGGAAAACCCAGCGCGTAGCTAGGGTCGGCACACGCTCGATGGCCGAAACTGGGGAGACTACAAGGATCGAGGATCCAGCCTGTCACCCAGTCGGCAGTTGATCGAAGATCGCAGGAAACAAAAATGTAGCAAAAAAAAAAATATATATATATCTTTTTCCCCCGGACCAATGGGCCCGAAGGGAGCCATGTCCTACTCCTTGCTAGACAGAAAAAAACTGATCTGCGATATGCAGACTGGGAGGATATACCCGGGGGGGTCCGCCCCCTGGGCGGGACTGTAGAAGGTGTGATGCAACACTTTTTACAAGTTTTTCTGCCTAGTCACTCCTAATTAACGGATAATACCCACTTTGTCAATAGAGAAGCTGTGTCGGTCCATGGACGAAAGAGTAAAGTGTATTTTTTCCCAAAAAATTGTGTTTGCAAATACCATGTGACATAAAAAAAAAATTGCAAAACCCACCAATTTATTCTCTAGGGCCTCTGCTTTAAAAGAATGTATAATGTTTGGGGGGTCTAAGTAATTTTCTAGCAAAAAAATACTGATTGTTACATGTAAATAAAAAGTGCCAGAAAAGGCCTGGTCTGGAAGTAGTTAGAAACAAACTTTTGTATTTTACGTAAATGTGCAAACATTTATAACAGCCAGGCAACCTAGTGGTGCACAAACTACCTGCAGCCTGTACTATGAATAATTGTTGGCCATTCAAAATGACAAAACCAAGGTTCGGACCACTGGATAACACATGATCTGCCTGCAGATTTGACCCTTTCCGTATATAACTTGCCTTGAACAAGTAATGAGAACGGTATCATTAGCAGTAATCAGCATGGATTCATGAAGAATCGTTCTTACCAAACCAATCTATTAACCTTCTATGAGGAGGTGAGTTGCCATCTAGATAAAGGAAGGCCCGTAGATGTGGTGTATCTGGATTTTGCAAAAGCATTTGATACAGTTCCCCATAAACATTTACTGTACAAAGTAAGGTCCATCGGCATGGACCATAGGGTGAGTACATGGATTGAAAACTGGCTACAAGGGCAAGTTCAGAGGGTAGTGATAAATAAGGAATAGTCGGAATGGTCAGGGGTGGGTAGTAGGGTCCCCCAGGGTTCTGTCCTGGGACTAATCCTATTTAATTTATTCATAAACGACCTGGTGGATGGGGTAAACGCTCAATCTCTATATTTGCGGACGATACTAAGCTAAGCAGGGCAATAACTTCTCCGCAGAATGTGGAATAATGCATTTGGGTGGCAAAAATACGAATGCAATTTATACACTGGGGGGAGAACCTCTGGGGAAATCTAGGATGGAAAAGGACCTGGGGGTCCTAGTAGATGATAGGTTCAGCAATGGCATGCAATGCCAAGATGTTGCTAACAAAGCAAACAGAATATTGGCCAGTATTAAAAAGGGGATAAACTCCAGAGATAAAACGATAATTCTTCCGCTCTACAAGACTCTGGTCCGGCCGCACCTGGAGTATGCTGTCCAGTTCTGGGCACCAGTCCTCAGGAAGGATGTACTGGAAATGGAGAGAGTACAAAGAAGGGCAACAAAGCTAATAAAATGTCTGAAGAATATTAGTTATGAGCAAAGGTTGTGAGTGAGTAAGTAACTTGTATAGCGCTACAAATGCGAACTAAATCGCCTCAAGGCGAGCACTGAACTTATTCTCTCTGGAGAAGAGATGCTTGAGAGGGGATATGATTTAAATTTACAAATACCGTACTGGTGACCCCACAATAGGGATAAAACTTTTTTGCGGAAGGGAGTTTAACCACTTGCCGACCGCTGTCAGTAAATATACGTCGGCAGAATGGCTGGTGTGTGCAAAGCAACGTACAGGTATGGTGCTTTGAAATTCACGCCATGCGGGCGCGCATGCCTGCCACAAGCTCTGTGCCCACGGGACCCCCGGACTCGATGTCCGCTGGTGTCCCGCGACCGTGTCACGGAGCGGCAGAACCTGTCTTGTGACAGGACACTGATCGTCTGCTCCCTGTCATCGGGAGCAGCGATCAGTGTTGTGTCACAGTAAGCCCAGCCCCCACACAGTTAGAATCACTCCCTAGGACACACTTAACCCCTTCCTCGCCCTCTAGTGGTTAACGCCTTCCCTTCCAGTGTCATTTACACAGTAATCAGTGCATTTTTATAGCACTGATCGCTGTATAAATTACAATGGTCACAAAATAGCGTCAAAAGTGTCCGATGTGTCCGCCGCAATATCGCAGTCATGATAAAAATTGCAGATCGCCGCCATTACTAGTAAAAAAAAATTATAATAAAAATGCCATGAAACCATCCCCTTTTTTGTAAACAATAACTTTTGCGCAAACCAATCAGTATACGCTTATTGCGATTTTTTTTACCAAAAATATGTAGAAGATTACGTATCAGCCTAAACTGAGGAAAAAATTTGTTTTTTTAAATATTTTTTGGGGGGATATTTATTATAGCAAAAAGTAAAAAATATTGCCTTTTTTTCAAAATTGTCGCTCTTTTTTTGTTTATAGCGCAAAAAAATAGGATTTTTTGTACTCACCGTAAAATCCTTTTCTCTGACATCCATGGACTGACACGGTGTGTCTTTACACTTTACACGTGGGTTATGTCCCTGCTTGCAGGAGAAGACCTAGGCAGAATGTGAGATGTTATACATACATTCTAAAAGCCAGAGCTGAACAGCCCCACCCAGGGGGCGGTCCCTCCGGGCATAACCCTCCCACTACAGTCAGCAGACTTCAGTTCGTAACAAAGCAGTACAAACTTAAAAAGGAAGGGTGGGTGCCGTGTCAGTCCATGGATGTCAGAGAAAAGGATTTTACGGTGAGTACAAAAAATCCTATTTTCTCTTATCATCCATGGACTGACACGGTGTGTCTTTACACTTTACACGTGGGATGTCCCAAAGCAGTGTCAAGAGGGATGGGAGCAGTATAAATGGAAAAACCAAAAACTTCCACTCCAAGAAGGCAGATCTCCTCAACGGAGGAGTCGCAACTTTAAACAGCGGCCTGCAGCACCCTGCGGCCGAAGGAAGCATCCGAAGATGCAGCCACATCAACCTTATAAAAAACTTAAAAGGTATGAACAGACGACCAGGTCGCCGCCTTGCACACTTGTGCAACCGACGCTTGATGTCGGAAAACCCAGGAAGCACCAATTGCCCTGGTGGAATGCGCCGTAACCGGAAAGGGAGGCGCCCGCCCTTTGAGAGCATAGGCTTGAATGACGGTTTGTCTGATTCCCCTAAAAATGATGGCAGACGAAACCGCTTGGCCCTGTTATGGACCAGGGGCAGTCACAAACAGTGAGTCGGACTTCCGAATAGAAGCAGTAGCAGACAGGTACACCCGTAAGGCTCGTACCACATCCAATATGTGCAGCGCAAACTCTCTGGGATGCGATGGGTGAGGACACAAGGACGGGAGGACAATGTCCTCATGTAGGTGAAAGGTAGACACCACCTTTGGCAAAAAGGAAGGTCGCGGATGCAACACCGCCTTATCCTTATGGATGACTAAATATGGCGACTTGCAGGACAAAGCCGCCAACTCAGACACTCGTCAAACAGAAGTGATTGCCATTAAAAGGCCACCGTCTGAGACAAGACAAGAGAGGAATATCCTGGATATTCCCAAAAAGGAGGTTCCTGGAGGACCTAGAGCACCAAATTCAGATCCCACGGTGGGAGAGAAGGCTTGACAGGAGGGAGCACATGGCGAACCCCCAACACAAGGTGCTAAACAAGAAATGACCCGGTAGAGGTCGCTGAAAGAAGACGGCCAAGGCCGAAATCTGATCCTTGATGGTACTCAAAGCAAGCTTTTGGGTCACTCCACACTGTAGAGGACGCAGGATTCTGGGGACGGAATATGTCCGAGGACGCTAGTCCAGCGCTTTGCATATGGCGATATAAGCTTTCCAGGCACGGTGATAGATCTGCCTGGAGGAAGACTTCCGTGTCCTTAACATGGTCAAAATGACAGAGTCCGAGAGACCTCGGTCCCTCAATACCTGGCTTTTAACAGCTCTGCCGTTAAAGCCAGAGACTGTAAGCCGGATGAAACATAGGACCTTGAGACTGAAGGTCCTCCCTCATCGGCAACCGCCAGGGAACGTCCGCAACGAGACGTACCAGATCAGCGTACCAGTGACGCTGAGGCCAATCCGGAACAATTAGGATCACCGGAGTTTATATCAGGCGATAAGGACCCTATGGGTCCACCAACGCATCCGAGTCATCGCCCAAGGATCCCTGGATCTGGCCACAACCTCGACCCTTGCGACTGAGTCGAGAGGCCATCAGGTCCACATCCGACGTGCCCCCCCGTCGGCAAAGGAGTTGAAATATGCAAGGACCACTCTTCCTGGTCCGGCGTCTGGCGATTGGCGACTCAGATAGTCCGCCCCTACAGAGCCGGCACGTTTCTTCCGGCCCACTTCAGGATACGGATTACCTCGGAAGCCGCAGCTGAGCTCCGAGTCCCCCCGTGATGGTTTACATACGCCACCGCCGTGGCGTTGTCCGACTGGCTCCTGATGGAGCGACCCCGTACTCTCTCCGACCGGAGGAGAGACACAGTCCGATGGCCCGCATTTCCAGAACAGTGATTGTTAAACGGGCTCGTCCGGAGTCCAAGGTCCTGAGCCGACAGGACTCCCCAGACTCCACCCCAGCCCGTCAGGCTGGTGTCCGTCGTGAGTACCATCCATTGGATGGGAGGGGAACGACTTTCCGGACCGAAGAGCCGAGGGTCCCAACCACCCTGTCAGGGACGCCCTGACCAGGTGAATCACCTGGATCCGAAGATCCAAGGACAACGGGGATTTGTCCCAGGTGGACAAGATCTCCTTCTGCAATGCCCTGGTGTGTGATTGGGCATACGGAACGGCCGCGAAGGATGCCACCAGGAGTCCCGGGACTCTCATGCAAACAACGGATTGACAACCATGTTCGGGATGTCAGCACCCGCACCGCAGACTGAAGTGTCAGCAACTACTCCAGAGGTAGGATACCTTGCCTCCAAGGAGTCCAGAACCAGAACTAGAGACTCCAGACACTGAGTCGGGACCAGGACTGACTCCTGAATGTTCAGGAACCACCCGAGGTCCCTGAGGGTCTAATTGACGATAGTCACCTTTCCTCTAAGTCTGAGCCACTTTCTACTCATAGCAGAAGACCGTCCAGATAGCCCACGACAGCCATACCTCGCTGTAACAGAAGGCTAGAACCTGAGCAAGCACCTTGGTGAACACCCTTGGTGCCGAGGCAAGGCCGAAAGGAAGAGCCACAATCGAGAGTGGACTTCGCTGATCGCAAGGCGCAGAAACTTCTGGTGACTTGCGCAGATCGGAACATGCAAGTAGGCGTCCTTGAAGTCCAAGGACGCCAGAAGAAAATCCCTTTGGTGGAGTGTAGCGATCACCGTGCGAATGGATCCCATGCGGAATTTCTGCACCTTCTCGAAGGCATTCAGGGCCTTGAGGTCCAGGATAGGTCGAACCACGTCCTATTTTTGGGACGCCAAACAGATTCGAGCAGAATCCCTGAAAACTCTCCTGTGACGGAACCGGCACAATCACTCCGGACCTGATCAAACCTGTACAGCCCCCAAGAGGGCTGCCCGACAGGTAGGAAGGAGAGAAAGATTCAAGGGAAAGAATCTGTGTGGGGGCCAGGATCGGAATACTATCCTATAACCTGAGGTGACCACCTCGCACACCCACCAGTCAGAGATTCGGGAGGTCCACCGATCCGTGAACCTGCGAAGTCGTCCCCCCACCCCAGAGTCGGGCGGAGGCAAGACTTCACGCGGAGGCGGGCTTGGGAGCCGCTTGTTTGGCTTACGCACCCAGGGGCACTTGTGCCCACCAGCCGCACTGCCGTCAGTCTGAGAGGGCCTACCTGTGGACTCTGACTGACGAAAAAAAAACACGTTTTGCTGGAAAGGAAGGCCCCTGTTTGCGGCGGGCCTCCTCACCCTTGCTAGTCTAAAGAAGAAGAGTGCGTTTACCTCCCGTGACATCCATGACGATGTCATCCAGAGCAGCACCGAAAGGTCTACCGCCTTTAAAATAGTAGATCCGTCAGGAGCTTCCTAAGGCTAGGTCAGCAGACCAGCATTTTAACCAGATAAGACGACGCAATACCACCGCCGAGACAGAGGCCCTGGATATTAAAGGGGCCGCGTTCAGCGTGGCGTCGCACACAGAAACCAGGCCCTGAACCAGTTGGGTGGGCCAGAGCAACTGTGTCTGGAGGAAGAATATGCTCCTGTACAGCTAGGTGCAACATTTTTGCCCAACCTGTAAGTGTTTTTGACACAAGGGTCGCCGCTACCACAGGTCGTAGGGCGGATCCCAACAAGGCAAACACGGTTCTGGTCACCACTTCTGACCTCCTGTCAGTGGGGTCCTCAAATGCAGGAGTCCCCTCCATCGGGAGAGTGATGGCCTTGTTCAACCGGGCGACTGGAAGGTCGACCACTGGGGGAGAAGCCCACTTTTTAAGTAGGGCATCTTTAATGGGTATCTGATAGACAAACGCCGCGGGACCATAAAAAAATTCTTCTGCGGCTTTTCCCAGACCTTATCAATGAGCTGGTCAAAGAAAGTACAATGGAAAAAACCCCTTTAGAAGGCCTGGCCTTAAAAGAACCAAAGGAGACAGTATCCGCCTGAGGTTCTGCATCCGCAGCATTTGAGCTTGAGAGTGTCCCTCACCACAGTCATGAGCACACTAACAAGCCCCTGTCATTTACTGACTCAGAACTGGAGTTTCCCTCATAAGGAATGTCCTGTTCAAAACCATCCATACCTTCAGAACTAGGGTCCTGAGCGATAGTGGCTAGGCCCATATCTGAAACAGCGCACTGCCCTCGAGTAGATAAAGTGGGGAGAGGGCGCCTTTTTGCACCTTGCGCTTGCACACAGCTCCCATCCTGGTCAGAAATTGATTCCAGGGCTGCCCACAACAGGTCCATAGGGACCGCAGTGCTGAAGCACTGCCTGTTGCCACTGACATTTTTAGGGGAAGCTGGTGACACAGACTCCATATTGTCCCTCTCTGAGACTCTCTCAGATAAAAAGTCCACCCACAGGCTGTGCTGACTGAGGAGGGGGCGCCCAGGGGACTTACCAAACCGGACCAGGGACCGCTTAGTTCCGCTGTCTGTACCGCGCTGTGTCAGCGCTGGTAAGCTGTGAGGAGACTGTGAGGAGATTCGCGCTGCTATAGCAGCGCTAGAGGCCAAACTAGTGCTGAAAAGCGCGCGGGCTACAAGAAAATGGCCGCCACACTTCACTGAGGCGATCCGCGGCAAGATGGCCGCCATGACGCAGTTAAAAAGAAACAGCACACACGCACAGCGCCACTCGGCGCTCAGGCCCCAAAAAAAAAAACCACACAAAAAAGCCCCAAGGCATACATTGCAGACCAGCATGAGCCCCCCAAGAACAGTGTGACCCCCAAGCACCCCACACAGTCAGCGCCAGTAATGGTGACAGAGAGCGACAATAAAATACAGGGGGAGACAGGGAAAATCCCCCACAGAGAAACACACAGCCCTTTGTACTCACCTGCAGGCAGGAGAAACTACTTACCCGTCCCCTGAGGGACACACTGGTGTTTCTGACAGGACTATCACAGTGCAGTACTGAGTAGCTGTCGGCCCGGTCCACCGCAAAAGATACAGTCAGTCAGGAGCTGTTCAGTCTTGAGAGGACCGTGGGAGCATGAAAGCAAACCCGGCCACCCCTGGAGTCATGGGGCCTGTCGTGAACTGAGTCTCACGCACACAAGGCGAGGATCAGCACGCTCGATGGTCGGACAGGGAAGACTACGAGGATATCCAGTACCCAACCTGTTGCCCAGCCGACAGTTGATAGAAGATTCTCAAAAATAAAATAAAAAAGAATTCCAAAAAGGAATAAAATAGGTCAGGAGACTGGCTCCTGAGGGAGCCACGTCTTCTCCTTCTGCTAGGCAGAAAAAAACTGAAGTCTGCTGACTGTAGTGGGAGGGTTATGCCCGGAGGGACCGCCCCCTGGGTGGGGCTGTTCAGCTCTGGCTTTTAGAATGTATGTATAACATCTCACATTCTGCCTAGGTCTTCTCCTGCAAGCAGGGACATAACCCACGTGTAAAGTGTAAAGACACACCGTGTCAGTCCATGGATGATAAGAGAAATAAGAACCGCAGAGGTGATCAAATACCACCAAAAGAAAGTTATATTTGTGGGAAAAAAAGGACATCAATTTTGTTTGGGAGCCACGTCGCACGACCGAGCAATTGTCAGTTAAAGCAACGCAGTGCCGAATCACAAAAAGTGGCCCGGTCATTGGGCAGCCAAATCCTCCGGGGCTGAAGTGGTTAACAAGACGCGTGGCCACTCATTAAAATTAGAAGAAAAGTGGTTTAACCTTAAACTACGTAGAGGGTTCTTTACTGTAAAAGTGGCAAGGATGTGGAATTCCCTTTCACAGGTGGTGCATCGATGGTTTCAAGAAACTATTAGATAAGCACCTGAACGACCACAACATACAGGGATATACAAGGTAATACTGACATATAATCACCCACATAGGTTGGACTTGATGGACTTGTGTCTTTTTTCAACCTCACCTACTATGCAACTATGTCACTATGTAACATGGGGAACCATTCGGAATGCCAATGTTCCCTATCCAACCCCTCCCTACTATATCCCCCTCTTATAATCCGCTTGCCTCTCTACCTATGCTCACTAGTATAAAGAGGCACGGAACGGGAGTTGATACCAAAAAATTGGCAAAGGCATAGGGCAAAAGACTAGTTACCGGTATTGCCTATGGCCTCCCTGTAGCTCCCCTTTCCTCGTTACTGACTTACCATGCTTTGTTTGCACTGTGTCTTTGTGTAGAGGTGGCTATCTTGGTAGTGGCAGAGTTTTGCTTCCTCATTTCAGGGCCTCTAGCAAAGAGAACATTGAGCAACACAGAAATTACATCACCAAATCACACTCCAAATCTTTTGAGATTAGCAGTCAGAGGCAGCATAAAATAACTAAAAATCAAAGTCACTCAAAGTCACGCTAGTCTATAAATATAAATGTAAAAAACATATAGGTTGCGCTAATCAATGAAACAGTGAAATGAAGAATAATAGTCTACAAGTAATATGATGTGTTGAATCTTGATGTCACTCTACACCATAGGTGTCAAACACAAGGCTCGCGGGCCGAATCCGGCCCTCCAGGCCATTTCATGTGGCCCTCGCACCTCCAGCCCTCCTCTGGTCCTCCTCCAGACCCTTACTTTCTGCTTTTAAGCAATGCATCCAGCTTCTTCCCAGCAGCAGCATAAGGAAAGGGGGGTTCACTGTGATGTAAGGGAGAGTGGGGGACTCAACTTAAGGGGAGGGGATGCGCTGGACATCTAATCTTACAGAAACAACCGGGCCTTTTGAGGGCAATCATAATGCTTGTGACAGAGGGGTCACTTTGGACACAGGGTGAGCCAGGAAACAATGGACATTAAGAATATGGCTTGGATTGCTTGAAATTGAAATAGTAATATTAGTCCACAATATTGTTTTATTCTGAATTTAACAGGTTAATTGAGAGATGTGTATTGAAGGTCGTCATTGAGTAAAGTCTGTTGATAATGGGAGTTAAGCCTGTAATTATAGGTGTTGTAGCAGACAGAGTGGCTACAGATCCTTTCATTGTAAGATGTGTCTTAAAAGTTCGTTATGCAAATATTGTGTGAAGTCTTTGATAGTTGGGAGACAAAAGCTAACCTGTTGTCGTCTAGGAGGCGTCAAAATAATGTGTATTGGGTCTTGTTATGTGGTGGGTGGAGCTGGACCATTGTTCATTTTAGGTTAATGCAGTATTGGATGTGTATAAGAGTTACAATGTTTTTTTCAATAAAGTCAGTCTATTTTTTGGAAAGATACAGAGCGTGTTGTCTCGTTCTTCCAGAAGGATTAATTCCTATGGGAAGGGGTCGTCTGACTGTGGAGGATCGGCCGCGAATGTGTGACCAGGAGAGGGAAGATATCTAAACGGCGTTTCCCCCCTTTCGTATTTGGGGTGCCGTTACAATGCTAATGCGGCCCACGATGAAATTGAGTTTGACACCCCTGCTCTACACCATCCACCACCATAATAATTATAAACACGACAGTGCCTCCACCAAGAAAAGCTTGCTTACCAGCTCCAATTGATCCCTCACTACAAGGGATCAAGTGCACTTGTGGCTTTAACCCAGCCTAAGCCTTTCTCCTGATTCTGATTGTCTCCTATGCAGGGTCACCGCTTGGTACCAAATCAGATAAGAAGATTTCTCAAAAAAAACAAAGTGCTCCACATAATGTAAAATCTTTTTACCGTTTATTAAAATATAAAAAATTGCACTTACAGCTGCCGCTAGTATCAAGCGCCCTTTGTTTAAAGTGTATCAGCCGGTACACAAACAAAGCCGTCCTTCTAGAGCACACGTGGGATTGGTGACGTCAGCGCGTCGCTCCGCTCTACGCATTTCGTCATAGATGGCGTCATCCAGGGGTACTTCGACTACGTCATCTATGATGAAACGCGTAGGGTGGAGTGACATGAGGATTCAACACATATCACTTGTGGACTATTATTCTTTATTTCAATGTTTCATTGATTAGCACAACCTATATGTTTTTATTATGTATATATTTTATTGTATATATCTCACAAGACGTTTGCTGCTTATATATCTTTATGTTTGACCAATTAGAGCATTTTTTTTACACGTTTTAATATAAAAATAATGGTTGATACTTAATGTGCTATGACACACTGAATGTGTGAAACATCATAAAGTACAAAAAAAACTAAATACTGAAAACACTTCAAAGTCTGCGTATAAACGAGTCCTTACATTTGATGAGTCCAAAAGTAAGACAAAAAAATGCATATTCCACAACCAAGTGACTTGATGCAGAGTTTTCTGTGGCACCCCAAACACAGTAGTCAGGGACTCTTACCGAATCACCGGAACCACCTATCTCTAAGATGGTGAAACAGGCAGGCAGGATGACCTCTGCAGGGTAGCAATAACCAAGCCACTAAGGCAATGAGATGGTAGATGGATCCTTCACCATAATCTCCCCTCATCGCAGGACATCCCAATCATCCAGGAACAGGAGATGAATTCTGAATCTCAAAACCAGATGACAACGTCTTTCACTATTCCATATATCTTCAGCCAATGGAGTCCTGACTGAACTTGTATGAGAAGCACTGAAGTTCTTACAATGTAGCGCCTTTTGTTTCCTATTTATGGTCTCGAATAAGGAGGATGGTGGGTCTAGCAGTGGAAAGTGGATTGCCCCTTTGTGGCTGGAAAAGAGTTGAGTTGGACATATGATTTTTCAGATAAAGCTTCATGTTAATTGCTCTCTGGTTGAGTAGTTTGTGTGGATGGTGGAGGAAGACACAGGACGCCTACACCCCAACTCTGCAGAAGCACATTGGCACAAGGTTTATAACTGGATACTAATATTTGTAGGTAAAAGTTGATCCAGGGAATATCCGATTGCCTCTTGGGGGATCAGGAAGGATTTTTTCCCCCCTACTGGAGCAAATTGAATCATGCTTTGCTGTGTTTTTTTTTTTGTCTGCCTTCCTCTAGATCAGGGATATGCAATTAGTGGACCTCCAGCTGTTGCAAAACTACAAGTCCCATCATGCCTCTGCCTCTGGGTGTAATGCTTGTAGCTGTCAGAGTCTTGCTATGCCTCATGGGATTTGTAGTTCTGCAACAGCTGGAGGTCCGCTAATTGCATATCCCTGCTCTAGATCAACTGCGAGTATAGTATTGTGTATATAGGATTGTATAATCCCCCCCCCCCCTTTTATTAGTTGAACTAGACAGACTTGTGTCTTTTTTCAACCAGACTATGTAACTATGTAGCAGATCTTAGATCTCACACTGCAGATATACAGATATGAGGCTGTAGACACAGGAGTTAAGAAAGTTAAGAGTAGAATATCCACCACCAACTGGATGAAGGCTTACCGGAAAGCTTGGACTCAAAAGGACATACGCCTGATGAGTCAACAAAACTTGTGGTGAAGTACACCAAAAGATGTTTCTTCACCTTAATGCATAGGATGCATTAAAGCTGAGGTCCACACAAAAATGGAACCTCCGCTGTCCGGAATCCCCCCCCCCCTCCGGTGTCACATTTGCCACATTTCAGGGGGGAGCAGATACCTGTCTAAAACAGGTATTCGCATCCACTTCCGGACATAGATCCCTGCATTATCGGTGGGAATCTATGCCACGTCCGGCGGGCCCCCCCCCGCTGTCTTCTGGGAGACACACGGATCCCAGAAGACAGCAGGGACCAGTGGCATTGCGCAGCGCGAGTCGCGCATGAGCAGTAGGGAACCAGGAAGTGAAGCCGCAAGGCTTCACTTCCCGATTCCCTTACCGAAGATGGCAGCGGCAGCATCCAAGAGCCGAGGCAGAGATCGGCTTTGAGTGCCGGCATCGCAGGCACGCTGGACAGGTAAATGTCCTTATTTTAAAAGTCAGCAGCTGCAGTATTTGTAGCTGCTGACTTTTAAAAAAATAAATGGCGGACCTCCATTTTAAGCTGAAATCTGATAATGAGGCTTGGCTTATACTTCCAATATGGTGCCGAGTAGATGACGCCGGTGCTGTGTCAATGACCCACCCTTTAGAGTGAGGCTTGAAATACGCACACTCCCGCGCCATCCTGCTTTGACAGGAAGTGACCCACTCTTCAGAGTGAGGCTTGAATCTCACGCCGCCGCAGCATTTTGTTGAGACAGGAAGGGACCGCGGCAATACACATCCGCTATTGAGGACACACCATGGGTCTGTATCTCATTATTGGGGTCAAACCACTCTATTTAAACGCAATAGGCCAGCACCCCAGATGTTGTCTTGTTAGACGAAACGCGTCAGTTCGGGCTCGGCTGTTGCCATTACATTTGTACCAAAGCACTTTTTTATCTGCATAAATGTGAGTGTTCCTTATTATCAAAGGTTGTCTACCCCTGGTCTATCCCATGTAATATACTGAAAGGCTCTGAAGATGTACTGAAAAGCAAAATGATGAACAAATAATGGCACATGAAAGATTTTAACTATAAAATTGCATTATTTATTATAATTATTATTATGCGTGTGTTAATGTAAAATAAGTCAGGCACTTGATATTTATTGTGGAAAACATTATTTACAGAAATACAAAATAAAAAAAAGCATAAAAATCATTTAAACATGCAGAATACAATATTATATATAGAGACACAAATGAAATATGGT
This sequence comes from Rana muscosa, assembly GCA_029206835.1. Classification (NCBI taxonomy): domain Eukaryota; kingdom Metazoa; phylum Chordata; class Amphibia; order Anura; family Ranidae; genus Rana; species Rana muscosa. The sequence continues at coordinate 1,026,580,832 of CM055117.1, read as the reverse complement.
ACATTACATTTTCTTAATGGCTCCCTTCATATGAAGTAATGTAAAAAAAAAACAAGACGCTTCTATGGATGCTGTACCATGTTCAAATGGCTGTTGATAGTACATTTAGTAGAGCCTATGCGTATTTCCTTGTTTTTTGTTTTTTTTATCGCTTTTGATCACACGTATAAGTAGGGCTATAAAGTCCTTATTTTTGTGAGTTCTCGAAATACACAAAAAGCAAACTAAATATATTTTAGTTTAATTGAAAAAACTTTGCAAATAGTAACAAACAAGAAACTTGTAGGTTTATGCATAAAACCATGACATTGCTTGTTAAAGGGCTAATAAATATACAATGAATTGGTTTATGTAGGAGTTCATACAATATTAGTAAATATATGTATATAATAATTAATATGGCATACAGTATATGGTAAGTGGTGCAAGTTAAGAGGCCTTTTTTTTGGATGAAATAGAATTTCCTATTTTGCCCACTTCATTATAAATGTATTGCTGAAATTTTTTCACACTTAAAAAGTATATGTATAGCCAAAAGTATTGGGACGCCTGCCTTTACATTCAGATGAACTTTAATGATATCCCAGTCTAAAGCCCTGTACACACGGTCGGACTTTTGCCCAACAAACTTAGTTTTAAGCAAGTTGGACCAACAATCCGACCGTGTGTACGCTCCATCGGGCAAACTTTTTTCGTTTGGTTTTGGATTTCATCGGACAAAAGTTGGGTCTGCAAACGGACAAACTTTTGCCCAACAAAAGTCCGATGGAGCAAAGTCCGACCGTGTGTACAGATAACCATTGGACTTTAGTCCGATGGACAAAACAACTAATGTTAAAATCAACCAACAATCGCAGAAGTTGACCAAAGGGTGGCGGTAAAGAGCAGAAAAGAGCAGAAAAAACACGCGATGCTGTAAGAAGTTTTAAGAAAGTTTGCAGAAAAGTCTGAGCGTGTGTATGCTATGGGTGTTCCCAACCAACTCCGTTCGGACAAAAAACCACGGAAAAGTCCGATGGAAGTCCGACCGTGTGTACAGGGCTTTAGTCCGTAGGATTCAATATTGAGTTGGCCCACCCTTTGCAGCTATAACAGCTTCAACTCTTCTGGGAAAGCTGTCCACAAGGTTTAGGAGTGTCTATGGGAATGTTTGACCATTCTTTCAGAAGCGCATTTGTGGGGTCAGACACTGATGTTGGATGAGAAGGCCTGGCTCGCAGTCTCTGACCTAATTCATTCCAAAGGTGTTCTATTGGGTTGAGGTGCAAGACAGTCAAGTTCCTCCATCCCAAACTCACTCATCCTTGTCTTTGAGAACCTTTTTTTGTGCTCTGCTCCAAATAATTTGGTGGAGGGGTAATTATGGTGTGGGGGTTGTTTTTCAGGGGTTAGGCTTGGCTCCTTAGTTCCAGTGAAAGGAACTGTTAAGGCGTCAGCATTTCAAGACATTTTGGACAATGTCATGCTCCCAACTTTGTGGGAACAGTTTGGGGATGGTCCTTTCCTGTTCCAACATGACTGCGCAAGAGTGCACAAAGCAAGGTCCATAAAGACATGGATGAGGGAGTTTGGGTTGGAGGAACTGGACTGGCCTGCACAGAGTCCTGACCTCAACCCAATAGAACACCTTTGGGATGAATTTGAGCGGAGACTGCGAGCCAGACCTTCTCCCCAACATCAGCGCCTGACCTCACAAATGCGCTTCTGGAAGAATGGTCAAACATTCCCATAGACACTCCTAAACCTTGTGGACGGCCTTCCCAGAAGAGTTGAATAGAGTTGTTATAGCTGCAAAGGGTGGGCCAACTCAATATTGAACCCTATGAACTAAGACTGGCATGCCATTCAAGTTCATGTGCGTGTAAAGGCAGGCGTCCCAATACTTTTGGTAATAGAGTATATTTTGTTTTAGTTTTGGATAGGGCAAGGAGGCATTAGAACCCTTTGTCAAATTTGTCTGTCTGTGTCCCCACTGAGGAGATTCACCCTCTATTTGTCCTGGTGACCACTGGCAATGCAATTCCAAATGTTAGAGTGTTTTTTATACAGGATTTACATAGTGCCAACAGTTTGAACAGTGCTTTACAAAATGGGGGGGTGGGGACAGTACGGTTAAAAAACAATTCAAGGCAAGAGTGTTAGGAGGGCCCTGCTCCTGAGAGCTTACAATCTAAGGTTGTCACCAAAACAGGAAGTGGGGGGGAAACCTTCTAATAGGGACATCTGTTCTTGTGACAACTGTCTAAGAGGGCAATTCCCCTCACTTTGCTTTCACTTCCTGTTGAGTCTCCAGAACAGGAAGTAAAGTGAAATCTTCCCCGTGGGATACAGACAGCAACTAGTAAGAGGGGCTTTAACTATAAAAAAAAATCAGATGCCAGTGGAGGGACTGGCTGAGTGGCATGGGGTATTTACTTTGCGATTTATGCTAAAATGTATGCAGAGCAATGGGAAGCACTGGGGAGGCATATGTAAATATTGTTTAGCCCAAACTTGTACTTTAACCACTTCAATACTGGGCACTTTCCCCCCTTCCTGCCCAGGACAATTTTTAGCTTTTAGCGCTGTCGCACTTTGAATGATAATTGCACGGTCATGCAACACTGTATTTAAACTAAATTTTTATAATTTTCTTCCCACAAATAGAGCTTTTTTTTAATGGTATTTGATCACCTCTGGGGTGTTTATTTTTTGCTAAACAAAGTAAAATAGACCGAAAGTTTGGGGAAAAAAAATAGTTTTTCTTCATTTCTGTTATAAAATTTAGTATTCTCCTTCCATGATAGGCACTGATGAGGCGGCACTGATGAGGAGACACTAATATGTTGAATTGATGGGCACCGATATGCTGCACTGATGGCCACTAATAAATGGCACTGATGGGCAGCACTGATGATGAGGTACTGACAGTCATTACTGATGGACACTGATTGGCATCTGTGAAGGGCACTGACCAGCGTTACTGATGGACACTGACTGGCACTTTGATGGGCACTGATTGGTACTTTAGTGGGCACTGACTGGCAGCTGATGGGCAGTGATTGACAGATGTGGTGGGCACCTCTGATGGAGGCTGAGCTGTCAATCAATGCACTGATTATCAGTGCCCACCACCCCCCCCCCCTCTGACAGGAGTGCCGTTTGTTGGCTCTCCTGTCAGCATGAACTGAGGAAAGCCGTTTACCGATACTTCCTGGTTACACGCTGTGATCGGTCACAGCTGATCACGTGGTAAATAGCCTACGTGATAGGCTCTTTACCACGATCGGAGTTGCGGTGTGTCAGAATGACAACCACACCACCGATCGTCGCGCTGCGTGCACCCGACTTATCCTGCTGGACGTCATATGACGTCCAGTCAGGATAACTTAACCACTTTGCGCACGTCATTCTGTTAAATGGCGGGCGGGAAGTGGTTAATAAGTAAACAGAAAGCAATACAAGAAAAAAAATTACCCAAAGTTTTTAATTCTAATGAAATGTCTGTGCAGTTCCCTTAGTTCTCACTGTCCCTGTAATCAGCACAAAAAAATAATAGGTTGGTCTCATAACTATACTTGAAGAGGTCAGCAGATTACCCCCAACATGTCCTTCAGCCTCCAAGCCTCTGTTTACATCCTCCATCATAGCCTGCAAACTCCCAGCCTCTCTTTACATCTTGGTGTGCTACTAAGGTCCCTTTCACACTGCTGCGACTTAAAAGTTGCGCGATTTTACCGCGATTTAAGGGAATGTTTGTGTAAACTTGAGGCCTATGGACCTCAACTCGCATGAAAGTCAGACCAAAGTAGTACAGGGACTACTTTGAAGTCGGCACGACTTGAAGTCGCACACATATGAATGGTTATCATTGGAAATCATTGGGAAACACTTGTCATGCGACTTTGCAGTCCCAAGTCGCAGGGCAAGTCGCACAAGTGTAAAAGGAGCCTGAAGAGATTGTCCTAAGCTTGCATTTCACCGGTTCTGCATCAGGCTGAATAGGTATCTCACCATCCAAGTGCTCCCTCTAGTGGTAGCAGGCAGCAGATTCTTTAGTAGCACAGCAAGATGTAAACAGCAGCAGGGAGGCTGCAGGTCGTGATAGAGAATCTTACTTAGTTCTTTGTGCATACGGTTGACAATGACAGCTAAAGAATCTGCACTGAAACTGCAGTTTAATATTCCTCTGGTCCCCAACCCATGTTAACTACAAGACGATGGCCCAGACAGAAACAAGCAAAGTAACATACATGTAAGGGGAACAATGCTAATCATGTTTAATTGCAAGAAGGGTAATTGATAATACTGGCATTTAAACAGCATCTTTAGTAAAGTTTTAAAAATCATAATGCAGATAAATACTTGTATAACCATGATTAACGCACTTACACACTGTATTTATAGTTCACAGTGACTACGGAACAATCTTACAATGATTCAATCCCTTTAGAATTCTGCAATCATAATAAAAAAAATATATAAATATATGTACATATATTACACTCACTATGAAGCTTATTCAGTAAGACAAATGAAAGAGAAAAAAGAAGTACAAAGTGCAATAATTCAAAATGACAGTAGACTGGAGATTAAAGTGACCCTGCTGGGAGAAAAATGTCAGCCAAAATCTTCCTAAAAAAACAGAAGAGACTTGGGGGGGGGGGATTAACCACTTGCTGACCGGCTCGCGCCGATATACATCAGCAGAATGGCACGGCTGCGCAAAGCAACGTACCTGTACGTCGCTTTGAATTTGCCGCCGTGCGGGTGCGCGCACTGCGAGCTCCGTGAGCGTGCCCACGGGTCCCGCAGACTCGATGTCCGCCGGGTGCCCGCGATCGTCTCACGGAGAGATGCCTATGTAAACAAGGCATTTCCCTGTTCTGCCTAGTGACAGGACAGAGATCTACTGCTCCCTGTGATCAGGAGCAGTGATCGCTGTCATGTCACTTGTAGCCCACCCCCCCACAGTTAGAATCACTCCCTAGGACACACTTAACCCCTTGATCGCCCACTAGTGTTTAACCCCTTCCCTGCCAGTGTCATTTACACAGTAATCAGTGCATTTTTATAGCACTGATCGCTGTATAAATGACAATGGTCTCAAAATAGTGTCAAAAGTGTCCGATGTGTCTGCCATAATGTCGCAGTCCCAATGAAAATCGCAGATCGCCGTCATTACTAGTAAAAAAAAATAATAATAATAAAAATGCCATAAAACGATCTCCTATTTTGTAGACGCTATAACTTTTGCGCAAACCAATCAATATACGCTTATTGCGATTTCTTTTTTACCAAAAATATGTATAAGAATACATATCGGCCTAAACTGAGGAAACAAAATTGTTGTTCTTTTTTTGTTTATAGCGCAAAAAATAAAAACCGCAGAGGTGATCAAATACCACCAAAAGAAAGCTCTATTTGTGGGAAAAAAAGGATGTAAATTTTGTTTGGGTACATCGCACGACCGCGCAATTGTCAGTTAAAGCATCGCAGTGCCGTATCGCAAAAAATGGCCTGGTCATTGGGCAGCCAATTCTTCCGGGGCTGAAGTGGTTAAAAGAGTGGAGCGAGCACAAGCTTGTACCATTCTTCTATACATAAAAAAATTAAGCATTCGCTGTTCCTAATTAACATAATTACAAAAGGGGTGCAAGCCACATTCTTAAAGCAGTAGTAAACCCTGGAATGTTATTTTCACCTACAAGTAAGCTTATAATAAGGCTTATCTGTAGGTAAAATGAATATCTCCTAAACGTGCACCGCTTAGGAGATATTCTTGCGAGCAGCTGCCGGTGACGTCAACGGCGCATGCGCTCTGAAGGAAAGGCACGGGTAACCGAGCGGGGTACCCAAGCATTCAACACACCCAGAAGTATTCCAGATGTGAGAATTCTTTGGGTGGCAAAGCTCTACAGCAGAGCGAAGAGTCCATGAATGGGCATCAGACCAGGTAAAGTGTCTTCCCAGATAGCAAGGATAACTTACCACAAATTTGTGGCAGTGTTGAATTGTAAGTCTGTTAACTTGCTGCTCATTTTCACTGGCAAGTTGTACGCTTTGAGGCCTGGTTCACACTTGTCCGACAAACGCTCCGACATTAGGAGCTCATGTCGCATGACGTGTGAAAATCAATGAATCCCTATGAGAGCCGTCTTAACTGGTCCGACACAAGTCGGTCCGACATTAAAAATGCTCCCTGTACTACTTCTGTCCGACTTTGATCCTACTTCAGCCCATTGAATATCATTGAAGTCGGATCAAAGTAGGATCCTTGTCCTAACCATCCGACATTTGACATCCGACATGGTGATTACAGCAGCAGTAAAAGGAATTTATCTCACCCTGGGATTGTTTTGATTGGTCAAAGGACAAGTCAGACTAGCACAATGTCGGATCAAAGTAGTATCCTGTTCATGAATGTCGGATGGATGTCGGACCAATGTAGGATCAATGTAGGACTGATGTCGCAGAGCAAAGTAGGATAAAAGTCGGATGAATGTCGTGTCGTATCAGTGTGAACCCAGCCTCAGAGCACTTGAAGCACAAGTTCTAGTTGACACTTTTCCAATTTGTAGCAAATTTGCGTGGCAAGTCTCTAGCAAGAGAAAAGTTGTAGTGGTGAATCTACAGCAAGAGCTCTGCAAGTCACAGTGCCCCCTGTGGTGGGATGACTATTGCACAACATAACTGAACCAGAACTTGCAGCAGACTTGCAGAATGTTTGCAAAGAAAGTTGAGTCATGCAATGCCGGCTTGCTGCAATTGTGCATCAAACTTGTGAAGCCTGGCAAGTCTAGCAATAATTTAGCAAACTTGCAGCTAAATTGCTTGCTATCTGGGTTCCTTTACAGAAGACTTTTTGGCTGAAAAAACTCAATGGGGTCACTTTAAGTGATATTTAATTTCTTGCTATTGTTTACTGAAATTTGTACATAATTTTTTCTTTTTTGAACTTGTCTTAAAACGTATACCAAGAAGAATACGTATGCTGCTACCGCTGACCTCTCCATCTAAAAATGCTGGTTTGGCGGTCATGCCATTTCTACAACTTCAATAATTTCTCAGTTGCTGACCAGGAATAAGTGAGTATACTGTGGAAGAGGTCCTACTTCAGTTTCTGCACACTGGATCCATGAAACAAAGACAGTCAGGCAACTGTTTTCTGATATAGGTTAGTGATGGCAGTATGCGCCTTTTCCTGAATAAGCCCCAAATGCACTTCTTTATTGTTACCACTAGGTGTCAGTGTCTATCAATACTATTTGGTCACGATACTAGTGACTTTAGCAGATTCATAGTTTGGGGGACGTGGTTTTGGGTAATGTTTGTTGGGTACAGCACTTTGGATTACAAAGAAAGGACACGTCAGTGTGCTGGTATACTCAGCTGAATTTGATGGCACAGAAAAGGCAAAATGCATTTGGCTACCTTTGCAGAAGTACACTTGTCACAGGAAGGCAGAAGGTGTTTATTACATGTGCAACGTGTGCTTTTTACAGCTTGCACACTAGCTGTTGATTCACTGTGTATTCATCCCCACTCTGAATAAGAAGGATTTGTTTCCCATAGATTAGTTAAACAGATCCCTTCTCCACTAAAATGTTTTATTCATCAGTCAATTTGATGCAAGTTAAGAAGTTTTTACACTATATGTGGTATTAGACTGCCACCTTTTAGAAATGGTTGACCTGATCTTAGTTGAGATCCAATTTTGGGACAGCACACAGCCTAGCTGAAAAAGTATTCATACATGCTACCCACGATAAGAACATTATATACAACTTGAATCAAAAACAACCTATCAGGAATCTGGTTAATACAGCTCATAGGGTTGTATTCATAGAACAAAAAAATAAAAAGCTATTTAAATTTGCCCTCTGAAAGTGCATGTACATTCCTCTCATGTGAACGGGGCAAAAATAAATGTTATGAGGCCATTTCCTTTGCTAGTCTAATGTTTTTCATTCAAAATGGAAAATTTCACATTTGGCCACTAGATGGTGCCAAGTATCACAAGAATTCCTATAATACTTAGCACCATATAGTGGCCAAATTTGGTATTTTCTGTATTATATCAATGAATGAAATAAAATAAATAGCTATATTTTTTTTTTTTATAAATACATCCCATAGTATATAAAAGATGTCAAAACATCGGATAGGGTCTGATATAAACTTGAATGCAAATCTAGACTTTGGGTAAAAGTAAAGTTGAGCCCTGCCCCTCTTCTTATTGATCCTTTAATGTCACCAGCTACTTCAGTGATCAATAGAGAGGCTCAAGAGGTGGCAGAGGGAAACCTGACTTCTACAGATAAAAGATGTGTGTGTTAATTCAGCTTTATAAATCTCCGGATCTGCTGATTATTCTAAAATGCTTATCCACTTTGCTCACATACCTGGATTTTAAAGTAACCAGCACTGTGCCAGGTTTACTCCAAGGTAAGGTGAAAAAAAATCTGGATTAAACAAAGTAGATATCCTTCTGGCACAGCATTAGCAGTTCAAATAATTTATCTATTTGACTGGAGTTACTTTTCAAAATCAGTTAAAAATATAACAAATGGCAAACTTTTTTTCATTTGGATAGGATGGTGAGGGGTTAGAACCACTGCCAGGCTCTTATTACAGTCTGCGTCTTTGTTAGGGAAGTTTACTCTAATTGTCCTGATCACCAATATCACTGGAAATGCAAAAGTAAATCCAAAATGTTGAGTTGCCGCCAGAACAGACGGGGAAAACTACCAATGGGCACAATCGCTCACATGAAAACTGTCTAAGAGGGTATTTCCCTTACATTAGAAAGATATCTCCTCACTTCTTGTTGAGTCTCCAGGACAGGAAGTCAAGGGAAAGCTCCCTAATAAGACATAGATGGCAATATAATGGTTTTAAATCTCCCTTACTTTATCCAAAATGAAAAAAACAATTCTGGCTATACATACACTATATTACCAAAAGTATTGGGACACCTGCCTTTACACGCACATTGAGTCTGTAGGATTCAATATTAAGTTGGCCCACCCTTTGCAGCTATAACAGCTTCAACTCTTCTGGGAAGGCTGTCCACAAGGTTTAGGAGTGTCTATGGGAATGTTTGAGCATTCTTCCAAAAGCGCATTTGTGAGGTCAGGCACTGATGTTGGACGAGAAAGCCTGGCTCACAGTCTCCACTTTAATTCATCCCAAAGGCGTTCTATGGGGTTGAGGTCAGGACTCTGTGCAGGCCAGTCAAGTTCCTCCACCCCAAATTTGATCATCCATGTCTTTATGGATCTTGCTTTGTGCTCTGGTGCGCAGTCATGTTGGAACAGGAAGGGGCCATCCCCAAACTGTTCCCCCAAAGTTGGGAGCATAAAATTGTCCAAAATGTCTTGGTATGCCGACGCCTTAAGAGTTCCCTTCACTGGAACTAAAGGGCCAAGCCCAACCCCTGAAAAACAACCCCCACACCATAATCCCCCCTCCACCAAATGATTTGAATCAGTGCACAAAGCAAGGTCCATAAAGACACGGATAAGCAGGTTTGGGATGGAGGAACTTGACTTCCTGACCTCAACCCGATAGAACACCTTTGGGATGTATTAGGTCGGAGACTGCAGGCCAGACCTTCTTGTCCAACATCAGTGCCTGACTTTACAAATGCGCTTCTGGAAGAATGGTCAAACATCCCCATAGACACACTCCTAAACCTTGGGGACAGCCTTCCCAGAATCTGTTGAATCTGTTATAGCTGCAAAAGGTGGGCCAACTCAATATTTAACCCTATGGACTAAGACTGGGATGCCACTAAAGTTTATGTGTGTGTAAAGGCAGGCGTCCCAATATTTTTGGTAATATAGTGTACTTTAAATATGCATTTTAGGAGGGCATAGGTGGGTGTAATCACCAACTCTTCTTTAAAGCGGTTGTATAGTAAATTTTGGTACTTTTACCTACAGGTAAGCCTATATTAAGGCTTACCTGTAGGTAAAAAAAATATCTCCTAAACCTTTACGGTTTAGGAGATATTCCCCTCGCAATGAGCCGCTGACTGCAGCGGCACATGCGCAAAGGGGATTCTCGGCTGAGGGCCCAGCAGATGCCGGACCTCACTGGAAAGAAGTCTCCCGCGCGCATGCCACTCACAGCGCTGGAGCCGCGATACCCTGGAGACACGCCGAGGCAACATGTCATCTCCCTCGGCGTGGACCAGGTGAGTTACTGATGTCTCGTCCTAAGGTAAGTATTTCATAATGAGTTAGTATGCGGTGCATACTAGCTAATTATGCCTTTTCCCTTACAGGTGACTAAAAAAAAAAAAAAAGTGTGTGGGACTATACAACCGCTTTAACGTGTATGTATAGCCAAAATATTTATAAGTTTTGCACAGAGTAAGGAAGGGTTTAAAACACTTTTAGCTTATTGTAACGGGAAGGCCCGGGGAACCCAGAAGCTCTTAGAAAGTATGAGATACCCTTGCTTCAGCTTCCCCAATGCCTCTTATGTGTAAACCACCCTGTGTCTCACTTGGGGCACAGGGTGAATGAGAACCCCACTATGATCTGTGATAATCAGATTCAATGCAGTATATATATTGTATATAGATTGGATATATACTGTGTGTGGGTTGTTTATGTAATACTTGGGGGGGGGGTGATTTACATTCTACTTTCTAGTGTGGCTTGTGGTAATTAGGTCTGTAATTATAGGGGAGCTCGTTATGTTTCTATTGTGTAAAGTCTTTTGATACTGGGAATTAAGCCTATAATTATAGGTTGTGGAACTAGCAGACAGACAGGTTAATTGAAGAGATGCTGATGAGTCACCTGCCTGCTTGTGTATGCTACAGATCCTTTCATTATGTGAAGTCGTTTGATAATGTGGATTGGGAAACAAAAGCTAACCTGTTGTCGTCTAAGAGGTGTCAAAATGATGTGTATTGGGCCTTGTTATGTTGTGGGTGGAGCTGGACCATTGTTCATTTAGATTAATGCAGTATTGGTTGAGTGTATAACAAGTTACAGTGTTTCTCAATAAAGGTCAGTTCATTTTTGGAAAGATACAGAAGGATTAATTCCTATGGGAAGGGGTCGTCTGACTGTGGAGGATCGACAGCGAATGTGTGTCCAGGAGAGGGAAGATATCTAAAACGGCGTTAACCCCTTTTATATTTGGGGGTGTCGTTACACTTATTTTTTCTGTGTGTTCCGTTACTCCCTATACCTGGGACACAGCAGGGAATGACAGGAAATCGCTACTAGAGCAGAACTATACCCTCCTATCCTTTTTAGCCAAGGAAGCTGGCCTCTGTTTGATCTGAAACTGCCATGATGCTGCACATGTGATCAGTTATGACTCAAGCCATTTGATGGTCTGACGGGTTGGTTGAGAGCACAACTAATGGGAAGGTTTCATTCACAGCACATGCTGGGAATATAACTGTTTTTTTAAACTGTTAAAGCGATGGGTTTAGTTCTACTTTAAGTAAGGGGAATCCCTCTTAGACAATTGGCACTGGACAATGTGCCTCAATTGATAGACTTCCTCTCACCTTTTTGTTTTGGTGAAAACCGTGAATTTTTTTCCCCCATCACTTTCCATATCGATGACTGTGGTCACTAGGAGTAATGTAGAGGGTAAATCTGCCTAGTGCAGACACAGACAGCAAAGAAGGAAGATGGGGGTTCTAACCCTTTTCTACTGGAGATACATCTAAACCACTTAGAAGTCTCCAAGCAGAAGATGTTTCTCCACTTACTCCTACAAGGCCATAACAAAGTGGGCAGTCACTCTCCCCTTGTTGGAGTCCCCAACCATTTATTATACCTACATTATAGAAAATTTCAGAGCAAATGAATAATCAGATAGGAAAATATCTTTGAAATATTCAGTAGTGGATGAAATTGCCCTTTAATAATTTTATATTAGCAAAATAACAATACTGCGGGCATTTAATACACAGAAACTAAGAATGTTTGCTTAAAGCGGGAACTTTACCCATAACAACTTGATAAAAAAGTTATGTTCTTTAGCAAGGAACATACTATACATTCCACATGTAGTGTGTGCTGTAGATTGCCTCCAGCATTGATCCTGTTTCTTCTTGCTGGAAGCTGCCATTTTCCTGAAGCCCAGAGCCCTTGAACAGCAGTAAATCATAAAGCGGAACTAAACCCAACAATTTAACAGTTTCAAAAACAGTTGGCAATCACGGCACTCCAGGAGTGTAACTGTCACATTTGCCTGTGTCCTCAACCAAACTGTCAAACCATCAAATGGCTGGTGTCATAACTGATCACATGTACAGCACCATGGCAGTTCAAACAGAAGCAGCTTCTTTGTCTGTAAAGGATAGGAGGGTTTAATTTCACTTTAAGGCTGTCAGCTGATCGGCCTCTACAAACTTGGCAGTGCCTAAAATGGAGAGTAACTGAGCATGTGCAGAGCAGGATGAGACTGTGTATTATTGGATTTTAAACATTATAAGAACCTATTTTTAATGCCTTACATAGCTATACCTGCAAAAGGGGCCAGCATTGAGTAATCTAGCAGGACTTAATTTTCTGACTAAAGTTCCACTTTAATAATGCTATTTGGTAAAGCAACACAGTTGATCTAATGTAAAAAAAATTGAGGAAAAGGAAAGCAATCATACAACCTATAGTAGCCCATTAGACACCTGCCTTATTTTCTAACATCCAGGGGAAAAATAGTTGTAAAGGGGTTGGCATTTATGGGCCTCACTTTCCTTCTCTACATTATACATGAGGTTCAATATGTTGAATTTTTTTTTATGTATGACCTTTGAAAATCTCATCTAGGTTGATGTCTTTCATCCAGTCATCATTGATGTGACCCGTTTTCAATAAGGCATCAATAAAGTCTGAGTCATTGCTGGGCGATGAGCCTAGTCCACCATTCTGTGAAATAAAATCAAAGGAACCCAAGTCGTTATTTGAGTCACTCCTTGGAAAAGCTCTAGGTATCTGATCGGTGGGATTAAATGTATTTGTTGATGCTATGGCAGCTCCTCCACCAGCTTGGCTTATGTTGGTCAGCATTTGAGATCTCTGGGGGCTTTGTCCACGATTAAAACCTCTTAGAGGTTCCATAGATTGTCCACTGTTTGCAGACGTCATCGGATTGATCTGTAGACCTTGGTTGACCTGGCTGGGCATTGAAAGACCACGTTGAGGAAAATGCTGATGAGGCATCACGCCCTGAAGTGACTGGTTAGAAAATTGATTATTGGAGAAGCTCACCATGTCCTGTCTTTTTATTTCTGGACCTATCCACTTCTGTGTGGCTGTTGTGGTATTGATGATGTTTGGTGGTCTTAGTGCCACTGAATTATTTCCATGATTTGGACCAGGTCTGAATGGTGGAGGGTTGACTCCTGCTGGATTGACAAAAGGAGTTACATTGTTTCCCGGTGTAACTGTTGACTGTCGTGGCAAGACATTGCCATTTGGGCTTGTTCCCATATGATTTGGGCTGGTTTGCTGTTGTACTTGATTTACGTTGCTGTACATGTTCGGCTGTGGGCATGGGACATTTCCGTACAAGCTTGGACTTCCATGTACAGAAGTCATTCTAGAACCAAGACTTTTTGAAGAATGGGTTGGATTCTGAGGTGTTATATGTCCTGATGTTGCATTGGTTACTGGAGGATCAGAGGCGGCACCTACAGTTTGCAATCCACCTGCCAAAAAAGAATGCATAATATTTTTAAATGTTAGCAAAATTTTTTTTGTCTTAAAGCTTTCTGCCCACCCTCTGTATAATAACATCCTAGAGCAATTCCCTATGTTGGGGATACATTTATAAATGTCCTCCACTTTGAAAGCCACAAGACAACAACTGCAACTGGTGGCTTTCAATCGCAGCTGTCATCATCATGGAGGGCACAAGTCCTGTTGGAGGGTGATATGCGTCGGTGGGAGGTGGGTTGGGAGGAGACAGGCTGAAGCCCCTTCTCTATTCCTGTACTGGACTGCCTTCAGTGTGCAGCAAGCAGCCAACCTTCTATAGTAGATGTTGCATGCAGAACCAGGACAAGTTTTCTTTGGATGCCTGCACCTGACCACGGGGGGGGGGGGGGGGGGGGAGCCACTGGATGATCTGAAGCTGGTGCTTGGAGCAGCACTCTGCAAGCATCCATTTAGGGTCACAGGGAGTTTTCAGCCATACACATTTTCTCTTCTGCTAGAGAACTGAGCATCTTTGCCCTATGTTACAGAGATGAAACGGGGTGGTTGTTCTGTGGTCTAAATCATAAGTGAATAGCCTAGGTTGACAGCCCTGCTCCCTCATAGATAGGATACAGCGAGTGAGTAATGTCACTCTAGGACAGAATGTGTGACTGGCAGGATATCCAACTAATGAAGCTTGAAAAAAGCAAACTAATGCAGCCAACTTACCTAAGGAGTGGTAGGGTACTACAATATATTATATATTTGTTCTTGGGTTTAGATACACTTTTAGTTCACAACTTTTATTGTACACCTGTGCTAGTCACCTCTTTATATGAAGGTTGTATTTCAAAATTTTCAATACTGCATAGTTGATTAGCCATCCAAAACCAGGGCTTGCGTTACAGGTACCAGTCACCCCTTTTAAAAGCTGCAACTCTCTCAAGAATCTGAAATGGCAGATTTTTGGGCCATGAGGGATCTTTAAACTGAAACACCTGCAACATGATGTTAAGGACCTGTGATATCTATACAGCTTGGGACAGCGCCATAACATATGAAAATGATCCCCAAAATCTGATTTTCAGCTGGTACAGATAAGTTCTGAAAAAAGGCTTATATAATGAAGTTCCCTCTGAGTATAATAAACTCACTATATCACATACAGGTGAGTAAGCTGTTATTCAGCATTGGAGGGACTTAAAGTGCCATCGGCGGTATATCCTCCCACTGATAACTTTTTTATAAACCCTTTTTCTACTTCCCATTTTGCTTTAAGGCCCAACTATAGCCCCAACTTTTTTAGTTTTTTTAACAGAGTGGGGAAAGAATAAAAAAAGGATAAAAGGTTTTCAAACATACGTTAGGTTTTTCATAAAAATGGAACTAAGCTGCGTCAGGGCTAGTTTTTAGCTCAGTCATGGTCAGTTTGAGATTAGGTAGGGCATTATTTTTTTAACTTTTTACAAGTAAACATAAATATAGGGCAAATGCTTTAATCTCATGGCAAGCCCATCACAAATGTTTCTCGAACTACATGTGCAATAGCCTTAAATGTGCAGTTGTTCTCTCTCTTAGTGGATAAAGTATAAGGTGGGCCTTCGTTAACCTTTAATCCATGTCATAACCATAACTTTCCGTCCTCCCTTTTGTATATTTGGATTTGTTTTTTGGGGGGGGGTTGCAAGGTATGTGCTTCTACTTCCCTATTCCTCGGCAAGGTGAGGACGATGTTCCACCCGCAGCCCCCAGGATCACATAACACATCTCAGGAGGCTACTGTACTTGTAGCTGCTGACTTACTTTTGTAGAACCCGGGAGAAGTTTCTCTTTAAGGAATACTTCATGATTAAACATATTTTTGTTACCTTAGCATTGATACTGGTAGCAACAGGAAGCAACCCTGAGAAGCATTAGCTTTACAACACCCCAAAGCACACTATACTTACCGGGGAACTGGCTTGGCTGCTGCATTCCCACAGTGTTCCTTCTCTGATCCTTGTAGTCTGGTGGTGGTCTTGTCAAATGCCTGTTCAGCTGATCCTGGTTGTTACACTTTTCCTATAACAAAATATTAAATAATCAGCTCTATTTGGCCACTGAATGGTAATTTATTGAGAAGTTATTCCTTATGTCTAATGTTGTATATAGTGCTAAGCTAAGCGCCTGTGCAGGGCTCAGTGCCCGAAGCAACATTACAGGCCGCCCCCAAAGAGTGATTTTACAGAGGTTGCCCGGATCTGGGTGTACTGCTTCTATTGTTGTATTAGAAGACAGTGAAGAGAATTATTTGAAGAACCCAAAGTAAAAAAAATAATCTAGTTAAGATAAGAGTGATTTCTCCATAAGGGAGAAGAGGTCCATCATCTTAGGACACTAGCAAAAAACTGAGGACTCCCTGAGTGGGGCAGGGTTTTAGGGGTGCATCCTTAAAAGTTTTGCCAGTGTCTGATTACTTGAACGTACCAGCCTATAACCCAGGTTCTAGGAATATCAAGTGTTCTGTATGATTAAGATGTACACAATAACCAGTTAGAACTGGCTAATGCATAATCATTTATTGAGAAGGTATTCCATATGTATTGATTTGTCTCCAGATTCAGGCAATTCTACTTTTCAATACAGTAAAAGTACATCTAAAAGGTTCCTATCTGAACCAAACTCTCCTTCATTTCTGTCTCACGTGCTCCCCCTTCCCAGACACTGCAGCTCACAGTGGGAGGGTTTCAGCAACAGAGGTAATGCTGTCAGTCCCGAAAGCAATGAGTAGGACTAGGTGTGGCCGGGTGATGACTGACCAGAAACAGACTTGTGAATCAGCAGTGTCAATGCCAACTGCCTCCTCATCCCACTGTAGTAGTGGAAGTAGGCACCACCTACATTAGGGGGAAGCTTACAATTCTCCTGCAAAGTCCACCTCATGTAACTTGCTGTCATGGGGTGTCAGCGCTGCAGCTCCTATTTGAAGCATCTTAGATGACAGGAATGCAGGGGGGGAAGGTGGGGGGTGCTGGCTCAGAAACTATTACTGACTTCTTTTTTGGGGTGGGGCAAAGCACAGCTATGAATTTTGGAAAGGAAAAGGATATTACCGTTCTAGCCATCATCTGCTGTTGCATCATTTGTCTCTGTAGAATATTCGTCTTGTCCACCATTTGCTGATTTAACAAGGGCTGCTGGTTGTTATAACCATTGGGACTTGAACAGGAAGCAGTATTGGATCCGGGACTCTGGGTGGTGCTAGTGTGCTGCTCCTGTTAAGAAAAAAAAATACTAAAGAATTAGTAAAGTTTTAGCATTACATTACGCACCAGAAAAAAAAGAGATGAATTAGGCAGAATGGGGCCTAGTGCTGGCATTGCCTGTCCACATCAGATACCAACTCCTGCAAGTTCATCCACCATTGTGAAGTGACAGGGAGGTGCACAGCTTTGATGAATTGCTCTACCCCCCTGGTTTGCTGCAAGAGTTTGAAGGTTTTATCTGAACATCACCAGGCCCCAGGCCCCTGCCTTGGTTGCCATGAAGAGGATCCAGCTCTGCCAGAAATGCCTACTATGACTTGGGGACAGTAAAATCTCTACAGCCGGTGGCACAGTGACATAAACTCATAAAGAACATTTTAGGAAACATAGCCATAATGGTTTATTAGTTCAATCCTCTTGATAGAAAAATGTATAACTTTTGTCTTTCCTGAAAATAATCAGAAAGAGGTTGAAATTGGTGACCACATACCTTTTTTTAAACCTAACTGGTTAAGAAGCTATCTCTGAAGGCAATGTTTACATGAAGCAGTTATATCATATAAAACTGATTTTCTCAACCTTTTAACATGAAGGAACCCTTGAAAAAACTTTCCAGTCTCGGGGAACTTCTGCTAATAATAATTAAAGCTTATATCTACCCAATGTAATGGTCAGTGGGGAGAATGCTATTTACACGTCAAGTCGTTGGGAAGAATTACCCCTTTACAGATAGCTAAAAAGATCATTGTTGTCAGCGGTTACTTATCTGAGAGGCAAAAATGGCTCATTGCTCAAGGAACCCCTAGTACCCTCAGGAGGAACCCTGGTTGAGAAAGACTACACTAGATTAACAAAAGTATTGGGACGCCTGCCTTTACACGCACATGAAGTTTAATGGCATCCCAGTCTTAGTCCGTAGGGTTCATCATTGAGTTGGCCCACCCTTTGCAGCCATAACAGCTTCAACTCTTCTGGGAAGGCTGTCCACAAGGTTTAGGAGGGCGTCTATGGGAATATTTGACTATTCTTCCAGAAGAGCATATATGTGAGGTCAGGCACTGATGTCGATGAGAAGGCCTGGCTTGTAGTTTCTGCTCTAATTCATCCCAAAGGTGTTCTACCGGGACTCTGCGCAGGCCAGTCAAGTTCCTCCACCTCAAGCTCGCTCATCCATGTCTTTATGGACCTTACTTTCTGCACTGGTCATGTTGGAACAGGAAGGGGCCATCCACAAACTGTTCCCACAAAGTTGGGAGCATGAAATTGTCCAAAATGTCTATGTATGCTGATACCTTAAGTGTTCCCTTCACTGGAACTAAGGGACCAAGCCCAACCCCTGATAAACAACCCCCACACCATAATCCCCCCTCCACCAAATGATTTGGACCAGTGCACAAAGCAATGTCCATAAAAACATGGATGAACGAGTTTGGGGTGGAGGAAATTGACTGGCCTGCACAGAGTCCTGACCTCAATCCAATAGAACACCTTTGGGATGAATTAAAGCAGAGACTGCGAGCCAGGCCTTCTCATCCACATCAGTGCCTGACCTCACAAATGCGCTTCTGGAAGAATGGTCAAACATTCCCATAGACACACTCCTAAACCTTGTGGACAGCCTTCCCAGAAGAGTTGAAGCTGTTATAGCTGCAAAGGGTGGGCCAACTCAATATTGAACCTTACGGCCTAAGACTGGGATGCCATTAAAGTTCATGTGCGTGTAAAGGCAGGCGTCCCAATACTTCACTTTAGGTTCTCATAGACATAGTCGCCTTCCTCCTCCCTTCTCCATTGATATAAACTGGAGTTTTGGGCTGAGCATAAAGTTCCTCTCCTTGGATTTACTATCCATTCCTGGTGACGGAGGATGGATCACCATGGCTGACTACCCTCATATATCTGCATGTAGACTTTCCTAAGAAGAGCTGGCTTTGCTAAATCTCCCTTAATCACACAGGAACACCGAAACTCATCCTCACAGATGTCTACCTGCCTGCTAGGTCAAAGTTTATTTACTACCAGGTGTAGCCTGAGATTTTGCAAATTCTTATCTGAACTGGGAACCATTTGGCATCAGACCATACTGTAAACAGTTTCTATTCACACTTGAGCACATTGATTAACTGGTGTTTTTCAGGCGTTTTTTTTTAAGCTTCTTTGCAGCATTTTACAAGCTTTTTAAAGCATTTTAGAAGTGTATTACAAGTGTTTTACAGCTTCAGGCATTTTTGTATAGCCAATAGAAAGCACTAAGGGGAGGAGAGGGAGAGGAAATCAGGGGTGGAGAGCTGCTATTTGAGCAGAAAACACTTGTAAAACGCTCAAGTCAGGCGTTTTTAATGAAGTCTCTGGGGCCAAAAACACTTGTAATCTTGTAATCTGCCAAAAAGAAGCTCATGTACAGTGGAACCTTGGTTTACGAGTAACGCGGTTAATGAGCATTTTGAATAACGAGCAACTGTTTTTTTTTTTTTTATTCTGACTCGGTTTGCGAGTGTTGTTTTGCAAAACAAGCAGAATTCAAGCTAATGGGGTGTGCAGTACCACATTTGGCCAGAGGTGCGGGGGCGCCGGTGACACTCAGAACGGTTCGAGCCGTTCCGAGCTACTCGGAAATACTTGGTTCCTGAGTGTTTCCGAGATCAGCTGAGCTGTCCCTGAGTATTTCAGAGGCGCTCCGGCGCCCCCCCCCACTTCTGGCCACATGCGGTATTGCATGCCATAGAAGTCAATGCGGAACAAATTATCTTCGTTTCCATTGACGTCTATGGGGAGACTTGCTTTGATATGCGAGTGCTTTGGATTACAAGCATTCTCCTGGAACGGATTATGCTTGAATCCAAGGTTCCACTGTACTTTTTTGAGCTCCAGGCGTTTTGCTTCAGGCGACAGAATGCTCAGATGTGAACAGGGGCCATTGAAATGAATGGGATTTGGCTTGTTGAGTGTTTTAGAGCTACATTAGGCTGCTATCATATTGGTAGGAGCCATAAGCAGACATGATAGACAGCCCCAAGTGTGTTGAATGCCTGCTTCCTCCACTAAGGGACAGTGGTGATGTTTTTGTAAGTATAACACAAACTAAAAGTGCTGAGGAAGTGTAGGGGGTAGAAAAGAATAAGTGCACTAAACATGCACATATCTTTTCACTGTACTCTCTTTCCAGAGGGCTGTTGGGTGACAGGAATAAAATGACTTCGAAAAAAGGAAAAACTTGTTTACTATGGTAAGGAGGACTATCAAAAGGGTCCTGGAGGGCCACCTGTGGAGCACCACTCACAAAACCTGAAGCATATTTCAAAGTTCAGAGCATTGTCACCAGAACTTTGTGGAGATACAGAGATCAGTCCTACAGAATGCCTAAAAGCAACAAACACACTGGGGTGTAAGCAAGGTAGCGCTTTTTTCGAGGAAAAAATACCGGCTTTGTGATCTCCTTCCTATTAATAACACTGGTGACATATCCCATTTTTACCAACCAGGCCAGAAAAATACCACTCAAGTGGCAACCACAGTTTTTCCTTTTCTCCAAGCTGTAACTAAGGGGAGGTGGGGGCCAAAAGAGGAGTCTGGTAGGAGGCATTGAATCCTTGGTACACAAATTATCACATTGGGAAAAAAAAAAAGAGAAAAATAAATACAAAATAACTAAGAGGTCAGTGCATGTGGGAAAAAAGTGAATAAGACTCTTAAGTTTTTACGAGAATTCCCAATGCTTTGGATAATATTCCATGAAAAAATTGGTACAGCACGTTGGTTGCAACTTGGAATAAAAAAGTCATGTGGTTTGAAATCTAATGCCCCGTACACACAACCGGTTTTCCTGTAGGAAAAAGTCTGATGAGAGCTTTTGATCGGGAATCCCGACTGTGTGTATGCTCCATCAGACTTTTTTCAACAGGAAAACTGCCGGAAAAAAAAGAGAGCAGGATCTTTTTTACCATCAGGAAAAATCCTAGCGGAAAAAACATTAGTCTAGATGCTTTTCCGACGGGGAAATAAACCACGCATGCTCGGAAACAATTTGACGCATGCTCGGAAGCTTAGAACTCCATTTTGTCAGCTCGTCGTAGTCTTTTACGTCACCGAGTTCTTGGCAGTCAAAAGTTCACCGGACTTTTGTGTGACCGTGTGCATGCAAGGCAGGCTTGAGAGGAATTCTGTCGGGAAAACCATAGTTTTTTTTTTCCCGATGGGAAAACCGCTCGTGTGTACGGGGCATTAGAGGGTGTGTTACAAGTACCAGGGTGTAAAAATCCTGAGATTACCCTATTTTACTATATTTACATAGTCTGTGTCACAATGTAAACACATTCCCCTAAAAAACAGGGCAAAGTCACAAGTTTCTAAATGCTCCTTCTCCAGCAGCACCAACTTAAAGGATAAGTTCACCTTTCGGAACACGTAAAAAAAAGAAATAAATGCACATTTTTTTTACTGGCAAAAAGATGTGCATTTATAATTTTTTTTTAAAAAGGTGAACTTTCCTTTTAACATTCCTTACCTCCCCTGCTGCTCTGTTCAACCATGATGGCACTTGATGATTGGCCCAGCATTGTGACATAGAGGTTAAGAGACAGTCTTTAGCCTGTGTAAGGACAGGCTAGAGCAGTGATGGCGAACCTTGGCACCCCATATGTTTTGGAACTACATTTCCTATGATGCTCTACTACACATGAGCATCATGGGAAATGTAGTTCCAAAACATCCGGAGTGCCAAGGTTTGCCATCACTGGGCTAGAGTGACTTGGACCTTGCTACATAGTTACACCTTGCACAGAACCTAGATTACCTGCAGATGAACAGTGTTACAGGGGAGTGAAGAAAAGGTGAGAATGTGCTGCTAGGGAGCGAGCATCACAGTCAACCTAATACTTTGCCCTGCATTGACAAACCACAGCTTTGCTTAAGCTGGATTCCCACCTTCGGTTTTTGCATGATGTGTTTTCCATAGAAATCAAAATGGAAACGCTTCTCAATGCATGTCATGGCGTACGTCAATACATCATGACACACATCAACGTGTGTGGACATTCAATGCAATGTGCATTTCAACGAGTGCTGAAGCATTGGTGTGTGGTAATATGCATTGGGGGTATTTCTACTGACTTCACAACGTATCGGGGGAAAAACACATACAGTAGGTGTGAATACAGAATATTTCATAGTACCCCCAACTAACTCAGAACTGTCATTTCCTAACTGCAATTTAAATGACTCCAGTGGAAAATGCTGTTGTGCAATCTATTTCCAGAAGTTCTCCCAATATCATGGAAAATGGTTTTCTATTCTCTCGCAGAAACAACCTATAAGCCACATAGTAGTTACTGTATCTCCCCACCATTATAATAATAAATAGCAATTTAAAGGTAAGTGCATTTCAAATGTATTTCTGAATTTTTGGTGGTCACTTTACCTGAACCACTTCAGGGTTCCACTGTAGCACAATTCAAAAGGAACAGTACCATACTACATTGTGTGCGTTGTGGTAACGTGCAGTAAAACACACATTTTCCTGCGCATTACTACAACACACAGACGTAAATCTGACCCAAATGGCATGCTAGTTTCTCTAACCTGGAGGAATCGCAATGAGGAAATCTGCCTCAAAGTTCCTGATTTTGACCTCAACAAAAATAGGATTTTGTCTTACCGGAAAACTTTTTTTCTTGAAGCACATTACTGCACACTAAATAATACAGTATTCTGAAACACTGAGTTACTGCTCAGGAGAACTGGACACCGCCAACGCAAAGCTCTATGGACAGCCCAGTATATCTCCTCCTGCTTCCAGCAAGCCATGATTTAGTAGTAAGCAATGATAGGAGTAGAACATAAGTACAAGGGGAGGGACCTGTGTCCCAAAAGGTACTCCAAGAAAAGGATTTTACGGGTAAGACAAAAATTCCATTTTTTTTAAGTCGTACATTATATGAAACACAGGATATTATTCAACTGAGGGATGACAAACAAAGACTTCTGTCCACAAGGAAAAACCAACAGGGTAACAAGGGCTGCTCAAGAAAGACTACAGTACAACCTGAAGAACCTCACAGTCAAAGGTGGCATCAGATAAGGCCTGAACTTCCACCTGGTAAAACATAACGCATCTCAATGCTGCAAAGCAGGGATGGAAAGTTTTAGAAGAAGGAAGTCATAGATTAGAATGAACTGAACCCAAGGAGTCTGTGACAGGGGTCACTTTGGGCACAGGGTGAGCAAGAAAATAATGGACATTAAGAATATGTCTTGGATTGCTTTAAAATGGGACAGTGGTATTTTTCCACAATATTCCCCAGGATATCTGTAAAGAACTATTTACTGTTTGATTATGAACTCAACAGGTTAACTGAAAAGTGACTCCTTCATGATGTTGGAACACATACTGTTAGATGCTAATGTCACCACATCCAGCCCCCACCTGTGTCTTCTAAGATGTCAGATGTGTATTGGGAGACAGTGAGGCTAGCCTAAAGGTCATGTGTCTGAGTCATCACTGTAGTTAATTAGCTCATGTAAATTAGGTCTGGTCAACGCTGTATTGTCTGAGGAGAATGTAAGAACCTCCTCTCTGTGTGTATAAAACTGGGAGTTTGTCATTAAAGATTGTCAGTCCAGTTGGAAACTTCATACAGAGTGTTTGTCTCGTATGTTTGGAAGGATTAATCCTATGGGAAGCGGTCGCCTGACTGTGGAGGATCGGCAGTGGATGTGTGTCCAGAGAGGGAATATCCTAAATGGCGTTAACCCCTTTCATACTTGGGGTGCCGTTACAGAGTCACTAGGGAATCCACCGTGAATGCTGGGAGATCCATGGATCTGGAGACAAACCTGCTCATTTTGTTGCTGAACAGGACGCGAGACGGTCCAAGTCCAGCATCCCCCATCGTCGACAGAGATCTAGAAACACCTCTCCGGTGTCAAGGTGTTGATGACTAAAGAAGTCTGCCTGCCCATTTTCCATACCAGCGATGTGCACAGCTGATAGGGGTGGAACATGACATATAGTGAGATGGGGTGGAACTATGCCGCATACACACGATCGGAAATTCCGACTAGAAAAGTCTGATGTGAGCGTTTGGTCAGAAACTCCGACCGTGTGTAGGCTCTGTCGGAATTTCCGGCCAAAAAAATTTGAGAGCCGGTTCTCAAATTTTCCGACAAGAAAAGTTCTTGGAGGAAATTCCGACCCGCAAAAAAACACGCATGCTCTGAATCAATTTGACGCATGCTCGGAATCATTGAACTTAATTTTTCTCGGCTCGTTATAGTGTTGTACGTCACTGCGTTCTTGACGGTCGGAATTTGGTGTGACCGTGTGTATACAAGACAAGTTTGAGCCAAGATTCTGTCAGAAAAAAATCCACGGTTTTCTTGTCGGATTTTCCGATCGTGTGTACGCGGCATAAGATTCACTTCTCTCCCAGAGCTCCTGCATATTAATTGGGAGACGAGCTTCCTCTGGCAATCAAATCCCTTGCACTGAGAGAGTATCAAAGACAAATCCCTAGCCCAACAGGCTGGCATCCATCATGAGAATTTTCCGGACCATCGATAGGAAGGATTTTCCTGTTTCCAGCGCTAGACTTGTGATTCACCAAGCAAAGGAAAGCATAGTTTTGGGGGTCAGAGAGATGCAGTAGTCCAAAGACAGAGTCTGCCTGTCCCCCACTGCCAGAGTTGCAACAGTCTGAAGTGATATTAGGTCTATAGAACAGCCTGAAGGAGGCAAGATCCAAGCCCTCATACAAAATTGGAGGGTTGGTTGGCTCCTAGACATAAGTTCAAGCCTATTAACGTTTCTGGAGTTGGTTCTGGAGAAGGAAAACATTGCACAGGGCCTAGTTAAGGTATGAGCCCAGATACCCCAAGTGATCAGGTGGTCCCAGCACAGATTTCTGGAGATTTAGGATCTACCTGAACCTTTGTAGGATCTGCACGTTCCATCAAACATTGGCTGACAGAGTTGGTGAAGATTGTTCCCTGAAAGCCAGGTGGTCCAAATATCCAACAACGGAAATTCCTTGAGATCAAAGCAGAGCAAGAAATGGAGCTGGCATATTGGGTGAAAACCCAAGGTGTAGTAGACAGGACAAAAACAAGTGTCACAAATTGGTAATGTGTGCCCAGAGCAAAACGCAGGTAGTGTTGATGCACTGGGAACTTGGGAATGTGCAAGTATGCATCCTTGATTTCTAAAAAAGTCAGCAAATCTCTTGGGTCTAATGAAACATGACTGACTGGGTAGATTCCATACAGAACTTTTAAACTCAAAGAAATCTGATGAGCATCATTAGATCCAATATTGGTATGGATCCCTCCTTGTGCTTTGGGGATGATGCGTAGGTTGGAATAAAAACCCTGTAACCTCTCTCCCTTTGGATTATGGTTATGACCCCTTGGGAGAGGAGTTATTTCAGAGCAGAGTGGTGATCCACCAGTCTTTGCAGTGGTGATGCCAAATTTGATAACATGAAGCAGGATGGAGGCAGGGACAAACAATTATTTCCTTAAACCCATTGTTAAATAATGATCCCAGTTCAACCCCCCAGCAAATGCACCTATTAAAACTAAAAAAAAGGGAAAGTTCCAGGGGACATGTGGGGTCTGGAATTTCAGCCATGTTCCTTGGAAAAGCAAGGCTTAGCCGTACAACTTAGCTGTGCTGTCCTTGGCAGCTCCGACTATGGCACATACATTCAGAGGATTAGATGAGTTTTATGCTTAATACTGTCAAGCTGTGGTTATGGCAAGGATGTTTGGAAATTATTATAAGTAAGCTTATCTGTCCACCGGCCAAGAATCGCTGAATGGAAGGTCAGGAAGATATACTGCTTTACATTGATGTTATATTAGAGAAAAATACTGTATATAACTCCGATGCTGCATGACATGTATGTAAAGGAGAACAGGGGCTGAAATGTAATGGCCTCCTGTATGAAGGTAAAACAACATGCTTTGGGCACAGTCACCCTGGAGGCATGCAGTCTACAGGTTACCACATGCCTAATGTTTTCTAATACATGCAGTTATTTAGATGTTAAAGTGGATCCAAACCCTTAGGCAAGATTTTGTGTATTTTAAATAACTACAATGTGTATTTTATTTATTTCATTAAATACGGTTTTCATCTTTTTTTCTGTCCCAGTGCTGCTGATCTACTGCCGCCTCTTTTAGCCACTTTATGTCTACATGTACCCACTCCAGCAGGCCGTGCACATTTTCACTCTGGACTGACTTTCTGATAATGGCAATGATGGACAACGCCTGCACAACTGGGCCGATTTACAAAAGGTGTCGAGAATCTTCACAGAATAAACTGTGTGAATATTAACTTCAATTATCTAACCATGTGAAAAGCAAATTCCTGATTTCATCTGTACCTGATAGCATAAAGCAATCACTTATGGCGCGTACACACGATCGGACATTCCGACAACAAAACCGTGGATTTTTTTCAGATGGATGTTCTCTCAAACTTGACTTACATACACACGGTCACACAAATGTTGTCGGAAATTCCGATCGCCAAGAACACGGTGACGTACAACACTACAACGAGCCGAGAAAAATTAAGTTCAATGATTCCGAGCATGCATCAAATTGATTCCAAGCATGCGTAGAATTTTTGTGCGTCGGAATTGGATACACAAGATCGGAATTTCTGACAAGAACTTTTGTTGTCGGAAAAATTGAGAACCAGCTCTCAAACATTTGTTGTCGGAAATTCCGACAGCAAATGTACAATGGAGCCAACGCACGGTCGGAATATCCGACCAAAAGCTCACATCGAACATCTGTTGTCGGAAATTCCGATCGTGAGTACGCGGCATTACACCATTTACTGTGTGAAGATTCTGAACTAGTAAATAAGCCCGTGTGTGTGTGTCGCCACAGCTCTTGTAGTCGCCATCATGGGCCCCGTTTGACAGGGTGACAATGCAGGGACACAGCTGGGAGATTGTCATCACCCCAGAACGTGCCTAAACAGGGACCTTTATGACAAGATCACCAGATAATATTTTAATGAAAGCCACAGGTTTAAAACAATTAAACAACTAGGTCACGTTTATGGCCCGCGGAGATGTGGCTTCTGTGCGCATGCGCGGGAGTTACCTCACTGCAGCCCAGCCATTCAAGTGGCCGAAGATACGAAACTCAGAAGGAAACTGGGCGAAGATGGAAGCGCCGGGGGAGCCATCACAGAGCTGCGCTGGAGGGCTCCGTTTGCTGGTAAGTCTGTTTATAATGTGCTAGTATGCAATGCACACTGAGGCGTTTTCACTCAAAAAAGCACTTGAAAAGCTCACGAAAACCAATTTCCATTACCATCAGCTAATGCTTTCACACTGCGGTGGTGCGCTGGCGGGGAGGTGAAAAAAACGTTGCAAGCAGCATCTTTGGAGCATGTTTGAAGCGCTAAAAAAAGCACCTCAAAAGCGCCCCTCTCCATTGAAATGAATAGGAAGTGCCTCAAAAGTGCACGAAAAGCGATTCAACAGCGCCTCAAAATGGTTCTTTTGAGTCAGATGACCATCAAAAAAGTGCACCTCTAACGCCTCAAAACCGCCTGAAAAGTGCACGAAAAGCGCTTCAAAATGGTTCTTTTGAGTCACGTGATCTTCAAAGAAGCGCACCGCTAATGCCTCAAAAGCGCCCGGCATTTTATTGCCAGTTTTCAAGCGCCTCAGTGTGAAAGGGGTCTTAAGCCTGCAGGGGGACCAGTTTTTTCATTTTAAACAGATGAGTTTACTACCGCTTTAATCAGACCTTGAACTGGGCCTCTTGGTATAATGCTCTGATTACAAAAGGATCACAAAAATCGGACTCCTTTAACCACTTCCATGACTAAACATATACAGTGAAACCTCCGATTGCGAGTAACACGGTTAACGAGCGTTTCGCAATACGAGCATTTTTTTATTTTAAATCCTGACTCGGTTTGCAAGTGTTGTCTCGCAAAACGAGCAGGATTCAAGCAAAAGCGATGTGCAATACCGCATTTGGCCAGAGGTGCGGGGGCACCGGAGCCAAGCGGAGCCGTTCGGAAAAACTTGAAAATACTCCGTTCCCGAGCCTTTCCGAGTTCAGCCAAGCTGTCCCGAGCCTTTCCGAGTATTTCCAAAGCTCTCCAGCTCCCCCACCTCTGGCCACATGCGGTATTCCATTCCATTGAAGTCAATGCAGAACAAATTATTTTCGTTTCTATTGACTTCTATGGGGAAACTCGCTTTGATGCGCTTTAGATTACGAGCATTCTCCTGGAACGGATTATGCTCATAATCCAAGGTTCCACTGTACATTTAAAATATTGGATACTACAAACAAAACTGGCAGATCAATTTCCCACTAACCCCCCTAGTCACCAATTCCCAGCAGGATTAGATAAACAAACTCACCCCTCCCCCCCATTGGAAAATAGATGGGTATCTAAGGTTTTGTCATGTAGTGAAAGGCACTTTAATACTTAAGGCTGGGTTCACACTAGTGTAAATTGGATGTGGGTTTCCCCACATCCAATTCGCATGGCAGGAGAGTGTGACCAGCTCTCAATGGAGCTGGTTCACACATCTCAGTGCGTCTTTGGCTCTGTTTTTAAGTCCAAATTCAGGCCTGATTCGTCCCTGAAATGGAGAACAAGGACGCACCGGACCCCTGCTGTGAGCCGCGTCTGCACTAAGTGTGAACCCAGCCTAAAATGGAACTTCACTCTCCCAATCAAAATTGATTATTTTTAAGCCTCATGCTGCTAGCATTAGTAAATAGGAAACTATATCATATTTACTTGTTTTAAACTTTTTTCTATTTTTACATTTCTTCAGTTACTTCCTGGTTTCCTACCTAGGCAAATGATGTCGTACATCCCAGAAAACTTCAGGAGGAGAGGAGAGGAGGAGGGGTTTTCTTGGCTGGGCAGGAAGTAAATGCTACATGAATCATTTGCCCCTACTCAAGATGGCCACGGTCAGAAATGCTAGGGGGTGTTTTTCAAAGAGATTTCTCACTAAAATAGAGCATAGTGACATAGGATGGGGGAGTTTGCTATGAATATTAAAAATGAATCATATAGTGTTGTTAGTTTGTGGTGCTTAGATGCAGTGAAGTCTTTCAAAAATCAAGGACAAATGGGGTCCCTCTCCATTAGGCACCAAATATTTGACCCGTTTCTCTTTGAACAGCTATTTCTAAGATGTTACTAACATTAGACCACACACGCAACATTCCCTGGCTACCTGGCTGATTGGGAGTGAGAACTCTTTCAATACTAAACAAAATTCAAAAATGATTTTTTGTTGTTGTTCAGTCGTGTCCGACTCTTCGTGACCTCATGGACCAGGCTTTTCTGTCCTCCACTGCCTCCCGGAGCTTTCTTAACTTCATGTTCATTTTTTCGATGATGCTATCTATCCATCTTGTATTCTGTCCTACTCTTCTACTTTTTCCTTCCATGTTTCCCAGCATCAGGGTCTTTTCCAATGAGTTCTCTTTTCGCATTAGGTGGCCAAAGTATGTGAGTTTCAGCTTCAGGATCTGTCCTTCCAGTGAATATTCAGGTTTGATTTCTTTCAGGATTGACTGGTTTGATCTTCTTGCCATCCAAGGGACTTTCAAAAGTCTTCTCGCCACCGACAGACTACTGGAAACAAGTTATCACATGTATTCCGAATAAAGGTGATCCTTGGGCTATTGTGTTTCATAAGGCAACCCATCCCAACCGCAAAAAAAATTAAAAATTGATGCTGCCCCACCTGGATACAGCTAAAGGTTTGATACTGAGCAAATGGAAATCACCTATCTCCTCCCCCAGAAGAAAAGTGGCTTCTGAGAACAGACAACATAAAGTGGAGTTCCACCCAAAAGTGGAACTTCTGCTTATCCGTCCCTCCCCCCCTTCCGGTGTCACATTTGGTACCTTTCGGGGGGGGGGTGAACAGGTACCCATTTTTGACAGGTACCGCTCCCCACTTCTGGGAGACAGGGGCCGCCGCCATCTCCTGGAAGTTCAGCCCCCCTCCTCCTTCCTCCGCCGCCGGACCAATTAGAAGGCGCAGAACTCTTCGCTCATGCGCAGCTGTGATGCTGAAAGGCTTCATTGCCGGGTTCCCGTACCAGGAATGGCAGAAGCTTCACCCGACAGCCTATGCGAAGATCGGCTGGGGTGCCGACATTGCGGGCTCCCTGGACAGGTAAGTGTCCTTATATTAAAAGTTAGCAGCTGCAGTACTTGTAGCTGCTGACTTTGAATTTTTCGTGCGGGGCTGGACCTCCTCTTAAGCTAGATGAAAGAAATCAGAATTGTAAAAAGATTTGATTTTCCTTAATTTTACACAATCTGGTTGTTTGTCAAAACCTCTGACTCTTATAAGATCTTATTCTTATGTCATATGCCGCGTACACACGATCATTATTCACGGCGGTTAAAAAACCGCCGTGAATAATGACATTAAAAACGAGGGAACGGCTTGTTCCCCACACACAGTCGTTTTTCACGACATTTTTTCTCTTGTCGAGAAAAACGACCGTCTGTGGGCTTCGCGGCAGTGTTTCCCTATGGGAAAACTGCAGCGGAAAAAATGTCGGGAAAAACGACGAGAAAAATTAGAACATGTTCTAATTTTTCTCGTCGTTTTTAATGCCGTTTTTCTCGTCAAGAAAAACGACAAAATGCCCACAGACGATCGTTTTTCTCGTCAAAAGGAAAAAAATTATTTTTTCTCGACGAGAAAAACGGTCGTGTGTACACGGCATTAGATTCTATCGCTTCAAAGAATGCATCACTTCCAGTGTAAAAACTCAAATAAATCACTGATGTAAACTCTCATTATACTACAAAAATAATACAAATACAGTTATCCCACCACCCCTGCCCCTCTCCTTCGTCATATCTCAATGTCTACGTGTTCTATGTCTGGGACCCACGTACCCTATTTCTTATGAACATAAACTGGTATTGTATATATTGTTATTCCATACAAACTAGGTATGTAAGAACTTATTCCTGGAAATAATGAATTGTGCAATTTGACTGTTCTTGGAGGACCAAATAAAACTTTGTTAAAGAAAAATTTTTTAACTCTTGGAATTACATTAAAATGTTAAAGTTTATATTATATTTTAGCGACTGGGTTTAGATCCATTATCCCATACAAATATTTCAGTTTTTAGTAGTTGCTGGAGAGGTAAACCTCATGAGAACTCCATTGGTGAGTGTTTTGCATTGAGTTTCTGTATATTTACCTGCAATGTGCCCAGTATGAGGGACTCTCCCTGTTTTTTATGTCTCCATTTCTTCATCGTTTTGGATCAATTTCTTCTCCAGAATGCAACTGGAGGTGCTAGAACCCACAAAGGTATGCTGGAAGACCCTAAACCTCGATCCGCTAAAATCAGTTTCCGTTTTTGCTCGATCTCCCTATAGGAATTAGCATGGCTCTGACATGTCCCTCCCCGCTCAGTAAGCAGAGACGGACCTGTCATCCGCCAGCTAAGCGGAGATCAACAGAGCGATCTCCCGCTAAGCTGGCGGACTCTGCTAAACGGATCCGCCTTGTGTGGAAGGGGCCTTACAATGACAATCAATCAATCTAGCCACATAAAATCTCCCTATTCACTGACATTAAGGCCTCATGCCCACGGACATTTTCAAAAATGGGCTGTAACGCTAGTAAAGACGCCAGGAAAAAAGCAGCGTTTTTAACGCAATTTTTTCCACGTTTTGCATTGAATTCAATGCACGTTTCCCCGTGCTAGCTTTCAGGCGCGTTTTTCTTTCTCTATTCAAAATCAATGATTCCCTATGGGAGCCCATTGATTTGAATAGAGGTCGCACCAGAAGTCGGCTCAAGATGAACCGACTTGCGGGGCGACTCGTGTGCGGAGAATCTTGAAGGGGAACCCCGCAATTTTTTTTTTCAATTGCGTGAGGTTCCCCCCCAGGACGATACAAGACCCTTCGGTCTGGTATGGATCTTGAGGGATACCCACACCAAAAAAATAAAAAATGTCGTGGGGGCTCCCCCAGGATTCATACCAGACCCTTATCCGAGCACGCAGCCCGGCAGGTCAGGAAAGGGGGGCGAGCGAGCGCCCCCCAGACCATACCAAGCCACATGCTCTCAACATGGGGGGGTTGGTGCTTTGGGGGGCACTGCGCCCCCCACCCCAAAGCACCTAGTCCCCATGTTGATGAGGACAAGGGCCGCTTCCTGACAACCCTGGCCGTTGGTTGTCGGGGTCTGCGGAAGAGGGGCTTATCGGAATCTGGGAGCCCCCTTTAATAATAAGGGGGCCCCAGATCCCGGCCCCCCACCCTATGTGAATGAGTATGGGGTACATCGTACCCCTACCCATTCACCTGGGGGGAAAAAGTGTCAATAAAAAAAACACACTAGACAGGTTTTTAAAGTAATTTATTAGGCAGCTCCGGGGGTCTTCTTACGGTCTTCTTCCGAGAAGAGACCCCCGAAGTCGGAAGAGACCCCCGAAGTCGGAAGAGACCCCCGGAGCTGCCTGATAAATTACTTTAAAAACCTGTCTAGTGTGTTTTTTTCATTGACACTTTTTCCCCCCAGGTGAATGGGTAGCGGTACGATGTACCCCATACTCATTCACATAGGGTGGGGTCCGGGATCTGGGGGTCCTCTTATTATTAAAGGGGGCTCCCAGATTCCGATAAGCCCCTCTCCCGCAGACCCCGACAACCAACGGCCAGGGTTGTCGGGAAGCGGCCCTTGTTCTCATCAACATGGGGA
Source organism: Rana muscosa (assembly GCA_029206835.1). Lineage (NCBI taxonomy): Eukaryota > Metazoa > Chordata > Amphibia > Anura > Ranidae > Rana > Rana muscosa. The sequence goes on along the minus strand of CM055117.1, from coordinate 1,026,548,177 downwards.
CAAGGTGCTTTGGGGTGGGGGGCGCAGTGCCCCCCCTGCCCCAGAGCACCAACCCCCCCATGTTGAGGGCATGTGGCTCGGTATGGTCTAGGAGGGGGGGTGCGCTCGCTCGCCCCCCTTTCCTGACCTGCCGGGCTGCGTGCTCGGATAAGGGTCTGGTATGGATCCTGGGGGAACCCCCACGCCATTTTTTTTTTTTAGATTGGGGGTTCCCCTCAAGATCCATACCAGACCGAAGGGTCTGGTATTGTCCTGGGGGGGAACCTCACGCTATTTTTTTTTACAATTTTCACGGGGTTCCCCTTCAAGATTCTCTGCACACGAGTCGCCCCGCAAGTCGGATCATCTTGATCCGACTTCTGGTGCGACCTCTATTCAAATCAATGGGCTCCCATAGGGAACCATTGATTTTGAATAGAGAAAGAAACTCCGGACGAGGCTTAACACAGCATTAAGCCTCGTGTAATCGCGTTTAACACCCTTTGCCGGCGTCTGACGTCTTTACAGCTCTAACGCTGGAGCTTCAGAACGCACTGGTCCTGGTTTTTCTTTTGCAGCTTAAAAACGGCTATGCGTTTTACAGCTCAAAAATATCATGGTGGGCATGAGGCCATAGGCTAACACGTTTTTAAGCTGCAAAAAACGCTCATAAAAGTGGCTGTAAAAACGTCCGTGGGCATGAGGCCTAAAAAGTGGAACTTGAGCTATACCAGATCTGATCATGTGACACCCCTTTCTCCTTTTTACAAAATGTTGGATTGCAGCAAATAAGTTTTTATTTTCTAAAGAGAATTGCAAAAAATACCCTTGAGCTTTTGGTGATCCGCCTAGGCGATCATAATGTTCTTAGGTATCCAGGAATAGCGCAGCATCCCAAATCCCTTGAGAATGCTTTAAATTTGCCTCAGAAGAATTGGGATCCTGAGCTTTCCCAGGGTCCCACTGTGAGACCCAGTGATCACAGTCAGCAACAAAAAGTATTGAGACCCCAGGGAATAAGGTGAGAATTTTTTTATGCTTTTTTTCAAAGTGTTATTTTTCTAATTAAAGAGGAACTGCAGTCTGTTCACACAATTTGGAATAAAAACATCTTTGCCATTCTGAAGCTTCCCTCCAACCACTTTGCATATTATTTTATATATACTGTGATTCTATACTTGCCAAATATGCTGCAGAAATCTCCCTCCACTCAGTCTGGCTGCAGCCATTTTAACTGTGGGCAACTGAAGCTGCTGTCTGTTCGCTTCCTGGATTTACACAGACACACAGAGGGACACCTCAAGCCCTGCAGCTCTCATTGGCCCTCTTATGACTCATCCCCCTCCCTTCCTGGCTGTCATGGATCTGCACTAATGTTTGTCTGTCAGCTTACCTCTCTATGCGTTCAGTCTAAGAGGCCAGTCACTCTTACCTGGCTGCTTAAAGCTGAGTTCCACCCAAAAATTGAACTTCCGCTTCTTTTGGAATATCGCCCCCCCTCCAGTTTCACATTTGGCACCTTTCAGGGGGGAGGGCGAGCAGATACCTGTCTAATGCAGGTATTTGCTCCCACTTAAAAAAAAATTGCCGAAACTCTGCTTTAAGTAATCTCTCCTCAAAGCATGGTTTCACCCCAGCCCCTATCAGGGAACTCTATATTAACCTGTGCACTGAAAGTCAGCCCTGCTGATCAATATTGTGTCTTTGGCTTTCATGTGTTACTTGCTGTGTATTCTACGTGTGATTCCAGTTACTGGTCTTGGCTTGTTCTTGACTATCCTTACCTGCTTGTTGCCCCGACCTTTGGCCATCTCCTGACTATCCTTACCTGCTTATTGCCCCAACCTTTGGCTATCTCCTGACTATCCTTTGTTGTCGCAGTCTGCTGCTTTCTCTCTACCTACCTGTAGTCTACCGTGAGCGTGAGCTGGGAGGCCCTAGGGGTCGCGACCTGGAGCCAGACTGCAGCTAAATCCATCCCCACCACTAGGGGCCTCTGGTGAACACCCGCTGGCTCTTAGATTTCACACCCTGGGAAATCTCATGCTCTAGCTCCCAGTACCATCCGTGTTGGTACTACAGAGTACCTGCTCTCTTGTATCACCTAGAGCTCCATCCGAAGCAGTCAGCCATAGGGTCCACTACCTTGCGGTGCACTCCAGACCCCAATGGAGTGCATCTGTCACCTGGACTCAGGTGACCTGATACTGGCAAAATCTCAGGAGAGTGAGAGAGAGAGAGCTGTGCATGATGTCATAAGCCTAGGCTTTTTACCAGACAAGAAACAGGAAGTGGGCTGTATAAGGTATTTACTGTCAGAATTTTTTTTTTTTACTATCCAAAGTTAAAACAACAAGGGCAGAAGATTTAATAGATGGAAAGATGAAAAATGACTGAAGTTCCGCTATAAGGCGAGGGTGTCTGGCAAATACGCAGACCTTTATTTTAGTGCATGGACCACTTTAAAACCCAATTCCAGGCAACTAAAATGGATATCCAGACAGTGTACAAAATAATAAAGGAGCTCAGGCTGCAGTACTTACCTTCTATCCGAAGCTGTCTTCCTCAGCAACTTCTTTTTGCCACAAGATATTCTCAGTCCTAAGGCATTATCCAAACTTGGTAATGATCTGCACTCTGTGTGTCCTAGCACTTTCACTGAATCATAGTCCAGGCGTAATAAGGAATGGTGGCAACACACAGAAACAAAAATGCAAACTTTCACAACCATATTTATATGGTAAAACAAGAAATATTGAGAGCAGAGAACTCCCGCGCTGTCTGTGGGTCTAATAGCTAATCTATGGGGCACTGCTGCAGCCAAATGTGAGTCTAATCCTGGACGACAGTAGGTATTATGGCAAAAGTGATGGTGACTGCGCTGTGAAGGGAAGGAGTGCTAGGTGAAATAATAGAGTAAAAGGAACTAAATGCTAGCTCTGGGACCAAAGATAGTAGTGTCAAGCTAACAGTCTGTGCAGTAATGTTGTAAACAATAATAACATGAATCATTGAACACAAATTTGAAGTAATACTCAAAAACCTGCAAATATCAAAAACAAAAGCCCATAAAGGGGCAAGGTGAATGGGTGTATAAATCCAAAGTGAAAATAAATAAATATATAAGTCCAACTGTGGTACAAAAGTACTAAAAGTGAAAAACAGAGTCCGACAGAAAACGTGTATATAGTCCAATGTGTGGGAAATCCCATCACCTTCAATGCAACTAAACGTGCTAAAAGGAATCTTCAGTGTAACCACCTCAGTGCTCACAAGTAGCTCACCTCACTGCTGTCGGACAGACAGCATATGTATACTCCAGGTATAGATGACAAGATGGACGGTAGAGATGTGATAATCTCCCTTGGTATGTATTCACATTCAAAAGACACATGTGGGAACATAAACATAAAAGATATACATAGCGTAACTCTGTTGGACTCCGCAGATGAGTGAGGGCCAAAACACACTTTAACACACGCACTTAGTGTGGGAAAACATAGGGATCAATCCACGAGTGCCGAGCTCGTCACTATCAGCTGTGTGTCTCTCTACCTTTACTGATGTGGATGGCCAGTTTCTCATAGGGCAGCGGTATATATAAAAAAAGGAAAGCTCATAGCATAACCCATAAAACAAGCATATTTATTAAAAAAGAAACCAATGGTAAATCTCACATTTAAAAGCGTAAGGCAAGGTATAGTATCCTACGAGCGCCAAGCTCGTTACCTGCCGTCAGACTAGCGGGGTGCCTGGTGCTCAATCCTGACGCGTGTCGTCACGTGACTTCATCAGAGGATCCATCAGACTTTTTTCATCAAACAAAAAGATCGTGTGTACAGGGCATTAGGAATGTGTATACTGCTGCATTATGCCCTTATGGTTTCCTTTGTACTGAAGGGGAGATCAAAAGATATCCATAGTTCTTGATCTGACCTTAAATGAAATAAATTTGTATCTGGACCTCTAAGCTGCATCTGATGGCAGGCGAAGGTGGCAAGTGATAAGCTGGATATGGTGGCAAGTGACAAGCTGCATCTGGTGGCAGGCAACGGTGGCAAGTGACACACTCAGGGCTCCCACTGATTCTGCTTTATGGTGAGTTGAACTATTTCATTTTATATTACATTGAAATAATAGAAATGATGCGCTTCAATCATCCTGACACCGTGATGACTGAAGCGCTAACACCAGCCATTGCCCCGACAAATCACCCACGGCCGCAACTACAACCTCCCCCCGGTCCTTGGCAAAATGTTCTTTCACGAAACTAGTCCCCAGTGCCAAAAAGGTTGGGGACCGCTGCTGTAAGAAACCATGTTTTTTACCAAAGCAACAACTTTTGTTTTCCTCAAATTGCATTGTGGTTATGTTATATGGTCAGTTTTGAGTGCTTAGCAGAGTTCTTACAGAAAAAAAATGAATTATACACTGTAACTTATTTTTCTCTATCTCTTGTTTTACTTTTAAATATTCAAGATGAAAGCAAATCTTTGAAAGAAGACCATTTCTAGCAGAATGAAAGAGTCCGTACAGCTCATTTACTAGATTACTGGCCTGAGTTGTGTCATAAACATTTTTGCTAAGAAGGTAGCAAAGATTTATATGAGCCATTGGAGTCGTTTCAGCTAGAATTTACCGTTATTTGAAGAGGAGTTCAAAGACAGCGCAGGAATGTGCGGAGGTTGGGGATGTCACTCCAGAAAGACTTCAGAATTATGCCCAAACTTTACTGGCTGTATCTCAAAGAACCTCAGAGTTCCTGATAAACTAAAGCCGACCACATATCAGCTTTAAAGGAACACTAAAGGCACGTTTTTTTTTTTTTTAAATAACAAACATGTTATACTTACCTCCACTGTGCAGCTCGTTTTGCACAGAGTGGCCCTGAACCTGGTCTTCTGGGGTCCCTCGGCAGCTGTATCTGCTCCTCCTTCCCGCAAGAACTTTCCTCCTTCATGAGAGCGAGCTCGCATGGTGGAAAGTTATTGCGGGCGCGCGCTCCCGTGATATAGCCGGCAGCCATAGCCGCTCACTGTATCACTCGGCCCGGCCCCCCCCCCGGTGCGCAGCGTCATTGGATGTGATTGACAGCAGTGCGAGCCAATGGCTGCGCTGCTTTAAATCAACCAATGAATGAGCCGAGAAGCCTGGCCGAGAAGCAAGAGGGGTCAGGTAAGTAAACGGGGGGGCTGGGGGGCCGCTAATCCACAGATGTTTTTTCACCTTCATGCACAGAATGCATGAAAGTGAAAAAACTTTTACCTTTACAACCCCTTTAAAGCTGAAGTTTAAGTATGGCAAATTTTACATAGTTACATTGGTCCAGCTTGAACCGATGTAAGTATGGATGTGCCATACCTGTAGGATTCCCTTGGCCATGGCAAAAAGTTTTGAGAATGACACAAATATTATTTTTCACAAAGTCACAAAGTCGACTGCTTAAAGTTGATGTAAACCCTCCATACACCCAGTGAAGTGAACAGCCTCAGATGATACACAGGGTTGAACTAAATCTCCCTACATACGTTTTATATGTATATCTGCTGTCTTCACATTTATATACTGTTTAGAAAGTTCAGATCGTGTTAGGAGATTTTCTCTTCCTGTTTTTAACACAGAGTGTGATGTCTGGGCATACAGCAAAGATAGCTAAAATTGCTGATTGGAGGAAAGGCACACACCCCCTCTCGTTATAGGCAGAGACTCTCAGAGGTGTTTTGTAATAGGGCCAGCTCCCTGTTAATCTATTTTAGCAACCTCCCCTGACAGAAATTTCAGGCTGCTTTTATCTGATGTGTCAGAGAATTTGTCAGGAGTTATCAGGCTGATAACAGAGGAAAATTCAGCTTTGGGACTTGCAATCTCTTTTGGGGAAATTGAATTTTGCCTGTAGGATTATCCCGATCGGAAGTATTTTCTGTCGCCGCTTGGCAGCGGCAGGGACAGGGGTTCATTGTCAACGGCACTATGTCCGTTTGACGGGTGAGCATAGCTCTGATCTGTTGGTTTGGGAGCGTTTCTTGGAACATTACAATGGGCGGTCATTGTGGATGGAGAGGCCCATTAGCAACTGGAACTTTTCACGGATGCCACGGGTTCGGCTGGTTACGGAGCCTACTTCCAAGGACAATGGAGCGCTGAGGAATGGCAGTCGGCTGATTTTCTGAGAAACCTGGTGCTATTGGAACTATTTCCTATAGTTCTGGCGGTCGAGACTTTGGATTCTGCTTTTGTAAAAAAGAAGGTTAGGTTCCACGGCGACAACATGGGGGTAGTCATGGCAATCAAATGTGTGTCTGCATCTTCACCCCCAGTTATCAGGCTTTTAAGGTACATGGTTCTGCTTTGCTTGCGTTTAAATGCCTTTGTTTATGCTGTCCATATCCCAAGAGCATCCAACAACCTAGCGGATTCTTTATCTCGTTTTCAGTGGGATAAGCTTTGCGTGTTGGCACCGGAAGCGGAGCAACATGGTGTTCCTTGTCCTCTGTGAATGTGGGGATTGTGCTGGAGTCGCCGCTGGACTGATTCGCAATTCATTGGCTGCTACAACATGGGCGGTGTATTCAAAGCTATGGAAGGAATGGTTTTCCCTGCCGGAGGAGGTAAGGGTGGATAATGCTGAATTGGATCTGGGTTCCGCGGTCTGTCGCAACTTTGTAGAGGGTATTTCAGCATTGACGGTTGGCCGCAAGTTAGCGGGTCTCGCTTTGTTTAAATTGGAAGGAGTCTTTAAATTTAAAAAGTTTTTGTGGTCCATCAAGCGCTTAAGGGTTATCGGAGGGGCCGCCGTGTTAGCGATGTGCGCAGGCCAGTCTCCTTTTCGGTGTTGCGCTCTGTTCTGGGGCAGCTGCCTGGTTTGTGTTCATCTACTTACAAGGTTCTTTTGTTCCGGGCAGCCTTTTTGGTTGCCTTTTTTGGGGCTATGCAAATCAGTGAATTGGTGAGTCCTTCCAAGACGGTAGCTGGGGGTTTGCTGGCAGAAGACACGGCTTGCAGGGATGATTCAGTTCAGCTTGTGATTCGCCTGTCCAAGACAGACCAGGGAGGTAGGGTTTTTTTTTCAGGGAACTTGCCCGAGTTTATGCCAAGTAAGGGCGGTGGAGGAATTTTTAAAACATACGGCTGCAAGTGGATGGCCCTTTGCTGCGGCACAGGGATGGTGCCTTGTCCAAATTCTAGTTCGTTGCGGTATTTTGAAAATGCCTCCTGGCATCTGGTTTCAATCGAAGGACTATTCTTCCCATTCATTTCGCATTGGTGCAACCACCGAGGCATAACGATGGGGGCTGGACGCAGGAGTCATTAAACGCATCGGAAGGTGGGAGTCGGATAGGTACAAGTATATATATACATCTTCACCTGCTCTGAACTCTAGCGTTGGTCTGTCTCTTTCTCTTTTGTTAGTGTTGTCTGTGTGTTGGTTGTAAGTATCTGCTGCACTGTTCCTTATTTTTTCATTTCAGGTCGCCCAAGATACCTTATCTGGATTGTGGGGCATTCGTATGTGTTCTGGGGGCTAGGAGGGCTGACGTGCGTCTGAATGGCAGGCAGTTGGGGCTGTCCAGAGAGGTCAGGATGGTTAGGTGGATAGGTGTGCCGGGCATGCTCTGGAGCCATGTATTACCCGAGGTCCACCGTTTTGCCAGACTAGACTGCCCCCCGGATGTACTGGTCCTGTACGTGGGGGGCAATGATTTATGCCGGCGTAATATGCGGGAACTCATTCGGGACATCAAATATGATTTTTTGAGGCTCCAATTGTCTTTCCCGTCCATGTTACTGGTGTGGTTGGATATCGTTGCCCGCACATCTTGGAGGTTCGGTGTTCTTGCGGTTGGGGACATCTAGTTTTGATTTATGTTACTATTTAAATTGTTATTTATGTTGTTTAATAAAAAGGCGTCCACCTTTTTATTAAACAACATAAATAATAAATAACAAAAAATGTCCAACTACACCAGTAACATGGACGGGAAAGACAATTGGAGCCTCAAAAAATCATATTTGATGTCCCGAATGAGTTCCTGCATATTACACAGGCATAAATCATTGCCCCCCATGTGCAGGACCAGCACATCCGGGGGGCAGTCTAGTCTGGCAATTGCCTTACAGGTGTTTTCTTTTTTTTATTAACCAGCCGTGGTTTACAACCGCTTTAAGGGTGACTGAAATCTGATTTGTATCTTAGTGAAGTTTTCTAGGAAAATCAGCAAGCCAATCACACCAGCAGGAAATTACATTTCTGATGTGTTCTTTACACCACCTGCGTACAGAATGCCTCAAGGTTGCCATATTGTTTTGAATTTTGCAGAACATTACAGTGGCTGCAGAATGAAAAGGAAAGTTCATTTTTAATAAAAATGTATTTACAACATGGCTTGTATAGCAACTGTACAGTACATGCTATATTTATATTTTGCCATTTTTTTTTTTACGAAAGTCAAGTGACCCTTTAACAATCACTCTAGATCAGCCTTTCTCAACCTTTTAATACCAGAGAAACCCTTGAAACAATTTTCAGGTCTCAAGGAACCCTTCCAAAATTCAACTTATTGGTGGTCAGGGGGAAAAAATGTCCCCTCCATTGGGGGTCAGTGGGAAGAATGTTCCTTAGATTGGTGGTCAGTAGGAAGAACGTTCCTAATATTGGTGGTCAGTGGGAAGAACATTGCCTATATTGGTGGTCAGTGGGAAGAATGCCCCTTACATTGGTGATGGCCAATGGGAAGAATGTTCCTTACATTGGTGGTAACTTGGAAAAATGCTCCTTACATTGGCGGATAGTGGGAAGAAAACTCCTTACATTGGTGAATAGTGGGAAGAATGCTCCTTACATTGGTGGATAGTGGGAAGATCGACTGCTTTGTGGTGGTTGTCTGAATTCAACCTTCACAGACAGCTGAAAAGACCATAGGTGTCATGCAGTTAGCTTTGCCAAATGGCACTGACCCTTGAAACAATTTTCAGGTCTCAAGGAACCCTTCCAAAAACCAATGCATTTGTGGTCAGGAGGAAAAATGGGGGGTCAGTGGGAAGAATGATCCTTACATTGGTGGTCGGTGGGAAGAACGTTCCTTATATTGGTGGTCAGTGGGAAGAACGTTCCTTTTATTGGTGGTCAGTGGGAAGAAAGCTCCTTGCATTGGTGGATATTAAGAATGATCGCCTTATGATGGTTGTCCGAATTCAAACTTTACAGACAGCTGAAAAGACCATAGGTGTCGTGCTGTTGGCTCTGCCAAATAGCACCAACCCATGATCTATGGAGGCTCCATCAGATAAGGGGTCAATCAGCCACAGCTCAAGGAACCCCTAGAAACCTCTGGAGGAACCATAGGATTCCACGGCACCCTGTTTAGGAATGGTTGCTCTAGGTAATTATTTCTAAACATTTGTTAAATTATAGATCTGCCTCAAATATGAATACAGTTGTAAAGTACAACGATAAAGACAGATCCAGCGTGTAGCTTAACTTGAATACTTTTTCGGTAGAAGTAAAAGATAAATACTGGGCAAGACTAGTCAATGTCATGCTTCTGAAATGGGTTATGCTGCAATTCCTAAGATATACAACTTTCCTGCACTGTCCTTACATTCAGTGCTTCCTGAGTAAGTATGGACCACACAGAGGAACCACTAAACGTGAGGGCCCCAGAAATAAGGCCTGATACTAGAGGAAAATGTTTCTATCAAACAAGGTGTAGTAAAACAAACACTTTTGTTAAGAGCCGGTTCACACTACCGCGCGACTTGGGATCCGACATGTGTCACCCCAAGTCGCGCGACATGACAAATTACATTCAAGTGAATGAGAGCCATCTTAAAGCGGAGGTTCCGCCAATTTTTTTTTTTTAAAAGCCAGCAAGTACAAATACTGCAACTGCTGACTTTTAAAAAATGGACACTTACCTGTCCAGCGTGCCCGCGATGTCGGCAGACGAGGTCGAGCAGCCGATCGGTCCTCGGATGCTGCCGCCGCCATTCTCGGTGAGGGAATCAGGAAGTGAAGCCTTGCGGCTTCACTGCCCAGTTCCCTACTGGTCCCCGCTCTCTCCTGGGAACAGTGTGTTTCCCAGAAGACAGCGGGGGGGGGGGGGGGGGAGGTGACGCAAAGGGGTGTGACTTCCGTGAGAGTCAAAACCCAGAAGTGCTGCAAATACCTGTCTTAGACAGGTATCTGCACCCCCTCCCCACTGAAAGGTGCCAAATGTGACACCGGGGGGGGGGGGGGGAGGGTTCCGAAAAGCGGAAGTTCCATTTTTGGGTGGAACTCCACTTTAATGTACACTACTGAAGTCGCTCCGACTTCAGAAAAGGTTCCTGTACTACTTCAAGGCGACTTCTAGGCGGCTTGTACCCATTGATTTCAATGGAAGTCGCCTCCAAAGTCGGATCTGTGTCTTAACTGAAGCAACTTTACAGGAAGAGAAAATAGTTTTCTCAGGCAAACCCCTCCCTCCCACAGAGCTGATTATTGTTTGATTGGCCACTGGCAAAGTCGCCTGTCCTGGAGGCAAATTGAAGTTGCCTCAAAGTTGCCTTGTAAAGTCGCGCTGGAAGTCGTGTTGCCTCAGTGGGAACCGGCTCTTAGTGTTTGTGTGTATTGAATCGTTTGGCTTCATAATCCCTTACGGCCCAGGCAGGAGCCCTCGATGGATCTGGAGAAGCCTCTTGCCACCGCTGTTTGGCCTGAGCCTGTACCGTGTTATATACAATAACAATGCACTATACAATACATAAACTTTCTACATTATCCACTTTTTATATCCGAATCCCAAAGCAAACAGCAAATAAATCTAGCCTACATTAAACGTGCAGAAACAGCGCCGTATCCTGTATAAGGTACCGCTCCTGCATATTATCGGATTTAATGAGCATATTAGCTGGTGGAATTTCTTCAATAAAAGTGCTGATCCAATTAAATGGAAATGAGTGGAAAAGTAAGACTCATAAACATGCATATAAATCGAAAAGTTTTACTGTAAAGTCCTCCACCGTGCTAAAGTCTTAAAGCTGGAATGTAGCTCGTCAGCAGTTTAATGCGATTTCCCCATTTCAGAACGGTCAAGTGCGTGCAGTTCAGATAGCAGGGATTATGACAATAAAAAAAAATAGCTAGAGTTTTCTAAAGTCAACTAAACTTTACCCTTTATCCAGACTCCCAGAAAGCGATACAATGGTCTTTATGGGTCGGTTCACACCACATGTACATGTAGTCAACTGTGATCCCAATGGCATAGTTCACACCAGTGCAGTGCGTTTTAGTGCAGTCAACAAAAGTAGAACATACTGCATTTGTCCTGCATGGAACTGCAGTGGAATATGGCAAAATGTCTCAAAAATACACTGGAATGTATTTTTGCCTGTGATTTCTGTTAGGAGCTGGCACCCACTGACATCATAAGAACCAGTGACTCATCCCTGCTGATGAGTCATTGGTTGTTAAGGAGCCAACACCTGCTGGCTTCCTAACAACGATGAGTCATCCATGCTGTCAGCGGGGCTGCTGACAGCAGAATGTAAACAAAAGGGCAAGCAAAAAAAAAAAAAGCGCGGAGGTCCCCCCTTATCCATACCAAGCCCTTTGGGTTTGGTATAGATTTTGAAAGGGAACCCATACCAAAAAAACAAAACAAAAAATACATGGGGTCTCCTTAAAATGCATATCAGGCTCTTCGATCTGGTATGGATTTTAAGGGGAACTCCATGTAAAAAAAAAACGTTGTGGGATCCCTCCCAAAATCTATACCAGACCCTTATCTGAGCATGCAGCCCAAGAAAGGTGGGGGGCACTTGATCTGAACCATACCAAGTCACATGCCCTCAACATGGGACAACAGGGTTAAGTCACTGGTTGTTAGAACGTGGGTGGGTTCCAGGTCCTAACAACAAAAACCCAGAAAAAAAAAAAGAAGGGAAGAAATGCACTGGAACGCATTAAAAACACATAAAAAAGCATCATAACAGAGCATGCAGAAAAGCATCTGCATCGCAAAGTGTGCTGTGAACCGGCCCTAACTGCTTTCTTTCTAGGCATTTGATCATGTGATCATCATCTTTGCTGAGGATTCCGATTGGCTGATCATCCCTATAACTAGACTATTGATTACGTCACTGGGTGCTATGGGATCCTGGCGGATCTGTTTCTGTAGAAAAGGTATAGACTTATCCTTCAAAGAAAAGCAAGTCAGCTAAGAATGAATAGCACTTAGGGCTCAGTCACACAAGCTTTGCTCTCTGAAAAGCGATCTGCATTCAGAAAAAAAAAAAAAAGGTAAAAACTTTTTATTGCAGTTGTAAAGTTTGCTGTGCAGACATGGTGCAGGTGTTTTCCATCCATATCTTCATCTAAGGGAATGAGCCTGTAATCTAAACTGCTTCCCTGGATAGAAGGCCATCCCATCCTTCTCTTCTCCTGTGGTCTTCACCGTATCACCACTTCACTTCTGTTTCCCCCCACTTCCTCTCCCCAAGTTCACACTCTTCCCACGCATACACGCTACAACATTCCCACAACTCGTCCTATGAGATGAGAACCTGATCATATCTGCTCTCCTGGTCTGTTCCCTTCAACTGCTTAGGGCCAAATTCACATCTTCGTGCTCTGTAACCACAGAGGTCTGTGTGTTTTGGTCAGGCACTTTCCTATGTTCACAGTGCATTCATTACATTATATACTGTCCTATTCTGACCTTAGCACATACTGTATATACACATCCAAAACAACCAGAGTAATTCAAATGTAATCTTCTAGCTCGGAGTTTCATAAACTATGGGTCAGGACACAAACTGGGCTGTTGACGTGTCTGTGATAGGTCGCCATTTGACTTTGGGGGTCTATATATAAAAAATTTGCTTTGTGAAAACCTCAAGCATTCACACAACCATCATGAATAATTGTCTTAATAAATATGTTACCTATAATCGTCAGCTCCATCTAGTGGCCATAATGCGGCATTTTTCTGAAATATCCCAGCCAGAAAAATCCTGCATTATGGCCACTAGATGGAGCTGGCGATCAAAATAAAAATATAAAGTCAATATTCATAAAGTTTGAGGCATTCAAACAGTAAATTATTGTAAATAGAACCCTTCATGTTTACAAGTAAATTTAGCGGGCCATTGGTGAATGATAAACCCTGACTATGTATGAGAGCACACATACATATAGTGAACTACAGCACATGAGAGAGGGGTCAGAGGCAATTACCCAGACAAGACTGTAGGATAAAGAGGGGGCAGACCTGGTGATAGTTGGAATTGTCCCTTTGACAGAAGTCAATTAAATAATCAACTTCTGTTCAGAGGGGGAGGCTATAAACTGTTGAAATTTGTCCAACTGGCCATACTTCATAGTTTTAAAGGCAATTCTTTGTTAACCGCTTGAGGACTGCCACACGCTGATGTACGTCGGCAGAATGGCACGGCTGGGCACATGGACATACAGGTACGTCCCCTTTAGGAGCCCAGCCGTGGGTTGCGACACGGTCTTCTTCTCTGTGACCGTCCCCGCGGGAACAGCGGACCCGATCGCCGCTGGTGTCCCGCAATCGGGTCACAGAGAGGAAGAACGGGGAGAGGTAAGTGTAAACAAACCTCTCCCCGAGCTTCCTAGTGAGCCTGTCACTGATCGTCTGTTCCCTGTAATAGGGAACGTCGATCAGTGACGTCACATGCTAAGCCACGCCCCCCACAGTAAGAAACACAAATCAGGGCACACTTAACCCCTACAGCGCCCCCTCCTAGTAAACCCTTTCACTGCCAGTGTCATTTTTACAGTAACCAGTGCATTTTTATAGCACTGGTCGCTGTAAAAATGACAACGGTCCCAAAATAGTGTCAAAAGTGTCTGATGTGTCCGGAATAATGTCGCAGTCACGAAAAAAATCACTGATTGTCGCCATTACTAGTAAAAACAAAAAAATTTATAAAAATGCCATAAAACTACCCCCTATTTTGTAAGCACTATAACATTTGCGCAAACCAATCAATAAACGCCTATTGTGATTTTTTTTTTACCAAAAATATGTAGAAGAATACGTATCGGCCTAAACTAAGGAAAAAAAATGTTTTTTTATATATTTTTTGGGGATATTTATTATAGCAAAAAGTAAAAAATATTGAATTTTTTTCAAAATTGTCGCTCTATTTTTGTTTATAGCGCAAAAAATAAAAACCGCAGAGGTGATCAAATACCACCAAAAGAAAGCTCTATTTGTGGGAAAAAAAGGACACCAATTTTGTTTGGCAGCCACGTCGCAGGACCGCGCAATTGTCAGTAAAAGCGTCGCAGTGCCGAATCGCAAAAAGGGGCCTGGTCCTTATGCTGCTTATTGGCCTGGGTCTTAAGTGGTTAATACCGGGCAGTTTCACCCTCTTCCTGCCCAGAACAATTTTCAGCTTTCAGCGCTGTCACACTTTAAATGACAATTGCGCGGTCATGCAACACTGTACCCAAATGACATTTATATAGTTTTTTTTTAAAACAAATAGAGCAGTGATATGCAATTAGCGGACCTCCAGCTGTTGCAAAACTACAAGTCCCATCATGCCTCTGCCTCTGGGTGTCATGCTTGTGGCTGTAAAAGTCTTGCTATGCCTCATGGGACTTGCAGTTCTGCAACATCTGGAGGTCCGCTAATTGCATATCCCTGAAATAGAGCTTTCTTTTGGTGGTATTTAATCACCACTGGGGTTTTTATTTTTTGCAAAAAACAAAAAACAAAGTTTATTTTGTAAATAAGTAATTTTTCTTCTTCACTGATGTGCGCTGATGAGGCGGCACTGATGGCCATTGATGAGGCGGCACTTATGGGCACTGATGAGGAGGCACCAATATGACGCACTGATGGGCACAGATAGGTGGCACTGATAGGCAGCACTGACGGATAGGCACAAATTGGCATGACTGATGGGCACTGATTATCTGTTCAGGTCTGCCCTGTGAGGAGATGCCACTGATCGGCTATCCTCTCCCCACACTCTGTCAGTGTGAGGCGAGGAGAACCAATAACTGGCATTTCCGTGTTGTGATCGGCTGTAATTGGACACAGCTGATCACATGGGTAAAGAGCTGCGTCATCGGCTCTTTACCGAGATCAGGGTCACGCTGTGTTCCAGGGACGTCATATGACGTCGTCCCAGAACGAGAGGTGATCCCGCCCGCAGTCATTTTACTATACGGCGGGTGGGAGGCGGTTAAAATAATACGTAATTAAAATAATAAAGTGTTATACTTGCATACTTACAACTGTTTATACTCACCTGCCGTGAACATAAAAACAAACAAAAAAAAACACGATCGAGCTTCAAGGGTCTCAGCTAGGCGAAGTCTTACCCCACCACTGGTCAAAATGTGGGGCTCCTACGACCTATGGTTCCCGGAGATTACGGGGTTCTGTCAGAAGCCTGACGTAGCCTGTCAGAAGCTACATACAAAGTGGCCAGTTAAAATACAAGCTGGCACACTCTGTTTGCAGCAGACTGAGACTCAGAGGCACTGAGCTGAATGGACAGATTGGAGCTGTCCAATAAAAATGCTGCAGTGGAGGCTCTCCTCTCACTGCAGTGTCATAGAAGGGGGCATGTGTCTAAAAGACACATGCTCCCTTCCAGCCCAGCCCTCTTAAAGCGGTTGTATACCCGCTGCCTTTTTTTTTTTTTAAACCTGTAAAGGAAAAGGCATGCGGCACGCGGAGGCAGCTGAAATTATGCCTCGGCGTGTCTTCCGGGTATCGCGGCTCCAGCGCTGTGAGTGGCTGGAGCTGCGATGTCGTCACTCCCGCGCGGGAGACTTCTTTCCGGCAAGGTCTGGCGTCCGCCGGGCCTTCAGCCGAGAATCCCCTGTGCGCATGCGCCACTGCAGTCACCGGCACAGTGCAAGGGGAATATCTCCTAAACCGTAAAGGTTTAGGAGATATTTTTTTTACTTACAGGTAAGCCTTAGTATAGGCTTACCTGTAGGTAAAAGTAAAAAAAGAACAGTATAAAACCTCTTTAACTAGAAGGAAAAAAACATGGGTTTATGGGTATAAGATTGACCCATAATGCCATGTTTTTCTCAAACAAAGTGTGAGTTTTTTTTAAAATAACAATATGTCATACTTACCTCCTCTGTGCAGTTCGTTTTGCACAGAGTGGCCTCGATCCTCCTCTTCTGTGGTCCCCCGGTGGCGCTAGTAGCTCCTCCCCGCATCGGGAAACCACCTAGGAGAAGCGCTCTCCTTTCGGCCAACCCCCAGACGACATCCTATCGTGACGAAATGCGTAGGGTGGAGCCTGTGACGGTGACGTCATTACGTTGATGGGAAACACTGACAGGAAGCAGAAAGAAGCTTGTGGAGACGCCGCAATCTCCATTTTGAGACACATTGATGTACCGCTCACTAATACTCTCCGTTTTGTAAGTGCAATCTATCCTTGATCATTAAATTTGATTTTATTGAGATACTAAACTATGGGAGTTCCCCTTCTTTTTATCTCTTGATTGTCCCGAGTCTAGCAGCGGTTCCAGGCATCATTAGAGGTTTTGGGGAGACTGAATTCCCTGTGCGCGGTGAGACTACCTTTATTTTATGGCAGTCAAGGAAATTTGGTAAGGAGACTACTTACTCACTGGGTGCGAATCATCTGTGATGGAGGATTTATTTTCACTAATTTTCTTTTTTTTGATATCTACACTTTTATGGATGTTTACTGGCTAAATCTTCATTTCACAGATTATTATTTTTTATCTGGACTTTGTTCTAGTTTTGTTTTCTATCCTTGATTTCATTTTCAATATTTGGAATATCTGGACAATTTATTTATTTTATTTTTTAATGTGCATATTTCACATATTTATTGCGATTTTTACATTTTTGGTTCAATCGTAGTTTTTTCACCTTAATGCATACGATGCATTATGGTGAAAAAACACAAGGGTTTACAACCCCTTTAAGAGGGGAAATCCGCTGCTGCTGAAAATGTACTGTTTTAATCAAGCATTTCCCATGATGCTCCACTACACTGCAGAGTCCATAACCATCTTGGGAAATGTAGTTCCGAAACATCTGGGGTGCCAAGGTTCACCATCACTGCTATATATTATAACATAATAATTTAGTATGTATCTATTTACTGGTAAATTACTGATTTGAAGTTATAACTTCAAACTTCAGTAATTTGTCCGTTAAGCCAGCCACCTGCTTGAGTACAGTTTTTGAAAATATAGTAAATTACCTTAAAAACAAAATATAATAATTATTATTATTCTGACACTTCTCTCCTACATGTAAAAATCTGAATTTATTAGCTAGAAAATTACTCAGACCCCCCCCCCCCCAAACATTATATATATATATATATTTTAGCAGACACCCTAGGGAAAAAAATGGTGGTCGTTGCAACTTTTTATATCACACGGTATTTGCGCAGCAATTTTTCAAAGGCGTTTTTTTGGAAAGAAACTGTTTCATGAATAAAAAAAAAAACACTGTTAGCCCGATTTTTTTGTATGTGAAAGATGATGTTACACTGAGTAAATAGATACCTAACATGTCACGCTTTAAAATTGCGCACACTTGTGAAATCCTCCTCCTCTGATCTCCCCACATCCTGCCGTCATAATCCTTCAGTGCAGCGGTGGTTAGAAGAGACAACAGACCTGTGACACGCACTCATCAAGAGTGCCGGCTACGCCCGTCATTTTTTTCCCACCTGCTCCATCCCATAGAAGCCATACTATATCTTCTATGAATGAAACCTGATTTATGAATGGAGGGGGTGGGCCTTTCCTTCATATGGCCCTCCTCCATTCATAGATTGTGTTTTAGATAGCATGTAGGGTTGCCACCTTTTCTTCAAGCCAAACCCGAACACTTTAGTGGCTTGGGACACCTTTGGGTGCCCCAAGGAGAGCAGTAATGCGGTGCACATAGCGTGCCACAGTGAACATTGGGTGTGGCCAAATTGCTCTTGCTGACATCATCACCCTGCCCCCCCCAGTGATGCCAAATCTGCCCCCAGACGGCCGCCCGCAGCTCCCGGATGGCAACATATTTGTGTGTAACTATCTTGGTTACTTGGGGAGCCACAGCCCGGTCTGAATAATGTGTCCAGGTTTCAGTCAGCCTGAAACCCGGACACATGATTCAAAACCTGGACTGTCCGGGTGAATCCCAGACAGGTGGCAACCCTAATAGCATGGCTTCTGTGAATGGAGGAGATGGGTGAGCAGAATTGGGCACTTCTATTGAGTGCTTGTCACAGCTATTGGCTCTATTAAACATGCTGCACCGGAAGGTTGCGGTGGTGGGGAATTGATGGATCAGAGACAATAGAGGAGCCAGCAACACAAGGGACACATCCTATTTACTGTAAGTAAAGTTCCTTGTGCTGATTTTTTTGTAAAACTGCGTTAATTGATCATTTTCTGAGTTCAGCAAAGACAGCGGCCACTACGTGAAAAATCGTTTTCTTCTCTTTCTAGCCGGAGAATCCCGCCACCAGACACATAAGAATAAACATCCCTAGAGCTTCAGGTTCATTTAGTTAAAGCTAATGTAATCTTCCATCTTGATACTTTTACGGATGTCTCCATAAAGCCTGCACAGGGAGCTTTTAAGGTTGAACCTTGTCTAACAAAGCCATAAGTAAATGAATACCACATGCACTACTGCAGGCCCCGTCCTTCTCCTTCCTACTGCTGCTGACACACACTGATAGAGATCCAGAGCTTTATTACTGCCTGCTTGGACTTCTCACACAAATCCTCCCCCTCCTTCCCAGCTGAGAAGTGGCCCCTGGGGAAATCTGAGGCATTTCAGCTTGGCAATGGATCTCATTCCCATGAAAGTGAGCGCTGACTTCCCAAACACACCGTTTAACAACATGGCAACATTCTCAGCTCTGGCGCTCATTTCCTCTGTGCATCGCCGTGCGGAGAAAAGCTGGCTTTGCTTACTTTTTATCCGCAATTAAAAAATAGAAAAAAAAACACCTCAAAATCATTCTGTAAACTGCTTAAAGAACCTTGCTTAAGATAAAAAGTTCACTGATGGGAAACCTGACATGGGTGACATTTGAAGACCACCCATTCGGACCTCCTTCTGAAAATGCTAGCTGTCTGGCTGTCATTCGGTCCCCACTGAAGTCTCTATTGTCCAAATCAGAGTCCCAGAACAAGTGCCAGGAACTCTGATCTCCCTCCGACTTTACTGGCTGCATACTGATTCTTGGTGAATGACCCAGTAGGTTGTTAGGCTTGGATCACACCCCAGCATGTATGTGTAGCGCCTACCTCACTCCCCTCTCTGTTCTTTCTCGTCTGTCTCATGTCTAGGGGTATCTCAGAGGGGAGAGAGTGGGGACACCACGCCAGGCCTCCACCACATGTATCAGTGCGGTATAGGCAACGTTCTTAATTCACCTTCGGGTCAGTGTTGTGCACCTGGATCCTCCCTCCGAGAGTCACCTTGAGCCATGTCTGTCAGAAATGAGCCCCACACCATTCAAGTCCAACACTCCTTTATTCTCATGCAAATGAACACCAACAGTTGAACTCCCTTGAAGAACAGCACAGGAAAGGAGGTGTGGGTGCGAATAGGCCCAGACACAATCGTTCTCCACTTTCTCTCTTGAAAGTGGGTTGCTGTCTCCGCACGAGGGGGAATTTCCTTCCAGGCGGTCTCCGACGAGAGCCTCACCTGTCACCGGCAATATACTGCACCGGGTCTTCAATTGAGGAGCTCCCCCCGGTCCATTGCGCCTTCCGGATTCGGGTACCCAATCCCGGGGTTCCCTAGGATCTCCTTCCCTCGCGGCACTCAGTGTTGGGCACTGAGCTCCGGACCTCCATTCAAGTACCTCACCCCAGGCTAAAGGTGCCTGAGATGGAACACGATCTCCGGTGGTCCTCCAGGCCTAGGCCACCCAGAGGACCGGCACGAACCACCGTCCGTAGACTAAAGGTGTCTGGGACTACGAACCCCGTGACCAAGATGGCCGGCCCCCTTTATACCCTCTCCCAGCCAGCACGGCGGGTTCCCCGCCCCACCATACCGCTGCCGAGGGAGGACAAAAAGGGGTACGGCACACAGCAATGGTTCAACCCCCAGCCCGTGGCGACAGCGCCACCTTCTGGGCCGCAGGGAATCACACATCACTGGTGTCACCGCCAGATTCAAATTTACACCCGGGAAAGTTCATACTCGCTACACTCTCCCCCCTGTCTTTTGACACTGGTCCCCAGTGTCTGGAGTAAATCATGCCCTCAATGGCTGACATAATCCAGTCCAGAAACCCACTAACAATTGTGGTAAAAATAACTTTGAAAAAACTGTCATAATGAAACAATTGTGTCTGAGCCCTGTAATAGAAAGGAAAAGAAACAACAGCATGTAATCATAACCTTAAATCACATTTTACATCATACTTTTCCAACCCATCCTGACTAAGATCCACCCATCCTCAGTGATCTTGAAGGGTTGCTCTCCTGCAGAGGGAAAAGAAAGAAACAACACACATAAACCCTGACACATATATTCGTGTAAGGGGAAAGAAACCTCTTCGTAAAGAAATCCCTTTTCTCCAAAGAGTAAAGCCCCGTACACACGATCGGATAACCTATGGATTTTCGTCCGATGTATTTGTCCATCGGAAATCCGATGAAACTGTTTTTCATCAGTCTTGCCCACACACCATCAGTCAAAAAACCGACCGTTCCAAACACAGTGACGTAAAACACTCCGATGAGCCGAGAAAAATGAAGTTTAATGCTTCTGAGCATGCGTCGACTTGATTCTGAGCATGCGTGGGTTTTTGATCCGATGGACTTGCCCATAGACGATCGGAGTTTTCGATCAGTTTTTTATCCATCGGAAAAATTTAAAACATGTTCTATTTTTTCCAACCGATGGAAAAAAGACCGATGGGTACCATACACGATCGGTTGGTCTGATGAAAACCATCCATCGGACGGTTTTCGTCAGTCAAACCGATCGTGTGTACGGGGCTTGAGTGTGTGAAGAAGTGTTAACATTGCGCAACACTGCCACCTGGTGACAGCATCACGGTAACTGCACTCATGGAACCCCTTCTTCTCTTTGAGCCCTATCTACCCCAGTGTCTGTGATCTTTTCTTTTGGAAAAATGAAGGACAAACCAGGAACAGTTCCTCATTCCTCTGGGCACAACAAAAAAAACACAACGGCCCCAGAAAGTTCAGCAGCACAGAACAAAAAAATAATGGAGTCTTTTTCTCCTCAAAGGTAAAAGCGGGGATGCGGCAGAACAAGTGGCTTCAAGTGCTTGTCCATGGTTTCTAGATGATACTCCACATCTTCTCCTTCTTTACGCTGGATCAGCACTTTGTCTGCATGGATGTGATGTCCCAACATCCACTCTGCCTTGCAGTCTTTAAAACGTTGAGAAGCCTTGGGAGAACATGTAAGGTACCTGCGGGTGTGCGGGACTTTCAAGTGAGTCCACACAAAGTCACCGTACCAGCGCTCCCGGCACACTTCCACTTCATAAAGTAACTCCTTCGACAAGTTTGGATACTCCCACCCATACTCCGCAGCAACCTTCTGGCCGAACAGGCGCTGTAATCTCGCCAAAGGAGGCATGGTAGCTTTGTCCCCTTCACCAGGCAAGACTATTGAGTCCGGGTGATGAGGCACTCTGACTACCTCCAATCTGGGCATAGGCGCCCGCAGCAACAGTCTCTTTTCCCCAACATCAGGTGCAGGTGGCACCGGAGATGTAGAAGCAGGCCGGGGACGGGACCCTTCTTCAGGCGCTGGTGCCTCCACCCGGGGTGTACTTTCCCCTGTAGACATGGGTGGATCCCTGGTTCTGTGGGATGAAGCAAGCGGTACCTTGTCCCAGCCCTTCTCGGCAAACACATCATCTATGGCAACGTCGTCTCCCATGTCCGAGAGCGACTCTAGGTCGGAGGTGTCACACTCCTCCGCGGGTATGTATTCAGTTGTAGAAACGGAACCACCACCTCCCGCGGACTTGCTGGGCCATGACTTCCCAACACCTCCGCCCACACACCAAATCTCTCCGCCTGGCTTACCTCGGCCTTTACTTGAAGCAGGACGTCCGGAACCCTTGTCAACAGATTCATCTGGGCCGGGCGTAAGCGGGCGGGACGGTCCACCACAACCGCTGGTCGGGGCTACCATGCCGGTCTTTCTCTTCGGTGGTGGACGCTGCGAGACAGTGGGGACCGAGTCAGCATCCTCGGATTTCTCCCGTTGTGTTTTCACGACCTCCTCCGCGGTCGCTGCAGTGTGCGCAGGGATGGCTCTCACAGCAGTGATTCTTCCTCTTTGAGTGGTGGTACCTGAAGCCCGGCCAGGGTAGATGGTTCTCGGCCTCTCCACCGCCGGGTCCACTTCGAACAAACTCCCCACAGGCCTCACAACGTCCGAACGGCTTCAGCTGACACACCAGTCCCGAACAGCCAGGACAAATCACACCCAGGGCCTCAACGTCCATGCATGAATACAGGGTGACTCGTCCCCGGGGCTTTAGCCGGATCCCCGTATCCGTTACCGGAGCAGCAGCGGTCAATGTCGTGGTGGAAGGGTGAACTGGAATCCACGAGGCATGTCCAAACATGGCGACCTGTTGCTGATCCATCGCACACTGCAAAGTTTTTGCGCCAACGTCCCACGTGTAGTCCCTCACACGTATTGGACTCCTCCCCTTTGCTCCAGTTCGCAGGCTTTTCTTCTTTTTTCCTTTTTGAGTCACGCCCACGAACTAAGCGATGGGGGTGTGCCTGGTAGCGCAGTGCAACTAGAAACCCCCACGTGTAGTCCCTCACACGGCTGAGTTTCCCCCTCTCCTCGCTCTTCTGCACGGGCCTTTCCCTTAAAATGGGTCATGTCCACGACTTTGAGCACCGGGGTGCACTTCGGCCAATGAAGGCCTGCCTATTCGTTTAACTCCTCCGACAGACACATTCAATACTCGTGGTGCACCAACACTATACCGGACCCGAGCCCCCACGTGTAGCGCCTTCCTCACTCCCCTCTTTGTTCTTTCTCGTCTGTCTCTTGTCTAGGGGTATCTCAGAGGGGAGAGAGCGGGGACACCACGCCAGGCCTCCACCACATGTATCAGTGCGGTATAGGCAACGTTCTTAATTCACCTTCGGGTCAGTGTTGTGCACCTGGATCCTCCCTCCGAGAGTCACCTTGAGCCATGTCCGTCAGAAATGAGCCCCACACCATTAAAGTCCAACACTCCTTTATTCTCATGCAAATGAACACCAACAGTTGAACTCCCTTGAAGAACAGCACAGGAAAGGAGGTGTGGATGCGAATAGGCCCAGACACAATCGTTCTCCACTTTCTCTCCTGAAAGTGGGTTGCGGTCTCCGCATGAGGGGGGATTTCCTTCCAGGCGGTCTCCGACGAGAGGCTCACCTGTCACCGGCAATATTCTGCACCGGGTCTTCAAGTGAGGAGCTCCCCCCGGTCCATTGCGCCTTACGGATTCGGGTACCCAACCCCTGGGTTCCCTAGGATCTCCTTCCCTCGCGGAACTCAGTGTTGGGCACTGAGCTCCGGACCTCCATTCAAGTATCTCACCCCAGGCTAAAGGTGCCTGAGATGGAACACGATCTCCGGTGGTCCTCAAGGCCTAGGCCACCCAGAGGACCATCACGAACCACCGTCCACAGACTAAAGGTGTCTGGGACTACGAACCCCGTGACCAAGATGGCCGGCCCCCTTTATACCCTCTCCCAGCCAGCATGGCGGGTACCCCGCCCCACCATACCGCTGCCGAGGGAGGACAAAAAGGGGTACGGCACACAGCAATGGTTCAACCCCCAGCCCGTGGCGCCACCTTCTGGGCCGCAGGGAATCACACATCACTGGTGTCACCACCAGATTAAAATTTACACCTGGGAAAGTGCATACCCGCTACATATGCATTGCGTAAGGACCGTCCGTCCTACCTGCGAGAAATGTGGAAAAGACGTCTCTGACCATTTTCCAAAAACATGCTGCACCAAACTGCATGCTTCTGTGGTGCCATGTGGTGTATTTTGGTTTTAGGCAAGACTAAAAACGGGCACCCCCCCCCCCAATCTAAATTTATCCCACCCCAGCCTCTTTAATATTGCACACGCCCATGCAACGGTGACAAACGACATTTTACTATCCAAAGCCGACACTTTAAAAGCCTTTACAGGTTACCATTTTAGATTTACAGAGGAGGTCTGGTGCTAGAATTATTGCCCATGACATGATGTTCGCAGTGATACCTCACATGTGTGGGACGATCGCTGTTTGCATGCAAGCAAGGAGCGACAATTTAGAAAACAAAAGCAATATTTTTTACATTTTGCTATAATAAATATCCCCCAAACATCTATAAAAAAATATGTTTTCTTCAGTTTAGGCCGATATGTATTCTTCTACATATTTTTGGTAAAAAAAAAACAAAAAAAACCCCGCAATAAGCGTATATTGATTGGTTTGCGCAAAAGTATTAGCGTCTACAAAATAGGGGATAGATTTATGGCATTTTTTATAAAATTTTTTTTACTATTAATGGCGGACACGTCAGACACTATTTTGGGACCATTGTCATTTATACAGCAATCAGTGCTATAAAAATGCACTGATTACTGTGTAAATGACACTGGCAGGGAAGGGGTTAAACACTAGGGGGCGAGGAAGGGGTTAAGTGTGTCCTAGGGAGTGATTCTAACTGTGGGGGGGATGGGCTACCACTGACATGACAGCAATCACTGCTCCTGATGACAGGGAGCAGTAGATCCCTGCTATGTCACTAGGCAGAACAGAGTAATGCCTTGTTTACATAGGCATCTCCCCATTCTACCTCTCCTCACCGCAATCCCGGGCCGCCGACGAACATCAAGTTTGCGGGACCCGCGGGCACATTCCCGAGGCGCACGGTGCGTGCCCGCTAGGCGGCAAATTTAAAGGGACGTACAGGTACGCCCATTTGCCTGCCCGTGCCATTCTGCCGACATATATCTGCGTGCAGGGGTCGGGAAGAGGTTAAACTTATTTATTTATTTATTTTTGCACTGCTTTAATTTTGCTTTAATTTTGAAAAAAATGTTTTATCAATTTTATTGCTGTCACAAGGAATGTACTGTAAACGTCCATGTGACAGGTATTCTTTATAAAGGGATCTGGGGTCTATAAAGCCATCCATTGACTCCTATGGGGAGGCAGATGTCAGTGGAGATGTGTCCGCTGACACCCTTCTGCCATCCGATCAAGACAGAGGTATGGTGATACGTTCCTCGGGAATTGGATGAGATCTGATGAAAACGGACATGCTGTCCATTTTCGTCCGATCTCCCCATAGAGATAAGCGGGGCTCTGCCATGTCCCTCCTCACTTAGTGAGCAGAGACGGACCTGTCATCAAATTTTTTAACTGGCAATTGGCTTTCAGCCGTTCAATTATTTCTACAGGGCATGGAAGGGCCCCCTCCCGCAGCCATCTTTACTGGGCTCTTCAGAGTGATCGGGGAGCCTGGTTCTGCTGCCGCCTGGTCCTGTTAGGAACTCAGAGGGGAGGATAGTACATCCGTATCCGCCTCCCCTCTGTGATGTAATAAACTGGAAGTGATGCAGATATCATCACTTCCGGTTTCAGTTTAATGTTTACAAGCTGTTACCAGCTTGTAAAACTTTTGATCAAACTGATCTCGGTTTAATCAGATGCTTTCTTTCAGGGCAGTAGAGATATCTAATAGACCCCAGATCTCTCCAAAAAGATGACCTGTCATGTTTATTGCTATCAGAAGGGATGCTGTACATTCCTTGTGATAGCAATAAAGTTGATAAAAATAAATAAAAATAAAGGGACAATGTAAAAAAAAAAAAAGTTTTCAATAAAATAAATAATATATATTTTTTTTAAAGTTTAAAGCGCCCCCTTCCCTCCGTGGTCATGCGCCAATGCGAATGCATACGCAAGTCCCCCATAATTAAATGGTGGTCGCACCACACATGTGTGGTATTGCCACGAACGTCATAGCGAGAGCAATAATTCTAGAACCAGACCTCCTGTGTAACTCTAAACTGGTGACCTATAAATGCTGTTAAAGTGTCACCTATTGAGAATTTGTAGGTATCGTAGTTCCACAGGGGTACGCAATTTAACCCACTTTAGCCCCGGAAGAATTTACCCCCTTCCAGACCAGAGCACTTTTTGCGATACAGCACTGCGTCGCTGTAACTTAATTGCGCGGCCGTGCGACTCACCCAAACAAAATTGATGTCCTTTTTTTCCCACAAATAGAGCTTTCTTTTGCTGGTATTTGATCACCTCTGCAGTTTCAATTTTTTGTGCTATAAACAAAAAAAAGAGCAACAATTTTGAAAAAAAAGCAATATTTTTACATTTTGCTATAATAAATATCGCCCAAAAATATATAAAAAATCTAAATTTATTTCTCAGTTTACGCCGATACGTATTCTTCTACATATTTTTGGAAAAAACAAAATTGCAATAAGCGTATATTGATTGCTTTGCGCAAAAGTTATAGCGTCTACAAATCAGGGGATAGATTTATGCCATTTTTTTTATCATTTTTTTTTTATTAGTAATGGCGGCTATCTGCGATTTTTATCGTGACTTCGACATTATGGCGGACACATCAGGCACTTTTGACACTATATTGGGACCATTTATACAGCGATCAGTGCTATAAAAATGCACTGATTATTGTGTAAATGACACTGGCAGGGAAGGGGTTAACCACTAGGGGGCGACCGAGGGGTTAAGTGTGTCCCAGGGAGTGATTCTAACTGTGGAGGGGCTGGTTTCCACAGAACATGACAGAGATCTGCAGAGGCGCTTTGCTGGCGGTATAGCCGCGCTGTCCCATTGATTTCAATGGGCAGCTGCGGTAAAGGAGCGGTATACACACCGCTCCTTCACCGCCTCAAAGACGCGGCTTGCAGGACTTTTTTTACCGTCCTGCCAACGCATCACCTCAGTGTGAAAGCACTCTGGCTTTCACATTGAGACTGCAGGGCAGGAGTTTTTCAGGCGTTATTTAGGTGCTATTTTTAGCGCAAAACGCCTAAAATACTCCTCAGTGTGAAAGGGGTCTAAATAAAATGAAATCTGGACTTGTTTTTGGTGCTTTCCTCCTTGCACACCTGATCTCTACTCAAGCCAAGAGATGACCTTCAAAAACCACCCCCGGGAGAGCTGCCCATGGGTAATCATTCCCTTAGGCCTGGTTCACACCTATGCATTTTTTAAAGCGTTTTCAGTTTTTGCAGAAACA
Source organism: Rana muscosa (assembly GCA_029206835.1). Lineage (NCBI taxonomy): Eukaryota > Metazoa > Chordata > Amphibia > Anura > Ranidae > Rana > Rana muscosa. The sequence goes on along the minus strand of CM055117.1, from coordinate 1,026,520,910 downwards.
CACTACAGTCCATTTAACATGGTTTCCTATGGATGTAGTTCACATCTGTGCATTTTATGGGGTTTTTTGTTCTGGTTTTTGGTTCCATAGACTTCAATGGATCAAAAACGTGTCTTGAAAAACACAACATGCACCTGGAATATGCAAACTGCAACCTGCATAGGTGTGAATCAGGCCTTAATGCGACTTCAGGCTGGGTTCACACATGTCCGGCTGCAGTTTGCCGTCCGGAGCGGTTTCATTTACCGATTCAGGTGCAAATTTTTACTTGAATTCGTACCTAAACTGGACCCAAAATCGCACAGGACCCTTATTGGAAACAGACAGCGGCCGACCAAAGACGTGTGAACCAGCTCCATTGAAAGCCGATCCAATTCACATGTTATGCGAATCGGATGCTGTTAAAAATGCATCCAATTCGCATATATGTGAACCGAGCCTATGACCTTACTGAAAATACCCGCTGTTGTGGGAGATCTAACACCCCCACACCTTCCTTCTACTAATGATCAGTGTAGTGGCCCACTGAAAGATGTTGGTGCCATAACTATGATCGATCCCTGAGATGCAGCACCAGTAGAAAAAAAATATCATGCTTTATCTCAGTAACAGTGTTCAGACATAGGGGTTGATTTACGAAGGGTAAATAGACTGTGCACTTTTCAAAGTGCAGTTCCTCCAATGCTTAATAAATGTGATAAAGCTTCATTTTGCAAAGAATACCCAATCGCATGCAAGGAAAAAAAAACAAAAAAAACAGCATTTTAGCTTGCACGTGATTGGATGATGGGAAGTCAGCAGACCTTCTGCTCATTTACTAAGCTCTGGAGCAACAGCTCTTGCAGAGTGCAACTGCACTTCGAAAAGTGCACAATCTATTTGCCTTTAGTAAATCAACCCCAATGGTTTCAGACTTTACACAGCCCTCTGCTTTACATAAAACATGATGGGCTTTCTAATAAGAAAGCCAAGCACTGGCAGAAATCCCTTTTTGGGCAACCTTTACAGACTAATTAGAAAATTCCTGTTGCTGCTAGGAGAGAGGGGGAGGGGGACGTGTGTCCTCGTTTGAGAAATTCAGGCCAACTTTTAGAAGAGCTATGGAGCAAGTTCACACATATTTCACTGTCTTGCACATTATCTTTTGATCTCCCCTTCAGTACAAAGGAAACCATAATGGCATAATGCAGCAGTATACACATTCCTTACACATGTACTCTTCTTTTAAGTGGTTGTAAAGCCTCACATATATCCAGTGATGTGACTGGCCTCAGGTGATACACAGAGATGAAGCAAGTCCTCTTACATAGGTTGTACCTGTTTATCTGCAGCCATCTCTTCTCCGGAGCAATTTAAAGTGTCCATTTTACACATTTCTGAGCTTCCAGAGGCAGGGGGCGGGGATGTCATATACTGCACAGCATAGAGCTGAGTGTAATCTGAGATCTAAGCAGAGGGGATGGACACACCCACCTTGTACACAGCCTCATTGAGAAACATGCACAGCTGAGGCTGTCAATCACCTGCTGTGTGCAGGGGCGGGGGCGTTGCTATCTACTGGGTTTCCTTGGTGTTGTCATAGATGGTCAGGAGTGACTCATACAGATAGCAGTGGAAGGGGACAGCTGCCAGAAATCAAACTAGGTGGTCTGGATTGAGGCAAATACACACTATGGAAGGATTTGCCTTGTTCATTTCAGAGGTTTACAAACACTATTACGTAACCAAAGGCTTGTGAGGGATTTATCAGGAGATGGGTAGCGGAGGTGAGTAAACCCCAGTGGCAGCCCATCCATTAGGGGCGCCGGAGCGCTGCCCCCTCTATTCATGGCCGCCACCCCCATGCTCTATCCACGGCTGCTATTTTGCAGGACATCGACACCCCCTATTCATGCGTCCGGCCCCTTTCAGGATGCTGGGCGTGTGAATTACAGCAGATAGGGTGTTTTTTTGAAGAACCTGATTAGAGCCAGAGGCTCTTATAGGCTTAAAAATAGGGTGGGCTTGTGGTGCAGAGCATTGCGCCAGGAGCCCAGCCAGGTGTTACAACAGCAAATGAATATTCGCTATTGAAACACTGAACCTCAATCCGGCCAATCAGAAGCAGGTCTGAGACCCGTTTTCCGATTGGCTGAAAAGAGAAAAGACCCAATTGGCCGCTGAGTAGGAGGGAGGAAACGGAAGCCGCCGCAATGCCCGTGGAGAGCAGGGGATGGGAAAGCCGCCGAGCAAGGGAAGCCGCCGGTAAAGCGCTGCCCAACATAGATGGGGTAAGTGCAAAAGACACTCCCGACCGGCCGGGGGGGTTGGGGTAGTTTTACTGTTTGCCTCTTCAAAAAAAATTTTTTTTACCACCACTGGCAAACCCCCATCCAAGCTACCATGCCTTGGTTGACTACACTAGTCCCAGCAAGTGAACACCACAATGACTTCTCTAAGCCTGCCCAACCCAACACAACCACTGACTACACCATCTAGGAGGATACTCTACATGAGTGTATATAGGAAAGCCATTACTATACTCACCAAAACCTCCTCCCCAATATGTAAAGAATATTGGGGAGAATCAACGAGAATTTTAACTCGTTGATGGCCAGCTTAAGTGTGTCACCTGCCAAGTTGCACAGTGTGGTAGATGTGCGTAAATCACAAGACCGACTAAGCAGTGCTACATACACTTTGGCATGCAAAACACCCAGAGTAATCTGTTATCTGTGCCTCCCCTGCTGGCACTGTTGAGTCCCTCAAACTGTTGAGCCCCTAAAGTCATTGAAGTGGCATCAGGAATTGACATATGTAGAACACAGCTGCCTACCCTTTGCACCCTTTCTGCTCAAGTGTCCCATAAGCCCCCATATCTAGAGCCCCGTATTATGCAAATTTGCACCCAACTGCTGGTCCCTTAGGATTGTATTTATGAAAAAAATGACCTTGTAAAACTGCATGTACATTCGTTCTGTGCAAATGGGGGAAAACAAATGTTCTCAGGCTATTTTCTCTGCAGTTGGAATGTACTACCGTAATTAATAGGAATCAGGAAAATACTGCCGTATGCCCACTAGACATGTGCAATTAGTTTTGTTCCGAATTAGTTTTTCGCCAAAATTCAGCATATTCGTTAATTCGGAAACACTCAAATTAACACAAAAACTGTTTAACTCATTTTTCCGAAAAACAAGTTTTCAAAAAGAATGAAAGTTCGAAAGAACGAAATTTTGAAAATCTGAAAATCCGAAAGAACAAAAAACATTTGGATAATTTCTATTATAGTTAAATTATTATGTTTATTAACCATTATTATAGTTTTTTATTTATTACTATTATTATTATTATTAATAATAATAAAAACTATAATAATAGTTATAAACGATTAAATTATAGGTATTGGAATTTCCCTTTCAAATTTGTCTGTTAGTGAATGTAATGAATTATTAACCATTATTATAGTTTCTTTTAATTATTATTTATTAATAATAAAAAATAATAAAAACTATATTAATAGTTATAAACTATAAAATTATAGGTATTGGAATTTCCTTTTAAATTTGTCTGAACGTAACGAATAAGAATTTATCCGAATTTACGACATAACGAATACCGCATCTATATGAATGGAACATACCAAATTAAAAAAAATTCAGAATTGACAAATTTCCGAAATAACGAATAACTGCATCTATACGAATGGAACGTATCTAATTAAAATTTTTCCAAATTTATTCGGAATAATGAATTTCGATCATAACGAATGATCCGAAAAACAGGAAAAAAAAAACGAAAACAAAAATAAATAAACACATTTTTCAGCCGTGCACATGTCTAATGGCCACTAGATAAAATGATGACCATAGTAAATAAGTATTTACTGATATAATCTGAATCCATATTCATCAGATTTTTCTTAGCAAAAAAATGACTGAACTGATGGCGCCCATATGAAAGAATGTACACAGGAAGCGATCTCTCAGTTTCTCATCCCTGCAAAGGGATGAGAAACTGAGAGATCAACTAGTTAAAGCAGAACACTGTACACACATTACACATAGTTAGGCATATATTTATCCCCTTGATCGCCCTAGATATTAACCCCTTCCCAGCCAGTGTCATTAGTATAGACACAGTGTATATTATTAGCACTGATCACTGTATAAGGCCGGTTTCACACTGGGGCGGTGGCGGTATAGCGCCGCTATTTTTAGCGGCGCTATACCGTCGGGATTGCAGAGGTATTCGGCCGCTAGCGGTGCGGTTTTAACCCCAGCTAGCGGTCGAAAAAGGGTTAATACCTACAGCCGCGGTTTGCGGGCGGTATTACCGCGGTATCCCATTCATTTCAATGGGAAGGAGCGGTGTAGGAGCGGTAAACACACCGCTCCTCACACCGCTCCTCTCACCGCTCCAAATATGCGGCTAGCAGGACTTTTTTTTAAGTCCTGTTAGCGCACCGCTCCAGTGTGAAAGCCCTCGGGGATTTCACATTGGAGACACAGGAGCCGCTGTTTAGGCTCGGTTTGCAGGCGCTATTTTTAGCAAAATAGCGCCTGCAAACCGCCCCAGTGTGAAAGGGGCCTAAGCGTCACTGGTGATGTCAGTGGCAGTTAGTCAGTTCCTCCTGTACAAACAAATAGCAACTGCCCACACCGGCCTTTGCAGCAAGGAGCACATGGAAGGGTGATGCATGTCAAACAAAATCAAAGAAACGTCCCAGCTGCCCCCGCAGCACTAGCACAGTCATACAAGTCATTGATCGCTGCCATTAGTAGTATAAAAAATAAATAAAAACTTCCAGTATATATACCATAGTATATAGACGCTATAACTTTCACGCAAACCAATCAATATACTGTACGCATATTGGGATTTTTTTTTAATCAAAAACATGCAGCAGAATACATTTTGGACAAAATGTCATTTTTATTTTTTATTGGACATGCAGAAAGTAAAAAAAAAAATAGTTTTTTTTTACTTTCAACATTTTTGGTATTTTTCGTTTATAGCGCAAAAAATAATAATCAAATACCACCAAAAAAAAGCTCTATTTGTGTGAACAAAAATGGTATGAATGGTATGAAAATGGTATGAATTTTGTTTGTGTACAGTGTTGCATGCAATTGACAGTTAACCACTTGCTTACTGGGCACTTAAACCCCCCTCCTGCCCAGACCAATTTTCAGCTTTCAGCGCTGTAGCACTTTAAATGACAATTGCGCGGTCATGCTACACTGTACCCAAATGAAATTTTTATAATTTTTTCCCCCACAAATAGAGCTTTCTTTTGGTGGTATTTGATCACCTCTGGGTTTTTTTTTTTTTTTGTTTTTTTTTTAAATGAAAAAAGACCAAATATTTTTGAAAAAAAAATACAAAACAGTTTTATATTTTGTTATAAAATTTTGCAAACAGGTAATTTTTCTCCCTCATTGTTGTACGCTGATGAGGCTGCACTGATGGGCACCGATAGGCTGCATTGATGGGCACTGATAAGGTGGCACTGGTGGGCACTGATGAGGCGTCACTGGTGGGCACTGATGAGGCGGCGCTGATGAGGCGTCACTGGTGGGTGGCACTGAAGGGCATTGATAGGTGTCACTAATAGGTGGGCACTAATAGGTGGCACCGATAGCTGGCACTGCTAGGTGGCAGTGATAGGCACTGATGGGTGGCAGTGATGGGCACTGGTAGGTGACACTGATAGTCAGCACTGCTAGGTGGCACTGATGAGGCATTGATTGGCACCACTGGTGGGCATTGATAGGTGGCACTACTGGGCATTGATAGTTGGCACTGATATACACTGGTGTGCATTGTGTGCACTGGCAGGCGGTACTGGTTGGCACAGATGAGACGGCTGTGCCTCTTGCTCTTCGGGACCGATGTCCCTTACACAGAAGCCGGTGATCGGCTTTTTTTTTCTCCTCACGCTGTCAACAAATTTCTTCCTCAGTTTAGGCCAATATGTATTCTTCTACATATTTTTGGTAAAAAAAAAAAAAATCACAATAAGCGTATATTGATTGGTTTGCGCAAAAGTGATTGCGTCTACGTGATCTCGTCTACGTCGGCAAGTGATTACAAATACCGGGGTTATGGCAGCTAGCTGCTGCCATATCAACAGTATTTAACGTCAAAGTAGCGACGTATAACGACGGCAGGTGGTCCTTAAGTAGTTAAACATATTCTCACGCATCCCCTTTAATTACTTGACCAAAGGGATCCAACCACATAAGCCGGACAGCGACGGGGGGGGGGGGGTTTGGGGGGGTTTTGGGAGGGAAGCTCTTTGTGATGACTCCTCTCTGACGACTGGTAAAAAATTCCTGTCAGGGGGCCCATGAAATAGCCCCCCAACAAACCTTGCAGAAGGTTCTAAGGTCACCTGACCTTAACTGGCCAATCCCCAGTCAACCTCTTAACCTTCTGGAAGCTTCTCTGTCATGTGACCTTATCCCACCTATCAGAATAAGCCCCATTAAAAACCTATTCTGATTAACAGATTAGCCGACGCCTCGGCCCCATGAGGTAAGGGGGGCCTAAATAGGCTACCCCCCTTTTTACCTCACATTCTTTCCAAAGTAAGTGAAGCCTTACCTCATTTACTAAGCTCTGGAGCAACTGCCTGTCTATTTGCCTTTAGTAAATAAACTCCTTAGAGTTCAGACAGCCCCAACCAATGCCCTGCCCCCAACCCCAAACCAAGTCATTCAGCTCAGTACACTCGGTACGATCAGTTATGTTTATTTTATTTATTTTTCATGAAAAATAAAAGTACTGTTCCTTTAAAAGCCCTTGTAACAAAGACAAATGCTGATCTGGCTGCATGTATTTTATCTTGCTGCCTGTCAGGACTCCATGAAAAGCAGCTCCAGCCTGCAAGGTCACGGGCTTTGTAGTGAATTCACATTCAGGGAGGCCTTTGCCCCGCTTCTGAGGAAAGAAACTAAAATGTATACAGTGTTTTATAGCGCTATGATTTGTGTCAGGAAGCTGGAAATGAGGAGCAGAGACCAAATGTGGAGCTCTGGGTTTTTTCCCACTGATTACAAAGTAGTAACAAATGACGAACTCGTTCTCCGAGTCGCTCAAATAGAAGCTTAGATAATAGTTCTTGTGGTGTCCAAGGCATGTATGAGCATGTAGACCATCATAGGTGTTTGCAGTCTAAAACATATTTATCAGAAGAGCATCTATACAGAAGTTTAAGGGCCTTTTTTTACTGCTCTGTTGAAAAAAAACACACATGCGTTTTGGCTAAATTTTTTCCACGTTTTCTCAACTCCTCACTCCAATCATGCCACTGTAAAACCTGGACATGTGACTCAAAAAACGCACCAAAAACACACCACGGGTGCATCTTTGATGCATTCTCTATAGTGATCAATAGGAGATACGTTATTGCGTAGAAATGCACGGATACCAGTATTTTAAGACCGATACTTTTTCTCAAGAACTCGGCTATACCAATTACCGATACCTATATTAGCAGTGCGATTTTAAAAAGAGTCAGCCCCGGTTCACATACATGCCAATTGGATGCATTTTGAACCGCATCCAATTCGCATGACATGTGAAATAACCTTGGTTTCTGTTTACAGGGGTTGAAAACCCCCCTGTTTTTTCACCTTAATGCATCCTATGCATTAACCGCTTCCGGACCAGCCGTCGCAGTTGATGCGGTTGCCCGGCGGGCGTGATGACCGCCGGGCACCCGTGATCGCTCGTGACAGAGCGAGAACCAGGATCTGGGTGTGTAAACACACAAATCCCGGTTCTCTTAGGGGAGAGGAGACAGATCGTGTGTTCATACTAAGTAGGAACACTGATCGGTCTCCTCCCCTAGGGCCTAGTCAGTACCACCCCCCCTACAGTTAGAACACACATAGGGAACACAGGTAACCCCTTGATCTCCCCCTAGTGTTAACCCCTTCCCTGCCAGTGACATTTATACAGTAATCAGTGGCTATTTTTAGCTTTGATTGCTGTATAATTGTCAATGGTCCCAAAAAAGTGTCAAAAGTTTCCGATCTGTCCGCCACAATGTCACAGTCATGATAAAAATCGCTGATCGCCGCCATTACTAGTAAAAAAAACTAGTACAAAATATATATTTTTTCAAAATTGTTGGTTTTTTTGTTTATAGCGCAAAAAAAAAAAACTGCAGAGATGATCAGATACCACCAAAAGAAAGCTCTATTTGTGGGGAAAAAAAAGGACATACATTTTGTTTGGGTACAGCGTCGCACGACCGCGCAATTGTCAGTTAAAGCGATGCAGTGCCGTATCGCAAAAAATGGCCATCATCAGGAAGGGGGCAAATCCTTCCGGGGCTGAAGTGGCTAAGGTGAAATACCTTCTGTCATGCAGCAGCCCCCCAGACCTCCTGTTTTACTTACCTGAACTCGTTCTTTCTCGCCCTGGGGACGAGCACACCAGCTCTAGCTGGTGTTTCGTGTCCTGATTGGATACATTGATGGCAGTGCAGGCATTGGCTCACGCTGCTGTCAATCAAATCCAATGACACTGGCGCCCGGGGCCGGGCAGAGTCCTGCTGTCTGTGTCAATAGACGCAGCAGCAGGACACAGAAGCGCACCCCCACAGGTGTCCCAAAGGAGATCGCTTCTCTGACGGGGCACTCGAGAACAGGAGGAGCCACCAGAAGAGGAGGATCAGGGCCACTCTGTGCAAAACCAACTGCACAGAGGAGGTAAGTATGACATGTTTGGTATTTAAAAAAACAAGGGTTTAGTAACCCTTTAAAGCTGTTCACATAAACTATATTGTCAAAAATATTGGGACTCCTGCCTTTACACGCACATAAACTTTAATGGCATCCCATAACCCGTACACACGATCCGAAATCATACGAAAAACACTGCTTTCGAATCGATCATACGATAATCGGATCATTAGTACAGAGCTTTCAAGAGCCGATCACGACAGTTCATCCAATATTATCCGATGGGACAAGCACGAAAATTATTCTCGTACGATAACAGATCGTATAATTTCCATTTAATCAGTACAGTTGTCATCCGAAAATACAATACAAATACACTACAACACTTAACATCACTTCCGATTTTTTAATCTGTCATACAAGAATTTTCGTAACTTTAGTAAACTTTTCATGTTCGATATGTAACTAGCATGCAAAAAAAACCGGACGATCTGTTGTCCGATTTACGTATCATGTGCACAGGGCATTAGTCCGTAGGGTTCAATATTGAGTTGGCCGACCCTATAACCGCTTCAACTCTTCTGGGAAGGCTGTCCACAAGGTTTAAGAGTGTGTCTATGGGAATGTTTGACCATTCTTCTAGAAGCATTTGTGAGGTCAGGCACTGATGTTGGACGAGAAGGCCTGGCTCGCAGTCTCCGCTCTAATTCATCCCAAAGATGTTCTCTCAGGTTGAGTTTAGGACAGTCAAGTATCTGTAACCCAAACTCACTCATCCATGTCGTTATCAACCTTGCTTTGTGCACGGGTGCGCAGTCATGTTGGAACAGAAAGGGGCCATCCCCAAACTGTTCCCACAAAGTTGTGGCACCGGAGGGGGGGGGGGACAAATGAGCAGAAGTTCCACTTTTGGTTGGAACTCCACTTTAAGTGGTTAAACTGACCTCATTTACAGACCGAAGTTCTTCCCTTTGATCTAAAAATACAAAATGTGCAATGTTTCTCTTTATCTCCCAGCGCTGAGGAATGTTGATAAACGTGTGTGTGTGTTTCTTCACGGCGCAGTATACAGTAAATATCTCCTAAACACATGTTTAGGAGATATTTACAGTACCTATAGGTAAGCCTTATTCTAACCCTACCTATGGGTACAACTTGCAAAGGGAGGTTTACAACCTCTTTAAAGCGGACTTCCACCCAAAAATGGAACTTCCGCCGTCCAGATTCCTCCCCCCCTCCGGTGTCACATTTGCCACCTTTCAGGGGATTGGGGGGAGCAGATACCTGTATAATACAGGTATTTGCTCCCACTTCCGGTTATAGATTGCCACCGATTTCGCGGCGATCTACGCCATGTTGAATCAAGATTGCGATTTTTTAACGATTAATTGTGTAACTCTACATTACAGTAAAATCCATACAAGCAGCATTCCTCGTAGCACACTGCAGGTATGAATGGGCTTGGTTGAATTTTATGCCAATTCTTTTTGCTACGGTTTTCATGTGAACTAATAAGCACCTGAAGGGCCTTCATATATCGCACAACTACAAATCTGAAGCCCCTGAAGAAAAGGAATATACAACACAATATAAGTACCTGACTGCGACCTAGAAGGTGCCCACTTCTGCTGTAGGTTTAGTAGACATGTTCTGCATTGATGCCAAGAGACAGCAGAACATGGTCAGCAGATGCGTTAAAGCTTAATTATTTGCACATTTAGCAATAACACGGAAAGGAACTGGTTAGCAAGCACAAAAAAGACTAATCTTTTATGAATAAAACTCAGGAAATGCTGAGGAAGGTCACAGCCTGTGTAAAAGGTACTCTAAGGTGAGCTCTGGGTTTGCACAGTCTGCAGAAAACCAAAGTATAGATGGCAGTGCTACGCTCTTATCAGCTCTTCCTCACTGCCTGAGAGCGACTCTCTCTACACAGCTTACTCATAATTTCCACCTGGAAATAATCCTTCAAGAAAAAAAATAAAAATCTGCAAACGCCTTGCAGGAATAAGGGCCAAAAAAAGACATAGTAAAATAGGAGTAGATGTTCTTCATTGTGCTCTTTTGAATAATAATGATTTAACATGAGAAAACATTTTGAGCCTCGATTTACACATGCAAGTCATTACACCCAAACTTGCACGAACGATCATTTTACCTCGCTGATGCTGGTGGGAAATTAGAACATGTAAAACAGAAACTCAAGCCTGTTATCAAACCAAACGAATGCCTTCACCAGTTGAGTACCTCCCTTTGTGTTAGACTGCACAAGGATATTAGAGGACAATTAGATGTATAAGAAAATGAAAGGAGAGTTAGGGCCAAAGCTCTTTTGGCCCTACTCCTATGGGTCACATAAGTGCTCATTGTTCTGGACTTTTGTGAAGCGATTTCAGCCAATAGTGGGCTAAAGTCCTCAGTCTGCTGACATCACTGAGCAGGTCCAGGCTGTGGAGAGAAGTTGGAATCCACCCAGATGCCTGGGTCTGCAGATGGCTTGGCCTCTTAGCCAATAACTGGGAGACTAAGCCAGCCGCTCCCGCCCCCTCCACAGCCCGGTGCTCCAGTGAGCACTGAAAAGGCAAAGCAGAGAGCCGCTGACTGGCAGTCACCATCTCTCTGCAGGCTGAAGACCGAGAACTGAGCGATCAGCAGTCTTTGTTTGCTTAGTTCTCGGTCTTTGAACTGGTAGGGAACAGATGTAGCATCGGACCGATGCTGCATCCACCTAGGTGAGTATAAATGTTTTTTTTTTTCACTTCCAAATTTTTCTTTTAATGACCACCCTCAAACGAATCTCCCTCCAGAGCATTGACGCGACAGTTGAGCTAGGCCCAGTTTATTAGGGGGGCGACCTATATAGTTTTTTCAGGGCCGATACTGATTTTTTGGCTGCCTTTCAGACCGTTAGCCAATATCAGATGCCCGTTTAAACTTTTTATTTTTACACTGTCCTTTTATATGTTTTTAGTTATTTAACACTGTTATTGCTGTCACAAGAAATTTAAACATCCCTTTTGACAGTAATAAGCAGTGACAGGTACTCTTTATGAAGGGATTGGGGGTCTATAAGACCCCAAACCCCTCCTTTGAACTTGAAAGTATTCAAAACGACAAGATCAGCATTTTTGAATACTTGCCAGTAATCCGGGATTTCATGACATTGCTTCCGGGTTACTAAATCCATATCGGCTTTGTTCGGGTCTTCGGCCAGCTGGACACTCAGGCCTCCCGGTGGGATGGGAGACCCGGACGGAGCATCGTAAGGGGGGGGGTGTGATATCTCTTCCCGCTGCTTGTAATAACATCCGAGCGGCAGCTGAGCTGCATCGGATTTTATTACAAGAAAGTCGAGCTTCCACTCTAAGGCCTGGTTCACACTGGGGCGACAAACGCTCCGACATTGGGAGCTCATGTCGCATGACGTGTGAAAATCAATGTTTCCCTATGGGAGCCGTCTTAACTGGTCCGACACATGTCGGTCCGACTTTGAAGATGCTCCCTGTACTACTTTGGTCCGACTTTGATCCGACTTCAGCCCATTGACTATCATTGAAGTCGGATCAAAGTCGGACCGCAGTCTTGCATGGTCCGACTTTGGCATGCGACTTGTGCTGTGCTGCTCTTGAGGGGGAACTCCAGGCCAAATTTTAAATAAAAAACCGGCGTAGATTCCCCCTCCAGGAGCATACAGGCCCTTGGGTCTGGATTTGCAGGGGCACCCCTACGCCGAAAGACGGCGTGGGGGTCCCCCCAAGGTCCAAACCAGACCCTTATCCGAGCACGCAACCTGGCAGGCCGCAGGGGAAGAGGGGGGGACGAGAGAGCGGCCCCCCTCCCTCCTGAACCGTACCAGGCCACATGCCCTCAACATGGGGGGTTTGGTGCTCTGGGGCAGGGGAGCGACCTGCGGCCCCCCCACCCCAGAGCACCCTGCCCCCATGTTGATGAGGACAGGGCCTCTTCCCGACAACCCTGGCCGTTGGTTGTCGGGGTCTGCGGGCGGGGGGATTATCGGAATCCGGAAGCCCCCAGATCCCGGCCCCCACCCTATGTGAATGAGTATGGGGTACATCGTACCCCTACCCATTCACCTGGAGGAAAAAAATGTCAATAAAAAAAACTACACGGGTTTTTAAAGTAATTTATTACACAGCTCCGGGGGTCTTCTACCGACTCCGGCGCTCTTCTTCCGACTTCCGGGGGTCTTTTCCGACTTCGGGGGTCTCAGGTGTCGTCTCCGCGCTCTCCGGTTCTTTCTTCCGCCGGGCCTCCGCTAACTTCTTTTTAGCTCTCTTGCTAACAGAGGCCCGGTCTTCCCGTTGTCTCGTCCGGCTCTCCGTTGTCCTTCTGCCGGCCCCTCCGCTAACTTCTTTTTAGCTCTTTCGCTAGTGGAGGGGCGCGGTCTTCCCGTCGCTGTCGCCGTCGGCTTCTTCTTCCCTCTTCTCCTCCTCGATGTTGACGCGTCGCTTCTTCCCGCTGTAATACTGGCTCTCCGCTCCGCTCCGCATTAATATAGGCTTCTCATGACGTCACAGTCACATGTTCCGGGGCACATGGCCCCGGAGCATGTGACTGTGACGTCATGGGAACATGTGACTGTGACGTCATGAGAAGCCTATATTAATGCGGAGCGGAGCGGAGAGCCAGTATTACAGCGGGAAGAAGCGACGCGTCAACATCGAGAAGGAGAAGAGGGAAGAAGAAGCCGACGGCGACGGGAAGACCGACCCCTCCACTAGCGAAAGAGCTACCAAGAAGTTAGTGGAGGGGCCGGCAGAAGGACAACGGAGAGCCGGACGAGACAACGGGAAGACCGGGCCTCCGCTAGCAAAAGAGCTAAAAAGAAGTTAGCGGAGGCCCGGCGGAAGAAAGAACCGGAGAGCGCGGAGACGACACCGGAGACCCCCGAAGTCGGAAAAGACCCCCGGAAGTCGGAAGAAGAGCGCCGGAGTCGGAAGAAGACCCCCGGAGCTGTGTAATAAATTACTTTAAAAACCTGCGTAGTGTTTTTTTATTGCAATTTTTTTCCACCAGGTGAATGGGTAGGGGTACGATGTACCCCATACTCATTCACATAGGGTGGGGGGGCCGGTATCTGGGGGCCCCCTTATTGAAGGGGGCTCCCGGATTCCGATAAGCCCCCCGCCCGCAGACCCCGACAACCAACGGCCAGGGTTGTCGGGAAGAGGCCCTGTCCTCATCAACATGGGGGCAGGGTGCTCTGGGGTGGGGGGGCCGCAGGTCGCCCCCCTGCCCCAGAGCACCAAACCCCCCCCATGTTGAGGGCATGCGGCCTGGTACGGTTCAGGAGGGAGGGGGGCCGCTCTCTCGTCCCCCCCCCCTCTTCCCCTGCGGCCTGCCAGGTTGTGTGCTCGGATAAGGGTCTGGTTTGGACCTTGGGGGGACCCCCACGCCGTTTTTTCGGCGTAGGGGCGCCCGTTCAAATCCAGACCAGACCCAAGGGCCTGGTATGCCTCTGGAGGGGAACCCACGCCGTCTTTTTTAATTTAAAATTTGGCCTGGAGTTCCCCCTCAAGATTCATACCAAACACAGTGCCTGATATTGGCAGGGATCCAAGTCGGATCCCCGTTCATTGAAAGTCGGACATATGTCGGCTTCATGTCGCAGGGCAAAGTCGGATCCAAAGTAGGACGGATGTCGTGTCGCACTAGTGTGAACCCGGCCTAAAGAACGGTACCGGGGCTGCAGGCATCACCCCTGTACAACCACTTGAAGCAATATTGGTAACATCTATATGTTTTTTGACCGATACTGATGCTTAAAAAAAAAAAAAAAGTGAATATCACCCGCATCGATAATCAGTCGACCCCTAATGTTTATACATTGTAAAAACAGTTAATACAGCACCTGTGGATAAAAATGGAAAGTGAAAACTGTGTTTGTTAACCGTTGCCACTACAATTAATGGTATTAAACCTATAAACGCTGGTCTGTATTCCTTTTTGTGACTGATGTAGGTAAAAATTTTTGCAATAAGAGATCTATTGATACCTGATCAATTGAATCCAAATACACAGTGACTTCCTATAAGCAATAAACCATTCAAATAAAGTGCAAATGCTGTAAAAAAATATGCAATATATGCAATATTGTGCAAACTACTGGAAAAAATTCGCAAAGTAGCAAATAAATGTGCTAAAAAAAAAACACAACAAAGTGCACCGTGCTCAAGTATATAAATGAATAAATGTCCAATCCAGAAAAACAAGTCCATAAGTGCTCAAAATTTTTTAAAAGGGAAAGAGCCCCACGAACAAAACTCCCCAACACCTCAGCAGGCGAAGTTTCAAATGGCATTAAGTGTCACCCAGTGTGAATCCTTCACCAGTAGGGCCATCTTTAAAGTGGATGTAAACCCGAATTTTTTTTTTTTTTTTTTGCTGTCACAATGTAGAGTATAAGATTTCCTATCATTTGTGCCAGGTCTTGCCACAAAGAGTTAATCCAGCTCTGAGCAATCCTCTTTTATTGTTCAGTGAGATAAAATGGACAAACAGAGAAAAACCTTTGTACGTTCCACCCCCTTGCTTTGAGTGACAGGTTATTTACATATTTTGTGCACTAGCTTTAGACAGGCATTATTTTTAAATTCCCACCCCCACTCCTTTTCTGAAGTCATGTGGTTACTTTTCTGGATTTTGACTGGATGTTAGTGATCATAGCAGAAGGAATACACAGGAGAAAATGCATGTTGACAAGGGGAGTGTAGAGGTGGGCGGGGAGTCTACTGACATCATGACTCCACCCACCGAGCTCCAGAGAACAGATCCACCCACAGAATCTGCCGTTTTTCAGTTCTTATAACAGACAGAGGGGAGACATTTGACAGGTAAGGATTCATGCAGAAGGCATCTATATCCTTATAGATCAGCACTATGGCAGTAGTTTAGAAAGGATGAGAGTGGGTTTACATCCACTTTAAGGCAGGGCAAAAGGGGAAGCTGCCCTGGGCCCCATCATCGTTGTGGGGCCCACAGCAGCTACCTCATACTTGCCAACTATCCCAATTTAAATTCCCTTGTCCCTTGAAGTTTTAGTCCCGTGCTGTGTCCCAATATCTCAGTGTGAAGTCATGTTACTAATGCTGCCCAGCTCTGCCCTACTGCCATGCACAGATGAGTCACCTGTGTTTACATGTAAATAACATGCATTGATATGTAAAAGACAGCATTAATATGTAAATAGTTATGGACCGGCTGCATTGATATGTAAATAGAGGCAGAATTCATATGTATATCATGCCACCCTAAGGTCATATCCACCATCACCTCTGCTGAATGCTGCCCATTGGGGAGGTAAAGGGGCATGCTTGAAAGTCCTGCCTACAACTGTGGTCATCAGCCTGTTCTGCAAAGGTAAGCAAATTGGAGCTGGAACCCTTTTTCAAAATAACATGGTGCCACAGCCCTGTGAATTTTGGTGGACGTGACCACGCCCATATCAGCAGATGCGTGTGGGTGTCATTAACAATTAATGGCACTGCTGTGTATCTGCTAAAGTGTAGCATGTTTCTGTGATATCAGGAAAGCGATTTTGCATGCATACCCGACACAAACAAATGTGAACGCAGGCTAAATGTCTCAGTTACATTGGTGGTCATTGTAAATCTTCTCATTACATTGGGGCTTGGTGTAAAATCCTTTCATTCACACTAGTGGCCAGTGTGAAGATCCCCTTTACATTGGTGGTCAGTGTAAATCCCTCCTTACTTCTATTACATTAGTGGTCAGTGTAAATCCCCATTACATTAGCAGATCTGATCCGGTCCTATCCGCTAAAAACAGACAGATGGGGATCCGTTCACATCCGTCTAGCGGATTGGATGGCAGTCAGGTGTAACCGGACAGGCAGTCCGTTTACATCTGACCGCCCATAGAGGAGAGCAGGCTGTGTGTGTCCTCTCTGCATAAGCGGATCGGATATGGACCAGCTATCCGCCTGTTCAGCAGGGATCAGCAAACAGATTACCTGCTGAGCAGGCAGATGGCTGGTCCATGTCCGCTCCGCTGAGCAGGCGGACAATGGAGCCTGGCCAGCGTGTGAAGGGCCTTATCAATGTACAAAGGCTGTACCGAAAGTAACACAAAAGTGGGAATAACTATTTTATTACCTTACATAGGTTGTTAAAATGTCACATGTTGGTAGAATAACAGAATATATATATAGCAGTGATCTCCAAACTGCTGCCCAGGGCCCGGATGTGGCCTTTAGCTTGCCTTTATCCGGCCCTTGGGGCATTATTCTTCCACTGATACTAGACACTATTCTGCAAACTGACAATAGGGCACCATTTCTCCCACTGACATCAGTAATGGGGCACTATTCCTCTCAATGATAACAATGATGGGGTACTATTCCTCCACCTAATACCAAATGTGGCGATGTTTACTGATCACTGGCACTGATGCCAATAAAATGTCCACTCCCGCTTTCCACAATTCGGCCCTCCTACATTTTGAAGGACAGTAAACTGGCCCTTTATTTATAAAGTTTGAAGACCCCTGCTGTATAGTAACTCTTGTCAGTTACTCTATCTATTCTAGTGACTCTTGCAGAAGTAACGTGCCGTTATTGAGTTCTTGACAAAAGAGGAGTTCCCGGCTGTCCGGCATCCACAATAGGTTACAGAATGCCCCTGGGGACAAAACCACTAACAATGCAATGAGCAATGTCTTGTCATTGGTGACTCTTGTCAATGGTGTAATCTCCAGAAACATTCTGTAACCTTCTGTCGATGTCGAACAGTCTGCACCCCTCCTTCATCAAGTACTCGCTACATTGCTTCTGCTTGGAATACATTATTTACCTGCAATAAAAAAGATGAAGAAGAGTTACTATAGAGGAAGAGTTACTCCACCAACAAGTGAAATTTGAACAACCTATGTAAGTTAATAAAAAAATATTATGCCCACTTTTGCATTACTCTCAGTTCAGCCCTCAAAGTTTTAGAAATAGTAACAAGGACATTGTGGAAAACCATGTACCAAGCGGAGTTTACCTTTAGACCTCCATTAACACATGCAATCACAACATTCAAACTGGAACAAAATATATGTTGCTAACTAGTGGGAAGCCACTGCAAAGAATTTGGATTATTTTAAACAAGTGAAACAGAAACCAGAAACTCAGAATCCTGTAATAAAATAAGACAGAAGCTCTGTGCGGTGTTAGTTAAAGTGTAACTCCTCCCTTGGAATGCTTTCTGGAAAAAGCACAGTAAAACAAAAAAGTAAAAGTAACTTAAAAAGTAAAGTAAAAGTAAAAGTAACAGTAAAAGAAAGATTATTTCTGTGAAGGGTGATAATTACCTATAGTGCTCAGCTCCATATACCTCAACTATATTTCTGATGCTCTTCTTCCTGAAAACATGAAGAGGTAAAGATGCCTATCTAAGGCAAAGTGATATTCACCTTCCCTGTGCTCCCCTGCTGGACCCTCGTCAACGCCATGCTGTTTTCCAGGTATGGGGACCATCAAGTCAAGTCAAGCTTTATTGTCATTCTACTACAGGTGAGGACATACGGTAGAACAAAATGTCGTATCTCACAGGGCCACAGTGCTCCATACAAATTAAACATAAACCATACAACCTCCTCTCAGGATGCAGTACTCAGGTTTAAACGGTCAATCGCCAGGCCCAGGCGCTGTCACCTGACAATAAGGATGAAGAAGTTTACCCCATTTGAGCACCGCCTCAGAGCTTACTCAAGGTTTGGACTCTCGGCTCCGACAGAGGAAAGAAGCAGCGAGGGAGGTCAGAAGAAAAGATTTATCAGCATGTGCGGGGTTCTACTTTCAAGAGAACCTGTCACTTTGCCATACCAGAGTCTATATAAACACTTGTCTACCGCCCACCGTCAAATGACGGCGGACGGAAGACTCTCTCGTTCTGACCGGACGTCATATGACGTCGCGGCTTTAAAAGCAGCTAGGGGGCGCGCGCCCGCCACGTCGCTGGGGTCCCGATGCGCGTGCCCGGCACCCGCGATTGCCCAGTAACCGAGCAGGACCGTGGATCTGTGTGTGTAAACACACAGATCCACGTCCTGTCAGGGAGAGGAGATCGATGGTGTGTCCCTTGTACATAGGGACAACCATCGGTCACCTCCCCCAGTCAGTCCCCTCCCCCCACAGTAAGAATTACTTCCAGGGAACACATTTAACCCCTTCCTCGCTCCCTAGTGTTAACCCCTTCCCTGCCAGTCACATTTATACAGTAATCAATGCATTTTTATAGCAGGAATCGCTGTATAAATGTGAATGGTCCCAAAAATTTGTCAAAAGTGTCCGATGTGTCCGCCGCAATATCGCAGTCACGATAAAAATCGCAGATCGCCGCCATTACTAGTAAAAAAAAAAAATGCTATAAATCTATCCCCTATTTTGTATCTGTTATAACTTTGGCGCAAACCAATCAATATACGCTTATTGCGTGTTTTTTTTTCCAAAAATATGTAGAAGAATACATATCGGCCTAAACTAAGGAAAATTTTTTTTTTTTTTTAAATGGATATTTATTATAGCAAAAAGTAAAAAATATTGTGTTTTTTTTCAAACTTGACGCTATTCTTTTGTTTATAGCGCAAAAAATAAAAACCGCAGAGGTGATCAAATACCACCAAAAGAAAGCTCTATTTGTGGGAAAAAAAGGACGCAAATCTCGTTTGGGTACAGCATCGCACGACGGTGCAATTGTCATTCAAAGTGTGACGGCGCTGAAAGCTGAAAAATGGCTTGGGCAGGAAGGGGGTTTTAGTGCCCGGTAGGCAGGTGGTTAAAGGGCAAATCCTAACAGTTGCTACAAGATCTTAACCAACATTACCAAGTTAATGATTCACTCGCTTGTTATTTCTCAATTTGACTACTGCGTCTCCCTCCTCGTTGGCCTGCCACTACTCAATCTGCCATGAATGCCAGACTCATCCACCTTACCAACCTCTCAGTATCTGCCACCCCTCTCTAACAATCCCTTAACTGGCTTCCGATTGCCCAATGAATGAAATTAAAAATGTTAACAACTTACAAAGTCATTCTCATCTGCTCCCAGTGACATCATCAAACTTGTCCCATAATATCAACCAAACTGTCCTCTTCGCTCCTCCTGAGACCCAGTGGCGTCTCCAGCTTTCATATTTAGGGGGGGCAAATGGGGGGACAGGGACAAAAGTAGGGGGGCCGACTATAAAATGCAAATATATATATATATATATATATCCTGGGGCCCTTTACTACGATCCCACAACGGGCCCTTTCACATGTTCTGCAGTGAGCTCCCTTCCTACTATACTGGGGCCCCACCAGGGTGGCAGAAAACAAGAGATATATGTCACCAGCACACCAAGAAAATATAAGGGTCCAAAGCAGTGGGAGAAATATCAGGGTTGCAAAGGTTGTCTTGCCACCGGGCCCTGGTGTTCTGCCACTGTGGGGTTCCCCAGCTGTCCTGTCCCTGTTATTGACAGCGCTGGTCTGGCATCTGTCTCCTTGGCACCGGCGGCAGTCTATTAGGACTTTGTGCTGGTGACATTATGCGTGCATGTAGGGGAAGGCTGGCACTATTGGTTATAGAGACCCGAGCCCCCAGCTGGTCACCTAGCCGCAGTAATGCTGTATAACCTTCTCTGTTGACATGTTGATCGGGATGTGATCCTAGTGATGCTTCCATTCAGATTTAATAAACACAGTATTTATTAGCATCAAGAGTACAACCACATATATATAATCAACCGTATGTTCAGCCCCCATGTGGGCTCTATGCCTGTAAAGTGTGGGCTTTAATCAATAAAATCACTGATATTTAACACTAGGATTTAACTAGGAGCATCACCTGGATTGCATCATGATCAGCATGTCAGAGAAGGCTCCACCGCTCCTAAGCAACCTGCATGGAGCCCAACTGTCTACAACCAATAGAGATGGGCTCGGGTGTGTTTGAAATCCCACATGCCCGATCCCGCCAGGAAGCCGACACTCCACAGTGCTAATCACAGCCAGTGAGACATTTCCTGATCTGTGGAGCTGCGGACCGGGAAATGTCTCACTGCCTGTGATTAGCGCTGTGCAGTGTGGGCTTCCTGGCAGGCTCTGGCATGTGGAGTTTTGAACATGCCCAGCCCATCTTTAACAACAAATTGTGCTGGCCCTCCTGTACATCAGTCCCATAAAGTAACCAGCACTGGGTTCCAATGTGCTGCCGCCGCTACCATGGAGACAGAGACCAGCACTGTGAATAGCCGGGACAGGACAGCAACCCTGGTTGTTCCAGCACTGGTCCACACTGGGAGGATTCCCCCATGAACCTACAATGTGTAGATGGGGGAATTGGATCATTTCTTTTTTTTTTTCCATTCAACCTAATAGTTGAATGAAAAAAAGTGATCAATGTATGGGCTGCCTAAGAGCCAAGACCAGCCATAGACGGTTTAAATCTCAGCTGGTTCAGCAGGAACTGGCTGAGATTTGAACCATTAATGAGCAGATTCTCTTATGATTATCACTAGTGATTGCTATAGCCACTAATCATAATCACTGTTTGTCGGGAGAACACAATTGCTGGGCAGGAGGGATATTCCCCTGTCAGCACTGTCTGTGTTGATGGGGGAATCATGCAAGTTTCTTTCCTGCAATCTGTGGATGAAGGAAAGAAATTTGCACCATATATTACCTGCCTAACTGAAAGTGAAAGTAAATTGTGAATGTCTTGAAAGAACAGGGGAGGGGGAGGGAGACAGATGGGGGAGAGAATGGATGGAGATAATGCAGTTCAGTGATTACAGTGTACTGCAGTCTGCAGTGCACACACTTACCCACGGTCCAGGCTAGAATCTCAGGCATCATTCACACACAGCCAGGAATGCTGCTGATTTTCATATTTCCCGCCCACACATCCCCTCTCTTCAGATACAGCACGCCGGGATAGTGTGGGTGGGACTGGAAGGTGGAGGAGGAGCTGTATTCCTCCCTGCTCGTATGTGAGGAGAGTGAAGGTGGGTGGCTGGACTCGCTGGGCTGTGAAAGAGTGTCATAGACTGACACTCGGCTCAGCTTGCAGTCACCACTCTCGGAATTTACAGGCTGGTTCTCCTGTCCTAAGGACGGGAGAAATCAGTCTGTTTTTTCAGTAACTGAGATGAAGGCTTGGGCCCCCCTCCCCCCCTCCCACAGTGCTCGTGGAGTCCTTCCTGCAACTCGCTCTTCTCCGTGCCAATGAGGATGCAGGGAAAGGAGCAGATCGAGCGGCTGTGGTTGTGTGAGCGCTCGCATTATGCAGTGTCAGCGAGCAGAGGGAGGGGGAGGAATCCCCCGCAGGAGCTGACTGGGGACGCTCTCCCTCTCAGGAGAGACTATGTTACCCCAGCAGCAGCCCGAGCGGAAATTTATTTTTTTTTTTTTTTTGGGGGGGGGCACATGGTGGGGCACAGCATAATGTTGGGGGGGGGGGGCAGGGCCCCCTCTGGTTCCCCCTAGAGACGCCATTGCTGAGACCTCCTGTTCTCTAGCTATTTTGTTGCCTCCTGCCATGCTCATCTCGAGGACTTCTCCAGGGACTCTCTCATCCTCATGAACTCCATGAATGAAGGGCATCAACTATTCTGAAAAAGACGGTGCCACTGCCCCCCTGCCCAGCCTGCTTTTTAGATGGTTAATCACCACATTAGGCATTTCCACCATGAGCTCTCACCTTCTTGAAAGCCTCACTAGGTATTTCTGCTCCCCCCAATCTCTGCACAGAATAGACCCCGCCCCTGCAAATCTTATTTTGACTTCATTTGACAATATAGTATAAAAACACAATTCTGTCAATTATACTAGCCAAACTGAAAAAAGACAAGATTTGTATTATTTATTTACCCAGTAATGAAAGTGACATTCAGGTATGAGGGATCATGCCTTGTTCAGATAGGGGGTAAAAACAGGCAGCTTAGCCACATTTTTACTGCCCCCTGATCACTCACCGAAAGGCTAACAAGGCAGTCAGAGGGGATCGTTCACATACAAATTTAACTTGGCTTGGCTGGGCCACATCCTGGTTGCTGCGCATTAGTTTCATACAAGATTGCCATTTGGAAGAGAAAAAAAAAGCACAAAAAAAGAAAAAAATACACATTCAGGATGAAGCAGTCGTATCAACTGCTCAACTCTTGGAAGCTGCTGCTCTACCAACCCCCTGAAAAGCATTCCACCACAGATCGCTTTTCAGAGACTGCTGCCGTTTGGACCTGGCCTTAGACTGCATTCACACCTGAGCGTAGCGCTTTGAGCGGTTTTACCGACGTTTTTACCGGCGTTTTGTCGCGCGAATTTGCGCCCGTCAAAACGCTCGTTGTCGCGCTGAACGCTTGAATCGAGTGTTTCCATTACATTCTATGACTCCTAAAACGCCCAAATCTGCACGATTCGCGCAACAAAAAAGGGTCCGGAACTTGTTTGAGCTTCAGGCGTTCGGCTTCAGGCGTTTTGGAGTGGAGAAGTGAACCATCTCCATAGAGAATAATGTTTTTTTCCCCCTCTAGCGTTTTGTAGCTTCAGGCGACCAAACGCTCATGTGTGAATGCAGCAAGTGTTCACTTCAAATACTCAATCATGTGTAGGTCAGTTATTTATTTATTTTAGGTACTTTTATAGCGGCATCAATTAATGCAACGCTTTGCATACAGTGCAACCCGGAAAGTATTCACTATTTCCACATTTTGTTATGTTACGGCCTTATTCCAAAATGGATTAAATTCATTATTTTGCTCAAAATTCTACAAACAGTACCCCATAATGACAACGTGAAAGAAGTTTGTTTGAAATCTTTGCAAATATATTAAAAATAAAAAACTAAATAAATCCCATGTACATAAGTATTCACAGCCTTTGCCATGACACTCAAAATTGATCTCAGGTGCATCCTGTTTCCACTGATCATCCTGGAGATGTTTCTACAACTTGATTGGCATCCACCTGTGGTAAATTCAGTTGATTGGACATGATTTGGAAAAGCACACATCTGTCTATATCTCAGATAGCAAGCAATTGTGCTGTTTGAAAATGCCTTGCTAAGCTATTGCTAGACTTGCCAGGCTTCACAAGTTTGTTGCACAATTGCAGCAAGTCCGCATTGCATGATTCCAGAACAACTTTATTTGCAAACATTCTGCAAGTCTGCTGCAAGTTCTGGTTCAGTTATGTTGTGCAATAGTCATCCCACCACAGGGGTCACTGTGACTTGCAGAGCTCTTGCTGTAGACTCACCATTGCAACTTTGCTCTTGCTAGAGACTTGCCATGCAAATTTGCTACAAATTGGAAAAGTGTCAACTAGAACTTGTGCTTCACGTGCTCTGAAAGTGTACAACTTGCCAGTGAAAATGTGCAGCAAGTTAACAGACTTACAATTCAACACTGCCACAAATTTGTGGCAAGTTATCCTTGCTATCTGGGATAAGGTTGCACAGTTAACAGTGCATGTCAGAGCACAAACCAAGCCATGAAGTCCACGGAATTGCCTGTAGACCTTTGAGACAGGATTGTATCGAGGCACAGATCTGGGGAAGGGTACAGAAACATTTCTGCAGCATTGAGGGTTCCAACAAGCACAGTGGTCTCCATCCTTCGTAAATGGAAAAAGCTTGGAACCACCAGGACTCTTCCTAGAATCGGCCGCCCGGCTAAACTGAGCGATTGGGAGAGAAGGGCCTAAAGCCTCGTACACACGGTCGGACTTCAAACAAACTTTCCCGTGGATTTTTGTCCAAAGGGAGTTGGCCGGGCACACCCATAGCATACACACGGCAGGACTTTTCTGCAAACTTTCTGCAAACTTTCCCAACATCACGTGTTTTTTCTGCTCTTTTCTGCTCTTTACCGCCACCCTTTGGTCAACTTCTAATATTGTTGGTTGTTTTTAACATTGGTTCTGGGCATGCGTATTTGTACTTCGGACAAAAGTCCGATGGATTTCTGTACACACGGTCGGACTTTGCACCATTGGACTTTTGTTGCCGAAAAGTTTGTCCGTTTGCAGAGCGAATTTTTGTCCGATGAAAACCGAAAAAGTTTGTCCGATGGAGCGTACACACAGTCGTTTTTTTTGAAAACCTGCTCATTTTGAAGTTTGTTGGCAAAAAGTCTGACCGTGTGTACGGGGCTTTAGTCAGGGAGGTGACAAAGAACACGATGGTCACTGCGACAGAGCTCCAACGTTTCTCTGTGAAGAGAGGAGAACCTTCCAGAAAAACAACCATCTGTGCAGCACTCCACCAATCACGCCTTTAGGGTAGAGTGGCCAGACGGAAGCCACTCCTCAGTAAAAGGCACATGACAGCCATGAAAGCAGTACAAACTTAAAAACGAGGGGTGGGTGCTGTGTCCGTCCATGAACTCAGAGAAAAGGATTTTACGGTGAGTCCAAAAATTCTATTTACTCTTTCGTTCATGGATGGACACAGCTTCCTGTTGACAAGTGGGACATCCCAAAGCAGTGTCAAAAATGAGGGGTGGAAACAGAATTAAAACATCTTCACCCCAGAACAAAACAGAGCTCCTCAACGGAGGAGTTGCAACTCTAAACAGCCGCCTGCAATACCTTGCAGCCGAAAGAAGCATCCGAAGATGCACACACCTCAACTTGAAAAGTTTAGTGAAAGTGTGAACGGACGACCAGGTCGCCGCCTTACACACCAGGGAAACAGACACTTGATGTTCTCAGAGCTCGGACAGCGTCCAAGAAATACAACGTCATCCCCTTAGGATACGACGGATGAGGACACAAGGATGGCAGTACAATGTCTTCCTTGAGATGGAAGGTCGAAACGACCTTAGGAAGAAAAGAAGGCTGCGGACGCAGCACCACCTTATCTTTGTGGAAGATCAGATAGGGAGCCTTGCCCGACAAGGCTGCCAGCTCAGAAACCCGTCTTAACTGACGTAACACCAAGAGGCACCTCATGCCCTGGTCGAATGCACCGGGAAAGGGAGACGCCTGACCCTTCATGGCGTAAGCCTAATCACGATCTGTTGGATCCACCTAGAGATGGTGGCCGACAAGACCGCTGGGCCCTACTTGGGACCAGCCACCAAGACAAACAGTGAGTCTGGACGGAACTGAGCAGTACCAGACAAGCATAATCTCAGAGTTTGGACAACGTCCAAGGAATGCAACGTCGTCACGACGGATGAGGACACAAGGATGGCAGTACAATGTCTTCCTTGAGATGGAAGGTCAAAACACGACCTTAGGAAGAAAAGAAGGCTGCAGACGCAGCACCACCTATCCTTGTGGAAGATCAGATAGGAAGCCTTGCATAACAAGGCTGCCCGCTCAGAAACCCGTCTTAACTGGCATAACAGCTACCAAAAGGACCACTTTCTGAGAAAGTGTCAACAAGGGAATCTCCCTGATGTTCTCAAACGGTGGTTTCTGAGGCAAAAGGACGTCTGCTACACAAGCCCCATGGAGGTAGTAGAGGGGGGACCAGAGGGGCCGCCCGCCGAACCCTCTGTACAAACGTTCTCACTAGAGAGTGAGCCACCAGGGGTCGTTGAAAAAGGACAGCCAGGGCAGATACCTGCCCCCTAATTGTACTTAAAGTAAAATTTTTGGCCCGCTCCCTGCTGAGAGAAGAGCAGGACCCTGGAACCAAATAAGTACGCGGATGCCACCTTATTTCCTTACAATGGATATGTAGGTCTTCCAAGTGCGATGGCAAATCTTCCTAGGGGATGATTTCCGAGCACTCCTCATGGTAGAGATCACAGAGTCTGACAGGCCCCAGTCTCTTAGCACCTGGCTCTCAAGCCATGCCGTTAAGCCAGTGACTGTAAAAACAGGATGGCGTATGGGACCTTGCGACAGCAGGTCCTTCTTAGGGGTAGATGCCAAAAAGGCATTCTGCTACCAGACACACTAGATCGGCGTACCAAGGACACCGAGGCCAGTCCAGATCAATTGGGACCATTGGAATTCTCTCTGCCTCCAGTCTGCGAAGCAGATGGGGAAGGAGCTTCAGAGGAGAAAAGGCATAGATTCCCACAGGGACTCCAGGCAAGGTATTAATAGCCCACCCTCCTAGCTGCTACAGAGATGCAGGGTGCAGATGCAGGATGCAGAGGACTCCCACCCTTAGCACGGTACTGTTTTACTGCTGCCGTCAGCTCCCGTCTGAGATGCTCTCCCACAGCTGCCTGTGTCAGTCTGATCCTCTGTCAGCATGTGTCTGTGTATTTTTGCGCCTGTAGAATGCACCCTAGAGGCCGAAGACTTCCACAAAATGGCCGCCGAGCGGCTGTACTCAATAACAGTGTGGACCACAAGAAAATGGCCGCCGAGCAGTCGACAGAGGCCAAAGTGGGCGCGGACCACAAGAAATCGGCCGCCGAGGGCCGGTAGATCCATACAGGCGCGAACCACAAGAAAATGGCCGCCGAGCGATAGATAGAGGCCAAAACGGACATGGACCACGAGAAAATGGCCGCCGACAACATGGAGGGAGAAAACGCACACAGGTAAGCAGCAAACATTGGCATTTTAAATGACAGCCAACCGCAGTTCCCGCTCCAGATAGAGCCCCCCAGGTGTGACCCCCAGCACCCAGCAGCCAGCCTTAGCTTCAGAGCCCAGGGAGGAGGGAAGGCAAGGAGAGAGAGGAAAGAAAGGGTAAAACCACTTACTTGATCTCTCCAGGAATGTCCAGCCAAGTCATCCTGCCGAAGCAGGGGATCTACTTACTCTTCCTGCGTGGATCATGCTGGAAGACATTCCGGACAGATCATCATCCACGCAGTTACGGAGGTGACTGTCGGCCCGGCATGCTGTGATTGTGCCATAGAGACAGACCGATCATATGCATGCCCTGGAGCATAAGCTCACCAGCCACCCGTGGAGCGACGGGCATGTCGTGGAAAACCCAGCACGTAGCTAGGATCTGCACACGCTCGATGGCCGAAACTGGGGAGACTACAAGGATCTGGGATCCAGCCTGTCACCCAGTCGGCAGTTGATCGAAGATCGCAGGAACAAAAAACGTAGAAACTTAGAAAAAAAACCCCGGACCAATGGGCCCGAAGGGAGCCATGTCCTCCTATACTAGGCAGAAAAAAACTGATCTGCTTAGTGCAGGCTGAGGGGATATAGCCAGTAGGACCACCCCCTGGGTGGGGCTGTTCAGCTCTGAAGTTGTTAACACTTTTTCTGCCTCACTCCTAAATGAAGGCTAATACCAACTTGCCAACAGGAAGCTGTGTCCGTCCATGAACGAAAGAGTAAAGCCATGTCTGGAGGAAATGGGGCACTGCTTATCACCTGGCCAATACCATCTCTACTGTGAAGCATGGTGGTGGCAGCATCATGCTGTGGGATGTTTTTGAGCGTCAGGAACTGAGAAACTAGTCAGGATCGAGGGAAAGATGAATGCAGCAATGTACAGAGACATCCTTGATGAAAACCTGCTCCAGAGCGCTCTGGACCTCAGACCGGGGCGAAGGTTCGTCTTCTAACAGGACAACGACCCAAAGCACACAGCCAAGATAACAAAGGAGTGGCTACGGGACAACTCTGTGAATGTCCTTGAGTAGCCCAGCCAGAGCCCATAATTGAACACGAATGAACATCTCTGGAGAGATCTGAAAATGGCTGTGCACTGACGCTCCCCATCCAACCTGATGGAGCTTGAGAGCTCCTGCAAAAAAGAAAGGGAGAAATTGCCCAAAAATAGGTGTGCCAAGCTTGTAGCATCATACTCAAAAAGACTTGAGGCTATAATTGGTGCCAAAGGTGCTTCAATAAAGTATTGAGCAAAGGCGGTGAATACTTATGTACATGTGATTTTTTTGGGTGTTTTAATTTTAATACATTTCAAACAAACTTCTTTCACGTTGTCATTATGGGGTATTGTTTGTAACATTTTGAGGAAAATAATGAATTTAATCTATTTTGGAATAGGGCTGTAACATAACAAAATGTGGAAAAAGTGAAGCACTGTAAATACTTTCGCTTTAACTGACAATTGCGCGGTCGTGCCACGCTGTACCCAAAAAATATTGACGTCCTTTATTTCCTACAAATAGAGATTTCTTTTGGCGGTATTTGATCACCTCTAGTTTTTATTTTTTGCGCTATAAACAACAAAAGAAGCAACAATTTAAAAAAAATATATATATATTTTTTACTTTAAAAAAAAATTCCCCAAAAAATTACAAAAATTATTTCTTCTTCAGTTTAGGCCAATATGTATTCTTGTACATATTTTTGGTAAACAAAATCGCAATAAGCGTCTATTGATTGGTTTGCCCCAAAATTATAGTGTCTACAAAATAGGGGACAGAGTTATAGCATCTTTATTATTATTATTTTTTTTTTTCTAGTAATGGCGGCGATCTGCGATTTTTAGCGGGACTGCGACATTGCGGTAGACAGATCAGACACGGACACTTTTTTGGGACTAGTGACATTTATACAGCGATCAGTCCAATAAAAATGCACTGAGTACTGTATAAATGTCACTGGCAGGGAAGGGGTTAACACCAGGGGTGATTAAAGGGGTTAAATGTGTTCCCTGGGAGGTGTTTCTAACTGTATGTGGGCTGGGCTGACTGGAGGAGGAGAGAGATCGCTGTTCCTAATCACTAGGAACAGACGATCACTCTCAGCTCCCCTGTCAGAATGGAGATCTGCTGTGTTTACACTGGCAGATCGCCGTTCTGTCTCTGTGCGGAGCGATCGCGGGTGGCTGGCGTACATCGCGCCCCCCGGCCACGTGCACGCGGGCGCGCACCTGCTATATCTATTACACAAAGCGATGTTCAATGACGGGGATTTGCGTAATAGAGCAAACCTGCCGCTGTACAACTACGGCGGCTGGCCTTAAAGTAGTTAAGCAATCATTCTACTTTTTTTTTTACCTCATTCCCATTAAAACAAATAGTACTGCTTATGCTTTATGGCTGAACATTGACAATTCTCAAAACTCAGGGAAAGAAAAGTGTGAGGGGGTTAACTCGGTAGCGGGTGTGTGTGACCCCCTGGTTGGGCTCCCCACACAAAAACAGGGCCAGCAGACGGAGGTTGTGGTTTTCAAAATCAAAAGGTGCGGTTTATTTCTCTATGTACAGTGACAAAAACACAGCAAAGCCAAAAAGAAACATAAACAAAATAAATCCTGGTCAGTTTGACCTCTGACTAAACATGCAGGTTTCCTAAACTAACAACTGGGATCAGCCTGGTGCTGTCCTAGTCCCTAAGTCCCTGGTTTAGTAAAAGTCCAAACAAATAGCCACACAGGCTTTGCCTCACCGCACAGGGGTTCACTCTCCCTAGACAGTCCACACAGGTCTGGTTCCAGGCATGAGCTAACATCTAATGAAGCTGGGAGTTCTTATAGAGGCCTAAATGAGCTGACAAGCTTCAGCTGGTCTCATCAACTCCCTGTCTGCACGACGCCCAGCACTCTCCCTAGAGGTATGAGTCATCCATGAGCCCACTAGCCTTATACAACTCTCCACCTAGTTGTATAAGTCGGCATAAAGCCTGAATCTGGGAGAAATATATCTACCCCCCTGGATGCAACCAGGTGACTTTACCTTCCTGCTGTCACATACCCCCCCCTCTTGTTTTAACCTTGGGGTTGGAACACCAGCAATCAGGCATTCATGTACTCGAGACAAAGCATCCACATTCCCCATTTGAACGCCAGGGCGATGCTTTACTGTGAAGTTGAATTCCTGTAGGGCCAGGAACCACCTATTCACTCTTCTATTTGTCTCCTTGTTTTGAGCCATCCACTTTAACGGAGCGTGATCCGTAACCATGTCAAAGTGCCTACCTAGCAGATAGTACCGAAGGGAATCTAGAGCCCACTTCACCGCTAAACACTCCTTTTCAACCGTGGCGTAATTTACCTCATGGGACTTCAACTTCCTGCTGAGGTAAATGACTGGGTGCTCTTCCCCGTTCCAGACCTGGGACAATACTGCTCCTAACCCCACATCTGACGCATCACTTTGTACGACAAAGTCTTTAGAGAAGTCGGGTGAGTACAACACTGGCTGGCTACATAAGGCTTGTTTCAAGAATTGGAATGCTGCCTCAGCCTCGGGGGTCCATTTAATCATGACCGACCCTTTCCCTTTCGTCAGGTTGGTTAGGGGCACAGCCTTAGAAGCAAAGTGGGGAATGAAGCGCCGATAATAACCCGCGATTCCCAGAAAGGCCCGTACCTGCTTCTTGCTGTTGGGACGTGGCCAACTCTGGATGGCCTCGACTTTGTTGAGTTGGGGTTTTATCACTCCCCTGCCAATGGTGTACCCAAGATATTTGGCCTCCTCCTGCCCAATGGTACACTTCTTGGGGTTAGCCGTAAACCCCGCTTCCCGGATAGAGTCTAGGACTGCTTGCACTTTTGGCAGATGTGAGGCCCAATCTGTGCTATGGACAATTACGTCATCCAGGTAAGCCGCAGCATACTTCCGATGGGGCCTCAGTATCTGGTCCATTTTCCGCTGGAATGTGGCCGGCGCATTCTGTAACCCGAACGGCATTCTCTTATATTGGAACGCCCCGTCTGGGGTTACAAATGCGGTTTTCTCTTTGGCCGACTTGGCCAGGGGAATTTGCCAATACCCTTTTGTGAGGTCAAGAGTCGTCATGTATCGGGCTGTTCCCAGCCGGTCGATCAACTCATCTATACGTGGCATGGGGTAGGTGTCAAATTTTGTAACTTTGTTCAACTGACGAAAATCGTTACAAAATCGCCAGCTCCCATCCGGTTTAGGCACCAACACAATGGGACTAGACCAATCACTTTGGGACTCCTCTATCACCCCTAAGTTCAGCATTTTCTGTACTTCCTCCCGTATTGCCTCCCGTCGGGCCTCTGGGATCCGATAGGGTTTTAACTTCACCCTTTCACCGGGCGGGGTAATAATATCATGCTCTACCCCAGATGTTTGTCCCGGCAGCTCAGAGAACACCTCCTTGTTGCGAAGCACAAACTCCTTAACCTCCTGTTGTTGGGGTTGTGACAAGGTGGCTGCTATTCCAACCTCCGGAATCACGCAACCAGTTTGAGCTGGTGACCAAGTTTCTGCGACTAGGGACTCTCTATCCCTCCAGGCTTTCAACAGATTAACGTGATATATCTGTTCGGGCTTTCGCCTTCCTGGTTGTCTGACCTTGTAATTCACTTCGCTCACTTTTTCCATTATCTCGTAGGGGCCTTGCCATTTGGCAAGGAATTTACTTTCAACCGTAGGGACAAGTACCAATATCCTATCCCCCGGGGAAAAGGTATGGGTCTTTGCTCCACGGTTGTACACTCTCTGCTGTGCCAACTGCGCTTGGGCCAAATGTTCCTTCACGATGGGCATTACCTGTGCAATTCGATCTTGCATCAGGGCGACATGCTCAATCACACTCCTGTGGGGAGAACTCTCACTTTCCCAAGTTTCCTTGGCAATATCCAACAGCCCTCTTGGGTGTCTCCCATACAGTAACTCAAAGGGGGAGAATCCCGTAGAGGATTGGGGCACCTCCCTAATAGCAAACATCAAATAAGGAAGTAGACAGTCCCAATCCTTTCCATCTCTATCCACCACTTTCTTCAACATTTGTTTTAGGGTTTTGTTGAATCTTTCAACCAGCCCATCGGTTTGGGGGTGATACACAGATGTACGCAATTGCGTCACTTTGAGCAATTTACACAGCTCTTTCATAACCCGGGACATAAAGGGTGTACCTTGGTCCGTAAGCAGTTCTTTACAAATACCCACCCGGCTAAAAACAAGAGATAGCTCTTTGGCTATGGTTTTGGCCGAGGTATTTCTGAGAGGGATCGCTTCTGGATAACGGGTGGCATAGTCCATTATAACCAATATGTACTGGTGCCCCCTAGCGGACTTGATTATAGGACCTACCAAATCCATTGCGATTCTCTCAAACGGGACCTCAATGATGGGTAGAGGGACCAGCGGGCTACGGAAATGTGGCATCGGGGCCGACCTCTGACACACAGGGCAGGAGGAACAATAATTTTCTATGTCCCTCATCACTCCAGGCCAATAGAATCTCTGTAATACCCTCTCTCGGGTTTTCTCTGTCCCCAGATGACCTCCAAGAATGTGCCCATGGGCCAACTCCAACACCAACTTCCTGTAAGGTTTGGGCACCACAAGCTGCTCAACGGTTTCTTCTGCCCTTTTTGCCACCCGATACAGTAGGTCCTTCTCTACGCTGAAGTATGGGTAAGTGCAGGTATTATCTGGGTTCACTAACTCGCCATCTATTTCCACTACGTTTTCCCGTGCCTTTATTAGGGCGGGGTCTTTTAACTGTTCTGTGGCAAAATTTTCCCTGTGAACCTCCAGATCAGAAAACTCCACAGACGGTAGGTTTTCGTCTGAGGAGGTGGGCTCCTCTCCAGTTTCTTGAGTCTCCCCTGCCAATACTGACAAGGGAAATTCTGGAGAGTCCTCACCACTCTCAGAGGAGTTCTGGCTATCACATTCCTGGTACATAGGGGCACCAGTGGGGGGCTCAGGATCATCCCACAGTTCCCAGAACTTCGGAAAATCCCTTCCCACAATGGCGTCATGCGGTAACTGAGATACTAAGCCCACTGGATGAGAGAGGGTACCTTTGGGGGTCTCGAAACACACTGTAGTCACTGGATACTCTCGGGTGTCCCCATGCACACAAATAACAGCTACCTTGCTATTCCCAGAGACCTCTGTTTTAACTAACTCAGCCTTTATCAGGGTCACAAGGCTACCTGAATCCAACAATACCACAACATTTCTACCATTAACACACATTTTGCATAAATGTTTCTCAGTTCCTCGAATGGCAGTGCATGCGACTGTCGCACACAGCGACTGACGTCTGCCCGTCAGAAAGTCACACTGCATGGGTTCCTCCACAACCGGGCAATTGGCTGCAATATGTCCCGCTTGCCGGCAGCGGTAGCAAACGATCCTTCTTGCCGCCTCTTGAGCCGCTGATTTCCCAGGCTGTTCTCGCCAAACTTGGGGTAGAGCTCCCACCCTCTCACTCTCTCCACCCTTACCCCTTGGAATCCTCTTATCCGCCCCTGGGGGTGGTCTGGTCTTAGGGTGGAAAGTCCGAGTGTCTCTGGAAGAGGCCGTCAGGTTCTCTGTAGCCAAGTATTTCTCTACACGATCCACAAGACCACCGGCCGTCTCTGGGTCTCCATGGCTTACCCACTTTTGGATGGCAGTAGGAAGAGCTCTCAAAAACCGATCCATTACAACACGTTCCACAATCTCTGGTGCGGACAAAGTCTCTGGCTGTAGCCACTTCCTGCTCAGGTGAATGAGATCATACATTTGAGACCTGGGGGTTTTTCCAAGCTGGAAAGTCCAGTTATGCACACGCTGAGCCCGGACAGCCAGGGTGACACCCAGCCTTGCCAATATTTCAGCTTTTAGCATCACATAGTCTTTTGCTTGGTCAGGCTCTAGGTCATAGTAAGCCTTCTGCGATTCACCAGTTAACAGAGGAGCCACCAGTCCAGCCCACTGCTCCTCAGGCCACTTTTCTCTTTCAGCAGTCCTTTCAAATGTGGTCAAAAATACCTCTGGATCATCCTCTCCAGTCATTTTTGTCAATAAACGACTCACCCCAAAGGACGCGGTATTAGTGGGACGGCTTTCCTCACTGGTCTGCGGACGTTGCTGCATTACTGCTTCCATTTGTTGTAGTCTCTGCTCTTGCTTCTGTAACAGGTCTATGAAGCGGGCCTCAGATTGCTGCTGGGCTTGTTGATGAGCTTGCTGCTGGGCTGCAAGGCTCCTTTGCAAACCTGCATTTGTCTGCTGTTGATTGGCATTTGCTAGAGCCAGCTGTTTCAGTATCTCCTCCATGCTGGCTTAAAAAAAACTGCCACTGGTTCTCCACCAACTGTGAGGGAGTTAACTCGGTAGCGGGTGTGTGTGACCCCCTGGTTGGGCTCCCCACACAAAAACAGGGCCAGCAGACGGAGGTTGTGGTTTTCAAAATCAAAAGGTGCGGTTTATTTCTCTATGTACAGTGACAAAAACACAGCAAAGCCAAAAAGAAACATAAACAAAATAAATCCTGGTCAGTTTGACCTCTGACTAAACATGCAGGTTTCCTAAACTAACAACTGGGATCAGCCTGGTGCTGTCCTAGTCCCTAAGTCCCTGGTTTAGTAAAAGTCCAAACAAATAGCCACACAGGCTTTGCCTCACCGCACAGGGGTTCACTCTCCCTAGACAGTCCACACAGGTCTGGTTCCAGGCATGAGCTAACATCTAATGAAGCTGGGAGTTCTTATAGAGGCCTAAATGAGCTGACAAGCTTCAGCTGGTCTCATCAACTCCCTGTCTGCACGACGCCCAGCACTCTCCCTAGAGGTATGAGTCATCCATGAGCCCACTAGCCTTATACAACTCTCCACCTAGTTGTATAAGTCGGCATAAAGCCTGAATCTCGGAGAAATATATCTACCCCCCTGGATGCAACCAGGTGACTTTACCTTCCTGCTGTCACAAAAGGCAAAGATAACAGGTTATTTTTGCAAAGTTGATTAGTGTTGTTGGACTTCTTCAAAGTCCTGAAATAGTTTAAATGTACAGTAAACCCCCGTTATATTGCGGTTCAGTTTTCGCGGTCCCGGTATATTGCGTTTTTTTTCTGTAAGACCTATTAACATTATTTTATTGATTAAATCATTGTTAATTAAATATTTTTGTGTTTTCCATTGCTCTTGCTATGTCTCTCTGTATCTTCTATGTGTTTAAATGTGTTTCTATTGTTTTAAAAGTGTGTTTAAAGACCTTAAAATGCTTTTTAAAGTACCGTGAAAGTTATAAAAACATGCCTAGTGTGTATTTAAATAGGGTATTTCTATTTCGCGGATCTTCACTTATTGTGGGTGGGTCTGGAACGTAACCCTCGCGATGGAGGGGGGTTTACTGTACAGTTATCCTTAAAAATTACTGAAACAATAGAACCTACCTCATCTTGTTACAGCTGGTACTAAAATTCCCCGCTCCACCCAATTGCCGCCGCTGTTGCAAAGCCAAAATGATGATGTCACAGTCCTCTAATTTGGTTTTCTGTAACTTACAAGTACAATAAACAGCTCAACAATAACAAATAGAAAGCAGCTGCTTGAAACAGACACCTGTCTTTTTGCAAAGGGTACGGACACACAAGTTACTGCAGGGTAAGCAGTTATAGGAAGCCGGAGGGGAAAGCATCCCAAAAATGATGATTCTGTTTAGGGTGGAGTTGACCTCTACAAACGACCATGATTAGTGTACCTGTTCATTGAACAAACAAGAACTTTCCCATTGAATAACTCTATAAAGATCTCCACAGCCATATGTAAACGATAACCCTCTCGAAATAATTGTTTCCTGCAGTGGCTGTGAGTTTCGACAAGTGCTTAAAGAAAACCATATGAGGAGACCCCATGTTTGGACCAGATCTCATCAAGGTTGGAAACCATATACTTGCTATACTGGGGCTCCAGGAATGCCTACATGTGCACAACACATTGTTTTATGGGAAAGGTTTAAAAGAAAATGGTAAGGTTTACCTAGATTGTCTCACGACTTGTGACACCATCTCTGTAAACTTCCCAATAACTCCAGTGAATGATCAGAGGATCGACTGACATAGAGAAAACAAGTACATTGTACACATTTTTTATTATGTGGTCTGTGTATATAGTTACTTGTAATTTACAACATCCCGCAAACCAGGAAAACAAAGGATCTCATTTCATAAGATGGTGTACGGTGGAGAACAGTTAAAGCTACTCTTCGGACTCCCACCTACTCCCCACCACAGCCCCACTCTACATAATCGCTGCCGTTCAAAATAAATAAATAAACTTACCAAATTGCCCCAACTTAAAGTGGAACTTCACGGCATCTTAGCACCACAAACCAAAAATGCTGTTTAATTCATTTTTAATATTCAAAGCAAACTCACCCCATCCATCCATATTTCCATGCTTTATTTTGCTGAGAAATCTTGTTGAAAAACACCCCCCTAGTAGTATTTCTGGTCATGTCCATCTTAAGTGAGGGCAGAAGATTCATGAAGCATTTAAATTTACTTGATGGAATCCATCTGCCCCTAGCTCATGCATGCAGGCAGGAGGGTGTGCTCAGCTAAGAAAACACCTCCTCCCCTCCTGAAGACTCATGGGATGTATGAAATCATTTGCCTAGGCATGGAAACCAGGAAAGTAACTGAAGAAATGTAAAAACAAAAGTTTAAAACAAGTAAATAGGACATAATTTCCTATCTATTTAAAAATCCTAGTATAAGTATTAAAAATAGTCAATGTTGACTGAGAGGGTGAACTTCCTCATTAAGTCAGAGTCATGTGATGTTTTAAGTCTTTTTTCTTTTTTATGTACGGTAGGTGGGGCCCTGTAGGAAGAGGACACTCCCTATTGGCTGTCTAGTGGTGGGATCCTATAAGGATCCAGGAGAGGAGTCTGCACTGCACCCAGAAATGGTACTAGCAAGGGACATGGACAGTGGACTATCACTATCAAAGGTCTGAAAGTGTAAGGGGGTGGAGGTCATGTTTACCTGGAGATTGGCTTTAAAGGCAATATAAACCCATAGGCAGGTGCGAATCCCCTGCAGCCTTTAGGTGGCACTGTGCCATTGTTATAGGTGGAGTGGAGTCAGATAAGGGAACTGTCCCCTTATGGACTCCATCAATGTCTCAGAGGAGCCAGCTGTCCAGTTGGATGCTGAAATCTCTCAAGATCTCAGGTGGCCATCTTGACAGGGTCTCCCAAGTGGACAAAGTAGTAGGGTCATTAAAGGGACAACACCTGCAGTGAGGAAATTTCCCAGGTCCCGGATAGTATTGTGGACTCTCCATAGCAGCATTTTAGTGCCGTCCAAGGGCACCGCAAACCACCATTCCTCCAGTGGTAGCCTGCAGAAGATGTGCATGGATCATTTAGTTTCATGGTGTCATTTGTTGCCCTGTATGCACAGCCTATAATAGAGTAAATATCAACATTCTGATGTCAGAAGTTTCTGTTTGTGTTCAAAACATGAGGCATGCCGCATGGTACTGCACATGACCGTTGTCTGTAGTATGAGAACTGGCACTTCCTGTGAAGAAACAACATATCCCACAATCCCTGGGTCTCAGTTTATTGTTGGGGCAGGTGAGAGTTAAAGAGTAATTATATCTGACACAGTCCCAAGCAGGCAGAGTATTCACAGACACACAGAGAGCTCACTATGCAGGTGGAAGACTTTTTTTTAATTATATACATTAGCCCTCCCACGTTTGTGATGTAACACGGATAGGGTTGCCACCCTTTCTTCAAGCCAAACCCAAAAACTTTAGCGGTGCACAACAATTTTTTTTTTTGTAGCATTGTAGGGTCGTAAAAGACCCAGGACACAAGAAGAGTATTAATGCAGCATGCATAGCACAGTGGCGAACATTGGATGTAGCCAAATTGCATTAACAGTGAGAGGGGCTTAAAGGGGCATGATTAAATAAAACAAAAGCATTCTTGTACCAATAAAATGTGCTGTGCCACAACTAAGAGTGTCACAGACATGTATAAACCTCAGCACAATCATTAAAAAAAAAAAAAAAAAACTCTTCCATTACATATGATTTTTCGTACACTGAAAATAGACGGAGAGCTAACATTTTATCTGAGCCGACCTTACAAAAGAACTTCACTAGAATAGTCATGGACTACTTGGCAACCAGCAACTGTTAAGACAATGAACATTTTGGTGAAAAGTACGTAATGTACAATATAGTGTACATAGTGCAGGAGTATGTAATGTTT
Organism: Rana muscosa; assembly: GCA_029206835.1. Classification (NCBI taxonomy): domain Eukaryota; kingdom Metazoa; phylum Chordata; class Amphibia; order Anura; family Ranidae; genus Rana; species Rana muscosa. Next base: position 1,026,482,400 of record CM055117.1, on the reverse strand, counting down.
GGGGAGGGTCTTCCGGTGTAATTTTTTTTGGGGGGGGGGTCTCCTGGTGTAGTATGTGAGGTATAAGGGAGCCCCCTGGTGTGTACATTATGGGGGGAGAGGGTGTGAAGTGTTGGGGGGAAGGGGGTCTCCCACTGTGTACTGTCTTCTCCTGATGGGGGAGGGGATCCCTGAGTAAGTACAGTGCCTGGTAGGTCACACAGAGTTTTGGTCCTGGTGGGCTGTACGGTGTTCGGTCCCCCGGCAGTCCCTGGTTCAGTGGGTACATGTCTCTCCCGTAACGCCGTGCTGCCCGCTCACCCAGAAACTATCCCTTTCCACCTCTATTGCCCCCCAGTTGTGTAGTAGAAAGGCACGGGTTTCCCTGGCTCCCCACTCTCTCCTCAGCCTGGATAGGTGTGGGAGTCCTCTGCTCACCTGCAACCGTTTTAAATGTTCCAAACAAAGACTTGTCCCCCTGCCTCCTCCTCTGCTCCCCTCACAATCACCCTCTCCCCAGGCCTCCACCTCTACTCCCATCCTGAGCTCCCCTCACTCTCCCGTCAAGCCCTGCTCTGAGCTACAGTCCGGTTTGAATAATGTGTCTGGGTTTAAGGTGGACTGAAACCCGGACACATGATTCAAAACCCACACTGTCCAGGTGAATCCCAGACACAGAGTGGACTGCAATGCATGCACTGGACACTGTGTGACCAAAACAGGAAGCTGTCTTTTCCCTTTGGCAAATAAGGACAGTCCTGCTGTAGCAAAACATGGACATAGGAATCAATCAGCCATGACACTGCAGCCTCAACATACCAATCATTACGGCACGGCAAACAAACAGCACAGGGAATATAACTCCACTAAGTCCCCATTCACACAGGGGCGACTCGTCAGGCGTCTCAGCCGCCTGACGAGTCGCGTCCCATTCTGTACAATGGAACCGGTCTAAGCGGAGCGACTGAAGTCGCTCCGACTTAGAAAAAGGTTCCTGTACTACTTCAAGACGACTTCAAGGCGACTTCCATTGACTTCTATACAGAAGTCATTTTGGAAGTCTGCTTTGAAGTCGTCTTGAGATCGCCCAGCACAGTCGCGGCACAAGTCGTGCCGCCCCTGTGTAAATGGGCTTCTTACCTGGTTAAAACAACAAAAACATTTGAAAATGTACAATGCCTTTAAAAAAAAATCTTAATTTGCGGCTTTGTGATACTGGACGATACGCTTGCCTCATCACCAGTAAAAAAAACTGCTTCTGTTCTGTTAAAATGCCAAGATCACTGTAGTGAGGACTAAGCTGGGAACACAAGCTGCATTGTGACATGCCCTGAATATCCCACAAAATATTTATTTACTAGTTAGAACATGACAAATGAAACCCTAACTGCTGGAATGATACGCATTCCATAAATTAAAGATGAATTCCAGGTTTGTATATAACATACATTGGTGCTTGGAGGCCAAACTATTGTTATTAGTGCCAGACCATCATAATCCAAGTTGGAGCCTAAATTCTGTTTCTATTTTTTATTGTAAACTAGCTTACAAAAGTACAACCAAGTGTTAGGATCATTCTTTGAAAAAAATAGACAAAAAATGTCAACTACATCAAATGACGAATTTGAGGGCCAAGTCAACTACTTCTAATGGCACACATTCCTCCTAGGTTAAAGCATTCAGGTGACCCAAGTCTACTTAGGTACTTTGCTCTGGCTACTTTAAGAGGCGAAGTTCAGTCTGACTAGTCCAGTTTAAAGGGTCCTTTCACACGGGCTTTCCGATCAGGTCCGCCTGTCAGACACATGTTCGCTGACACCCGCCGCCATTAGATCCGATCCTGCCCACAACATCCAGACATATGGTGGTCCTATTTTCCATCCATCTGGCGGATTGGATGAAAACGGACAGGCGGTCCGTTTCCACCCGATTTCCTCACAGAGGAGAGCGGGACTGTGTCCGTCTCCACTCTGCACAGCGGAGCGGACAGGACCTGTCATCCGCCTGCTCAGCGGGGATCAGCAGCGCGATCCCCCCACTAAGCAAGCGGAATCCGCAAGACGGAGGCGCGCGTGTGAAAGGGGCCTGAAGGTGGAGCTCAACTTATAGGGCTCATAGGATTGCTAGTTAAGCACATGCAACACCCTCCTGAAGCAGATCAAATTCAGTTCAGAAGGAGGTCAGCTGCAGGTCAAATGCACCTATCAATGAATTCTAAATGATATCAGAGGTTTCTTAACAAGAGGACATCCATGGACGTCCTCCCATGTGTGCCCCTCCTGCACACCCTCTGGGGCCCACTCTGTGTCCTTTTGACACAGCTGATCACAAATTGAGGTAAAGGGCCAATCACAGTGGCTCTTTATCATGTGATCGGATGTGTCCAATTACAGCTGGTCACATGTAAACAGACTTGCCAGCTATTGGCTCTCTTTTCCTCACACGCTGTCTCTGTGTGAGGAAAGGAGAGCCGATAACCGGCAAGTCTGACAGGGCACAGTGAGTACATTTACACTGATAATCAGGGTACTGATCATCAGTGCCAATCAGTGCAGGTTAGCAGTGCAGCCTCATCAGTGCCCATCAGTGCAGCCTCATCAGTGCAGCCTCATCAGTGCCCATCAGTGCAGCCTCATCAGTGCCCATCAGTGCAGCCTCATCAGTGCACATCAGTGCAGCCTCATTAGTGCCCATCACTGCCACCTCATCAGTACCGCTTCATCAGGGCAGCCTCATCAGTGCACATCAGGGAAGAAAAAATACTTATTTGCAAAATGTTCTAACAGAAACGAAAAAATAAATAAAAAAAATGTAAAAAAAAATCAGTCTTTTTTCTTTTGTTTCTCAAAAAATAAAAAAACAGTGGTGATTAAATACCACCAAAAGAAAGCTCTATCTGTCTCAAAAAAAATGATAACAATTTAATTTGGGTACAGTGTTACATGACTGTGACATTACTGACCCCGTGTGATGGTTGCCTACTCTGCACTGCGCTGATATCCACCCCACGGAAGGGTATGTAAATAGAAGGAAATCAGCTTTTGCTACTTCCAGCTCCATAACTAATTTCCTTCCTCCAGCGGGAAGGCTGACAAATGTCAATTCATCGCCATTATGTCATTTCGTCCGTCAACAACTGTCATTCCACTAGACTTAAGGAGCATTTATTGAGGAAGTATGACTGGCAGATAAGTACCTCTCCAGCACATGGACCTTACGGCTGGAAGATGAGAGGCAATCAGATAGAACTTTGCCATTTGTCCTAAAGACAATCTGAATGTTACAGATCACAGGTTCTTCATTCACAGAATTCCTTCCAGTATCACAGAATACATTTCATTTTCATAAATCAAAAATACCAGCTGTGCTCTAAATGAAAGTCAAATTTGCATAATGTATTTCAGGTTTGTAAGAGAAATTATGAAATAATAAAATACATTTTATGAAATAGCAACATAACAAAACTGACTTATTTAGAAAAAAAAAAGAAGCAATGATTAGGTGCACAATACAGTTATCAAATATCAATGCACAGTTGTGCTCATAAGTTTACATACCCTGGCAGAATTGATGATTTCTTGGCCATTTTTCAGAGAATATGAATGATAACACAAAAACGATTCTTTCACTCATGGTTAGTGTTTATTATCAATCAACTGTGTTTACTCTTTTTAAATCATAATGACAACAGAAACTACCCAAATGACCCTGATCAAAAGTTTACATACCCCAGTTCTTAATACCGGGTATTGCCCTCTTTAACACCAATGACAGCTTGAAGTCTTTTGTGGTATTTGTGGATGAGGCTCTTTATCTTCTCAGATGGTAAAGCTTCCCATTCCTTTTGGTAAAAATCCTCCAGTTCCTGTAAATTCTTGGGCTGTCTTGCATGAACTGCACGTTCGAGATCTCCCCAGAGTGGCTCAATGATATTGAGGTCAGGAGACTGAGATGGCCACTCCAGAACCTTCACTTTATTCTGCTGTAGCCAATGACAGGTGGACTTGTCCTTGTGTTTTGGATCATTGTCATGTTGGAATGTCCAAGTGCGTCCCATGCGCAGCTTCCTGGCTGATGAATGCAAATGTTCCTCCAGTATTATTTGATAACCTACCTGCATTCATCTTGCCATAAATTGTGACCAAATTTCCTGTGTCTTTGTAGCTCACACATCCCCACAACATCAGTGATCCACCTCCGTGTTTCACAGTAGGAATGGTGTACCTTTCATCATAGGCCTTGTTGACTCCTCTCCAAATGTAGCGTTTATGGTTGTGGCCAAAAAGCTAAATTTTGGTCTCATCACTCCAAATAACTTTGTGCCAGAAGGTTTGAGGCTTGTCTCTGTGCTGTTTGGCGTATTGTAAGTGGGATACTTTGTGGCATTTGTGTAGTAATGGCTTCTTCTGGCCACTCGACCATGCAGACCATCTTTCTTCAAGTGTCTCCTTATTGTGCATCTTGAAACAGCCACACCACATGTTTTCAGAGAGTCCTGTATTTCACCTGAAGTTATTCGTGGGTCTCGCTTTGCATCCCGAACAATTTTCCTGGCAGTTGTGGCTGAAATTTTAGTTTGTATACCTGACCGTGGTTTGGTTTCAACAGAACCCCTAATTTTCCACTTCTTGATTAGAGTTTGAACACTGCTGATTGGCATTCTCAATTCCTTAGATATCTTTTTATATCCCTTTCCTGTTTTTACAGTTCAACTCCCTTTTCCCGCAGATCCTTTGACAATTCTTTTTCTTTCCCCATGACTCAGAATCCAGAAACATCAGTGCAGCACTGGATGAAAGATGCAAGGGTCTGTCAGGAGTCCAGAAACTCATTGACCTTTTATACACACACACACTAATTACAAGCAAACAGATCACAGATGAGGATGGTTACATTTATTAGCCATTCAAACCCCTTTGTGTCAACTTGTGTGCATGTTATCAGGCCAAAATCACCAGGGTATGTAAACTTTTGATCAGGGTCATTTGAGTAGTTTCTGTTGTCATTATGATTTAAAAAGAGTAAACACAGTTGATTGATAATAAATGGCTTCAGCCAAACACTAACCATGAGTGAAAGAAAAGTTTTGTGTTATCATTTATATTCTCTGAAAAATGGCCACAAATCATAAATTCTGCCAGGGTATGTAAACTTATGGGCACAACCGTATATAATTGAAAGATGACATATAATTTGCTGCATTTGTTTGCATTTAAATTAATGGGATTTTGCTTGTTGGGTGTTTTGGAACTTTTGAGATGAGCGTTTTACGAGCTGAAAACGCTCAGGTGTGAATGGGCCCTAAAAATAAATAAAAAAATAGCTTAATTGAAGATGTAAATGTTACTTTTTAATCTTGAAATATATTTCCACTTTTGCAGTCAAATTAGGATAAAATTTACCTTATATTTGTTACCTATTTCCATTCACACAGCATAACTACAATATACGGTATATATTTTTTTAATTGCTGCTTTTCCTTTGTTAAAAATCCTACCTAGCATTCCCTGCTATGTAATGTTGAACATAACCACCTGACCTCCGGAAGATTTACCCCCCTTCATGACCAGGCCATTTTTTTGTGATACGGCACTGCGTTACTTTAACTGACAATTGCGCAGTCAAGGGCAACAAAGCTAATAAAGGGTCTGGGGGATATTAGTTATGAAGAAAGGTTGCGAGCACTGAACTTATTCTCTCTGGAGAAGAGACGCTTGAGAGGGGATATGATTTCAATTTACAAATACCATACTGATGACCCACAATAGGGATAAACTTTTCCACGTAAGGGAATTTAATAAGACATGGGGCCATTCATTAAAATTAGAAGAGAAGCGGCTTAACCTTAAACTATGTAGAGGATTCTTTACTGTAAGAGCGGCAAGGATGTGGAATTCCCTTCCACAGGCGGTGGTTTCAGCGGGGAGCAGCAATAGTTTAAAAAAAACTATAAGATAAGCACCTGAACGACAGCAACATACAGGGATATACAATGTAATACTGACATATAATCACACACACAGGTTGAACTTGATGGACTTGCGTCTTCTTTCAACCTCACCTATTACCGTATATACTTGAGTATAAGCTGACCCGAATATAAGCCAAGGCACCTAATCTTACCACAAAAAACTGGGAAAACGTATTGACCCGAGTATAAGCCTAGAGTGTCCATCTGCGTGCCTCACTGTGCCCATGACTAGACACACATTTAACATGGGAGTCTATGGAAGGGATGCCTGGGTTTGAAAAATCAGTGCTCCCCGGCCATAGGTGCTCTAAAAAAAAAAAATGCACACTTGTAGAGGAGAAATGGGGCTACATGTGTGCCAAGTTTCGGGTCCAGAGAACCTACGACCAGCCGATACTGGGTCCCCAAAATCACGTTTAACATTGGAGTCTATGGGAGGGGTGCCCGACTTTGAAAAATCGGTGCTCCCCGGCCGTAGGTCCCTTGGACAACAAACTTTGCACACTTGTAGAGGAAGAGTGCAGCTACATGTGTGGCAAGTTTGGCCGGTACCGGGTCCCCAAAGTCCGGGAGATCAGGCGCAAAATGGTGACTCGAGTCTAAGCCGATGGGGGCTTTTTCAGCACAAAAAAATGTGCTGAAAAACTCGGCTTATACTCGAGAATATACGGTATGTAACTATGCAACTCTGTACATAGATGAAATTTATGTCCTTTTTTTTCACAAATAGAGCTTTCTTTGGTGGTCTTTGATCACCACTGCGGTTTTTATTTTTTGCACTATAAACAAAAAAAAAGACCGACATTTTTGAAAAAAAAAAAAATATATTTTTTACTTTCTGCTATAAAACATATCCAATAAAAAAAAAAGTAAAAATCAATTTAGGCCAAGTTGTATTCTGCTACATATTTTTGGTAAAAAAATCCCAATACGCGTATATTGATTGGTTTGTGCAAAAGTTATAGCGTCTACAAACTACGGAATATACACTAGTAATGGCTTGATCAGCGACTTATAGTCGGACTGCAATTGTGCGGCGGGCATTCTGACACTAACTGACACTTTGTGGGAACCAGTCAAACTAATGCAGTGATCAGTGCTAAAAATATCTGAATGGACACACAGAGCAGCCCGGCTTGGGTACCCCCATAGCAAGCTGCTTGCTGTGGGGGCACTCAGCAGGAGGGAGGGGCCAGGAGCGCTGGCGAGGGACCAGAGAAGAGGAGGATCTGGGCTGCTCTGTGCAAAACCACTGCACAGAGCAGGTAAGTATATGTTTGTTATTTTTAAACAAAAAAAAACGAGACTTTAATATCACTTTAAAGTGTATTTCCAATTTTGCAGCAAAATTGAGATAACGCCTACTTTATAATTGTTACATGATCCCAACAACGTAGCATAAAAGAAGTTAAAATTGCTGGCTACCCTTTTAAAGTGATTCTAAAGGCTGAAGATTTTTTTACCTTCATGTATTCTATGCATTAAAGTTAAAAAACCTTCTGTGTGCACTCAGCGGCCCCCCTTATACCTACCTGAGCCTGATCTCGATCCAGCAATATGCACAAGAGCAGCTCTCTCTCTCCTCAATGGCTCAGACACAGCAGCGGAAGCCATTGCCTCATGCTGCTGTCAATTACAGTCAGTGAGGAAGAAGCGGGGGCGGGGCTGAGCCCCATTCTGTGTGTCAATGGACACACCGATCGGGGCTCGGGAGCGAGCACACATGAGTACCCCCATATCAATCGACTTGCTATAGGGTCACTCAGCAGGGGGAGGAGAACAGGGCTCCAGCGGGGGACCCGAGAAGAGGAGGATCGGGGTTCCTCTGTGCAAAGCCACGGCACAGAGCAGGCAAGTATAACATGTTTTTTTTTTTTTTCCTTTAGTATCACTTTAAAAGGAGAAGTATGGCCAAAGATATTTTGGTCCTACTTCTCCCATGGATCACAGGAGTGCAGTTCATTCTTCACTCCTGTGACCCATTTTTTACCTGACAGCGGGTTAAAGCCCGCTGTCAGCTGACATCACTCAGCCGGTCCAGGCTAGGGAAAGATCGCGACTTTATGGTCAGTATCCACCCAGATGTCTGGACCAGCAGCTGGCTCAGCCTCTCAGCTGTGCCACAGGGAGACTGAGCCAGCTGCTTCCTCTTTTCCCCAGCCCAGAGCTCCAGTGAGCGCTGAAGGGGCAGAGCAGAGAGCTGGTGATTGAAAGTCACAGCTCTCTTCTCAGAGTGGAGGGGAGAACTGAGCGATCAGCAGTGTTTGAACACTCAGTTCTCAGTGCAAAGGCGGTGGGGGACAGATACAGCATCGAATCGATGCTGCGTCCACCTAGTTGAGTATAAGGTTGTTTTTTTTTTAGTACCCCATGCTTCTCTTTTAAGTGCTTTTTACATGCTCTCCCATTTTGTAATGTTTATTTGGGGGCTGTGGAGTAATGTTTGCCTAAAGTCTGGTACACACTCTTTTTTTTTTTTCAACCTGCTGGGTTGAACAAAAAAAAAAACTGACAGCTCCGGTCGGAGTCACTGTAGTGATCCACGTTAGTAAAGCAATCTCCCCCGATGAGCTGTTGTGTTCTTACAGGGGGACGGCCCACCCGCCAGAACACTCCGATCAGTGCTCTCCGCCACTGGCTGGGAGTGCCGATTGGGAGCCGACGGCTTTCCAGCATGCTCATCCGACAGACCGCCATACACACGGGCCGTTTTTTTTTTTAACCACGTCGCGCCCGTCATACGACTAATGACGGCCGCAAAGTGGTTCTTAAATGCCGGGAGGCCGTCATTATACGGCCTCCGCTCCTTCGGCCACTGAGATGCCGATGCGCGTGCCTGGCGGCCGCGATGTCCGCCAGGCACCCGCGATCGGCCTGTACACAGACAAGGACATGGATCTGTGTGTGTAAACACACAGATCCATGTCCTGTCAGGGAGAGGAGACCGATGCTGTGTCCCTTGTACATAGGGACACAGATCGGTCACCTCCCCTAGTCAGTCCCCTCCCCCCACAGTAGCAGTCACTCATAGGGCATACATTTAACTCCTTCCCCGCCCCCTAGTGTTAACCCCTTCCCTGCCAGTCACATTTATACAGTAATCAGTGCATTTTTATAGCACTAATCGCTGTATAAATGTGAATGGTCCCGAAAATGTGTCAAAAGTGTCCGATGTGTCCGCCGCAATATCGCAGTCATGATAAAAATCGCTGATCGCCGCCATTACTAGTAAAAAAAAAAAAAAAACGTCAGAATTCTATCCCCTATTTTGTAGGCGCTATAACTTTTGCGCAAACCAATCACTATACGCTTATTGCGATTTTTTTTAACCAAAAATATGTAGAAGAATACGTATCGGCCTAAACTGAGGAAAAAATAGTTTTTAAAAAAAAAAATTGGGATATTTATTATAGCAAAACTCAAAAAATATTGTGTTTTTTTTCAAAATTGTCGCTCTTTTTTGGTTTATAGCGCAAAAAATAAAAACCGCAGAGGTGATCAAATACCACCAAAAGAAAGCTCTATTTGTGGGGAAAAAAGGACGTCAATTTTGTTTGGGAGCCACGTCACACGACCGCGCAATTGTCAGATAAAGCGTTGCAGTGCCGAAAGCTGAAATTTCGCCTGGGCAGGAAGGGGGTATATGTGCCCAGTAAGGAAGGTGTTAACCGGCAAATGTCTCCCAACATTCAGCCATGACACCTTCTCCTTAGAAACATGTAAAAGGTAATGCTTTTTTTTTTTTTTTTTTTTTTTAGGGCTGCTGTGTGAATGGGAACACAAACATATAGTGGGGTTTAGTGGAAATACACTTTAAAAATCTTGGAAGCAATCTAAATAAATAAAGTCCAAACTATTGCTGAAATGGAAGATTTAATACAACAGGCCAATGACACACCATTTAAATTCAATAAAACTTGGGCTAACTGCATACAATTTACTAATTCTTCAGAATATCGTACCCTAACCTCTTTTATTCCTCAATTTAACTTGGGGATGTTTACACTAATAGTAATCTTAATATAATTAATATTTTATTCTTTGTACAATTATCCACTCTTCCCCTTATTTGACCTTATTCCCTTTTATTTCTTTTAATATATACTACATTATCACATGAGATATTTAGATTACCTTGTTTAATTTATTTTATTTAGTTCTGTATATTTTATTTTTCAATACATTCTATGTTTTACTTGCTCATAATATATATTTAATACACTTTATATTTATGAATATTATTCTGAACATGGAATTTCTTTTACTATTTCTAATGCATTTTTTTTATATAATGTTATTTATACCCCTATTTTTTTATGTTGAAAAATGTAATAAAAACATTGAAACTAAAAATCTTGGAAGCAGGACTGGACACAGAACAAGGGACAGAACAGCTGTCACTGTCAGCCGAGAACTGTAGTAGGTCGCAGTCCTTAGTAATCGGGTCCCTGTTATTGTTCTCAGGAAGATATCTGTAGTCTATGGGCAGACATACTGCACTTTATGGACTGCTATGGGCTTTGTTGAATATTAGTTTACAGATAATCTACGTAGGCAATGACATTTTGCAGATCATTAATTTACTGTCCTATATGGAAGATCTGCAGTACATTGTTCTCTTACCCTTGCCCTATACATTTTCCAAATTCCTTACTTAAATTCAAGTCACCCCTCTTACAATATTGATTTAATTTGACCTCTTACTTCCTGAACATCTGCAGTTCTTCATGACAGACCAAAAGTTTTAGAAACATATTTTTTTTTTCATTTTGACCACATCAGACAATAAAAGCTGTGCTATAGAATACTTTACTCTGTCTAAAGTTGTGCAACATACAGTGCCTTGAAAAAGTATTCATACCCCTCTAACTTTTACACATTTCGTCATGTTACAACTAAAAACGTAAATGTATTTTATTGGGATTTTGTGATAGACCAACACAAACTGGCACATAATTGTGAAGTGGAAGGAAAATGCTAAATGGTTTTCCAAACCTTTTACAAATAAATATGTGAAAAGTGTGGTGTGCATTTGTATTCAGCCCCCCTGAGTCAATACTTTGTAGAATCGCCTTTCACTGTAATTACAGCTGCAAGTCTTTTTGGGGATGTCTCCACCAGCTTTGTACATCCAGAGAGTGACATTTTTGCCCATTCTTCTTTGCAAAATAGCTCAAGCTCTGTCAGATTGGATGGAGAGAGTCTGTGAACAGCAATTTTCAAGTCTTGCCACAGATTCTCAGTTGGATTTAGGTCTGGACTTTGACTGGGCCATTCTAAAACATGAATATGCTTTGACCTAAACCATTCCATTGTAGCTCTGGCTGTATGTTTAGGGTTGTTGTCCTGTTGGAAGGTGAATCTCCACCCCAGTCTCAAGTCTCTTGCAGACTCTAATGCCCTGTACACACGAGCGGAATTTCCGTCGGAAAAAAATAGGATTTTTATAACAGCTTACCTGTAAAATCCTTTTCTTGGAGTACATCACGGGACACAGAGCGACATAGTCATTACTAATGGGTTATATAGATACCGTCAGGTGCTGGCACTGGCAACTTCCAAAACCGGAAGTACCCTCCCCTATATAAGCCCCTCCCATCCGGGAGCACCTCAGTTTTGTAGCAAAGCAATAAGTGTCCCTAAAGAGGGGCGGGAGCTCTGTGTCCCGTGATGTACTCCAAGAAAAGGATTTTACAGGTAAGCTGTTATAAAAATCCTATTTTCTTTCTCGTACATCACGGGACACAGAGCGACATAGTCATTACTAATGGGATGTCCTAAAGCAATGCCAAATGAGGGGGGGGATACACCATATATAAGCTGAGCGCTATCAGACATGAGGATCTTTTGCGGCCTGCAACACACTGCGCCCAAAGGCGACATCCTCCTGACTTCTAACGTCCACCTGGTAGAACCTAGTAAACGTGTGTACCGAAGACCATGTTGCGGCCTTACAGATTTGAGCCAGGGAGGCCTGGTGATGCACTGCCCATGAAGTTCCAACTGCTCTCGTGGAGTGCGCTCTAACTTTGAACGGAGGCGGTCTACTTCTCAAGCCATAGGCTTGTATTATGACCTGTCGAATCCACTTGGCTAAAGTAGATTTTGACGCTGCCTGACCCTTTCTGGGGCCTTCCGGCAGAATAAACAAAGTATCCGTTCTGCGAATCTGAGCAGTGGCTTTTAGATAAGCTTTAACTGCTCTTACTACATCCAAAGAATGCAATGACTTTTCCTCTACCGAAGTAGGTTTGGGGAAAAAAGAAGGAAGAACCACATCTTGGTTCAAATGAAAACTCGATACCACCTTAGGAAGAAAGGCTGGATGAGGACGTAACACTACTCTGTCCTTATGGATAACCAGATATGGCTCCCTACAGGACATAGCTGCTAATTCCGATACTCTTTTAGCCGAACAAATGGCTACTAGAAAAATCAATTTCCTGGTGAGAAGCACCAAGGAAATATGCTGTAATGGTTCAAATGGTTGTTTCTGTAGAACCGACAGAACCAAGTTTAGATCCCATGGACATATGGGAATATTAACCGGAGGACTAATACGCATCACTCCTTGTATAAAGGCTTTGACTAGTGAATGCGAAGCCAAGGGCCTTTGAAAAAATATTGACAAGGCCGAAATCTGACCCTTGATAGTACTCAAGGCAAGCTTCCTATCTACAGCCCACTGTAGGAAGTCCAGAATCCTACCTATTACGTACTTATGTGGATGCCATTTCTTGGCCTCACACCACGCGATGTACGCCTTCCAGATTCTATAGTAGATCTGCCTGGATACCGGCTTCCTGGCATTGATCATGGTAGATACCACAGCATTAGAGAGCCCTCTCTTTTTTAGAATGTGGGCTTCAATAGCCAGGCCGTCAAACCTAGGGCTGGTAAGGAAGGGTGGTATATCGGTCCTTGCGAAAGCAGGTCCGGACGACGTGGGAGAGTCCAAGGACTCCCCACTGAAATTTTACAATCTCCGCGTACCACGCTCTTCGGGGCCACGCCGGAGCCACCGGAATCACTGGTTTCTTTTCTACCCTGATTCTGCGGAGTAATCGAGGTAACCATTGTGGCGGTGTGAATGCATATATCAGCTTGAACTGATCCCAAGGGAACACTAGGGCATCCGAGCCGCAAGCTAGGGGATCCCTTGTCCGAGAGACAAACCTGTCCCCCTTTGCGTTGAATCTGGATGCTAGAAGATCTACATCCGATGTTCCCCACCGCTGACATATTGTCCAGAAAACCTCGGGGTGAAGGGACCCTTCCTCTGGGCCTAATTGCTGGCGACTTAGAAAGTCCGCCTTCCAATTCTCCACTCCTGGAATGAATACCGCAGATATGGCTGGGACATATTTTTCTGCCCATTTCAGGATGTAATTTACTTCCCTCTGGGCTGCACGACTCCTGGTGCCCCCCTGATGATTGATATATGCCACTGCTGTGGCATTGTCTGATTGAATTCTGACAGGGGACCCTTGGAGTTTGGATGTCCATGCTACTAGGGCATACCGGGCTGCTCGTATCTCTAAGAGATTGATGGGCAGGGCCTTTTCTGCATCCGACCATCTGCCCTGGAGAGACTATTGCTCCAGTACTGTTCCCCAGCCTATAAGGCTGGCATCTGTAGTGACCACCTTCCAAGAAATCGGACTGAAGGATTTCCTTTTTTTCCAGATTCTGGGGAACCAACCACCAACGGAGGCTCTTGCGAACGGAAGGGGACAAGGACATTGTAAGTCTAGGGCCTGAACTTTTTTGTTCCAGGCTGACAGTATGGCCCCTTGCAAATTCCTTGAATGGAATTGACCGTAGGGTACTGCTTCGAATGATGCCACCATTTTTCCCAGCAGCCTCATATACAGGCGTATGGACGGCTGTCTTTTTTGTACCCACTAAGTGGATCAAATCTTTCAAAGACAACACCTTTCCTCGAGGCAAGAATATTTTTCTCTGGCCTGAATCCAACCTTAGCCCCAAGTATTCCAGACTTTTGACTGGTTTTTAGGGCTGACTTGTCTCGGTTGATAATCCAACCGTGAGATTCCAGATACTTGATTGTCTTGTGAACGACCACGTCTAGTTTTTTCACTGAGTGGTCTATCAGCAACAAGTCATCCAGATATGCCATTATCATTACACCTTGTGTTCTTAGATTGGCCAATAAAGGGCCAGAATTTTGTAAACACTCGTGGTGCTGTGGCCAAACCGAAGGGTAAGGCTCTGAACTGAAAATGGCGCCCTTCTACTGCAAAGCGTAGAAATTTTTGGTGGACTGGAAAGATGGGAATGTGCAAATAAGCATCTTTGATGTCGATCGCGGCTAACCAATCCTCCCCTTGTAGGGCAGTGGCCACCGATCGGATCGACTCCATCGGAAAGTCCTGATATACAGGAATTTGTATAGCCCTTTTAGAATTAATATGGGCCTCCCGTCCGCGTTTGCTTCGGGACTGTAAAGAGGTTTGAGTAAAACCCGAACCCTCATTCTTCCAGGGGAACCTCCATAATTACTCCTTGGAGCAATAGTTGTTCTAGTGCCAACAGGAGGGACTCTCTCTTCCGGGGATCCCTTGGCACGTTTGACCTCAAAAATGGGAAGGAGGAGTGTCTTTTAACTCCAAACTGTATCCCAAACCTACTGCGGGGAGCACCTATCTGTCTTGATCGTGTCCCGCCAGGTCTCTTGCGAACAACTGGAGTCCTCCCCCCACCCGACTGAGTGGGGGCTTCAATGAATTTAACTTTGGGGGAGGTTTTGTACCTCCCCTGACCCAGGGTTTCTCATTACCCTGCTACTGTCCCTGTTTTTTACCCCCGGGAATTGACCGAGGAGGCCGTCGGAACTGTTACACAGCCGATGCCCCAGGGACTGGAGAAGCAGGCCTCTTAAAGAGGGACCTCTAACTCTGTTTTTAACCGGCAAGAGCGTATTTTTACCGCTGGAAATTTTCTGGATATATTTGTCCAGGTTTTCCCTGAATAAGCGTTCACCATGAAATGGGACGCTAACCAGCCATTCTTTACAGGGAGCTTCAGCAGACCAGTTTTTGAGCCATAGGAGCCTACGCATATGTACTATAGACAGCATAAGGCGGGAGGCCTGATGGAGTGAATCCTCTATGGCGTCAACCGCAAAGCCTAAGGCTCTAGGTAGATCAGCTAGGGCAAAGCCTGCTGATCTGTCAAGTCCCTCAAGACCTGTTTCAACTGATCCTTCACTGCTTAGCAGACCCCAATAGCTGCTACTGCTGGTTGTATCACCAAGCAGATTTTCATAAGGACTCCAATCTTTTATCTATTGGGTTCTTGAACATTTGGACATTATCCACTGGACATGTCAGTGATTTATACATACAAGAGATGGCTGCGTCCACTGTAGGGACCTTCCATTTTTTTTTTTTTTTTTTTTGATGAACTTATCCTCCATGGGATAGACCACCGGAAATCTCTTGAGGGAATAAATATTTTCTCAGGACGTTCCCAATCCTGGTAAATGAGCCCTTTCAGTAAAGGGTGAAGTGGAAAAGAACAAACAGTCTGGGGGCTTCTAGCGACCCCTAACGAGGATACAGTAGTGGTTGATGGTTCCGCAAGGTGCATTTTTAAATGCTGATCGGACCATGTTAGTCAGAGACTGAACCCATAATCTTTCAGCTTGAGATGCTGAGAAAAGGTTCCCCCACTGTTGATTCCTCTATAACAGAATCAACCTCATCCTGATCCCCTTCAGGCAGGTCAATCCCTGTATGGGACTGTTGCTCTGCTAACAGGCACTCTGAAGGAGGAGACGGAGATCGGGCGTGCTTTCCCTGACAGGGAGGCAGCGATTAATGTTGACAATCTCTCTCTAATCCCCCCAGAGCTGAGGAAAAAAACCTCCTCTGTTACATACACAGGAGCAGGTGAACTGAGGACAGCCACAGTACCAAGTACCCCTGCGGGGTCTCTACGGTCACTTACCTCTGAACTTCAGGGGAGACTGGTGCAGCAGAAGTATGCCCAAGATCCTCCGAGCCCGATGAGACCCCCTTCGCTTCCTGGAAGATTCAGTTCCGGAGCTTCTGGACGGCATATTCCTAAGCCTAAAGCTGAGGTATTCCAGCCGTAATACACCACTTTTACTGAGAATAGTCTAGCACAATTGCTGCTATATCACAGTTGGTGTCTACTAATGTGCCTTTCTAGGGGATGCCTGTATCAACCGCTTGCTGTATGCCTTTAAATGTTGCCAGCTCTGTCTCTGTACTTCATAGCCAGCTCACTACAACATTGTGTTTTTTTTAAAACTGCTGGGACGCCCGCACATGCGCAGAAGCGCTGCGGCGCGCACAGAGCGTCATCCCCCAGGCTCCGCCCCCTTTCCCGGCTCACCTCTATATATAGAGGCGCGTGCACGCGCACGCGCGCGGCCACGTATGCCTTCGGCGCTAATTTCAAAAAATGGTAACAAGGGACAGGAGCCAGGGCCCCTCTTTGCCGCAGGCCGGGGGATGGACGAGCACTGCAACATGGCAGAGGAAGCAGTTTCCTATAAGAGAACTCACCATCTGCCTGGACTTTGCTCTGCTGAGAAGAAGCTAGTCCACATGACAAGAAAACATTCCACAGCGGCCTCTAGTGGACAAACACAGGTACCGCAGTCTAATATATTAAATATATATATAAAAAATTTTTTTTTTTTTTTTTTTTTTCTTGACCACCATTAAAATTATTACATTTTTTTTAGTAGTTACAGGCATGCACAGAATTTTGCGGGAATACCATTAGGTAACAGACAGAAAGACAAATTAGGCTTGGGGGTCCCCCAATAGAACCAAGTTCCTGGGGGCCCCCACTTACCTGTTCCCCGCCGCAGGACTTTGTTTGGTCCACAAAAGCCCAAACTTCACCTATCACGGCAGGCATTGTAATCAAACCTTCAGGGACCGGGTTCCCAAGGATTCCACTCCCCTGGACCTGTATAGCACCCTGCACAGAAAACATCTTGGTCGTGGGTATGACCAGAGCTCTGGATCCCAGGGTCCAGCTCTCCTAAGAGAAGCATTACAGGCAAAACCTTGCTCTTCTCTGCAAGGCCCGGGTACCGACCGTTTAGCTATGAAGCTTTTTTGGTCGGATCCGGAATAGCTTACTGAGGCCCAAAAGAACCTGTACGCAAGCTCAGTGAAAAACACATGTTTCTTCTTGGCCAACACCTTAGACACTGGCAAAAAACTGAGGTGCTCCCGGATGGGAGGGGCTTATATAGGGGAGGGTACTTCCGGTTTTGGAAGTTGCCAGTGCCAGCACCTGACGGTATCTATATAACCCATTAGTAATGACTATGTCGCTCTGTGTCCCGTGATGTACGAGAAAGAAAGTTGGATGGTTTTTCCGATGGAATTCTGCTCAAGCTTGGCTTGCATACACACGGTCACACAAAAGTTCTCTTTACTTTCAAGCGTTAAAAACGCGGTGACGTACAACACTACAACAAGGCGAGAAAAAGAAGTTCAATGCTTCCGAGCATGCGTTGAATTGTTTCCGAGCATGCATGGTTTTTTTCTCATCATAACTGCATACAGACAAACGGATTTTGAGATAGAGAACCTGCTCTCTAAGTCCGACAGAAATTCCGACAGAAAAAGTCTGATAGAGCATACACACGGTCGGAATTTCCGATGAAAAGCTCACATCAGACTTTTTCCAATGGAAATTCCGCTCGTGTGTACAGGGCATAACTGGTTTTCTTCTAAGATTTCCCTGCATTTGGCTCTACCCGTCTTCCCATCAACTCTGACCAGCTTCCCTGTCCCTTCTGAAGAAAAGCATCCCCACATAATGCTGCCACCACCATGTTTTGCAGTGGGGATGGTGTGTTCAGGGTGATGTGCAGTGTTAGTTTTCGCCACACATAGCGTTTTGCTTTTAGGCCAAAAAGTTTGATTTTGGTCTCATCTGACCAGAGCACCTTTTTGCACATGTTTGCTGTGTCCCCCACATGGCTTCTCACAAACTGCAAACGGGACTTCTTATGGCTTTCTTTCAACAATGTCTTTCTTCTCGTCACTCCTCCTTAAAAGCACGACTAATAGTTGTCCTGTGGACAGATTCTCCCACCTGAGCTGTGGATCTCTGCAGCTCCTCCAGAGTTACCATGGGCCTCTTGGCTGCTTCTCTGATTATTGCTCACCTTGCCCGGCCTGTCAGTTTAGGTGGACGGCCAAGTCTTGGTAGGTTTGCAGTTGTGCCATACTCTTCCCATTTTCGGATGATGGATTGAACAATGCTCTGTGAGATGTTTAAAGCTTGGGATATTTTTTTATAACCTAACCCTGCTTTAAACTTCTCCACAACCTTATCCCTGACCTGTCTGGTATCCTCTGAGGGCTTCACATTACAGCTGTGTTTATACAGAGATTAATTTACACACAGGTGGACTGTATTTACTAATTAGGTGACCTTTGAAGGCAATTGGTTTCACTAGATTTTAGTTAGGGGTATCAGTTAGGCCCCTTTCACACGGAGGTCCGTTCAGGTCCGCCTGTCAGTTTTTTAGGCGGACCTGAAACGGATCCTCCATGTACCCCTATGGAGGCACGGATGTCAGCGGAGACATGTCCGCTGACATCCGCTCCGCTCCGCTAAAGTGTGACGGAGGAAACCCCTATTTTTCCTTCCGTCGGCGGAGCGGATCGGATGACAACGGACTCTACGGTCCGTCGTCATCCGATTCCCCATAGGGGAGAGCGGCGCTCTGACAGGGCGGTCCCTGCACAGTGTGCGGGGACCGCCCAGTCATCCGTCGGCTCAGCGGGGATCAACGGAGCGATCCCCGCTGAGCAAGCGGAGCTTCACGGGGCGGATCTGCACGGATCCGTCCCGTGTGAAAGAGGCCTTAAGGGGACTGAATACAAAAACATGCCACACTTTTCAGATATTTATTTGTAAAAAAATGTTGAAAACCATTTATTATTTTCCTTCCACTTCACAAATATGTGCAATTTTGTGTTGTTCTATCACATAAAATACATTTACCTTTTTGGTTGTAACATGACAAAATGTGGAAAAAGGGGTTATGAATACTTTTTCAAGGCACTGTAGCAAAATAAAGCATTGGAAAAAGCGATGATGGTGTGACAAAACAGTATTTCACTGTAACCAATCAGATTTTGCCTGAACCCAAAATCTACCCAGGATTGTTTTTTTTAATCACTTGCCGACCGCCGGGTCCCGGGAACTCTATGTTCCCGGGCGACCTGCGATTGTGGTCGGCAAGAGCAGAACAGGGGAATGCCTTTGTAAACAAGGCATTCCCCTATTCTGCCTAGTGACACTGTCACTGATGACCGTTTCCCGTGATCGGGAACGGTCATCAGTGACGTGTCACGTGTAGCCACGCCCCCTAACAGTAAGAATCACTCCCTAGGAAACGCTTAACCCCTGCAGCGCCACCTAGTGGTTAACCCCTTCATTGCCAGTGTCATTTTTACAGTAAGCAGTGCATTTTTATAGCACTGATCACTGTAAAAATGACAATGGTCCCAAAATGGTGTCAAAAGTGTCCAATGTGTCCGCCATAATGTCACAGTCACAATAAAAATCGCTGATCGCCGCCATAATATTTTGTAGAGGCTATAACTTTTGTGCAAACCAATCAATAAGCGCTTATTGCGATTTTTTTACCAAAAATATGTAGAGGAATACGTATCAGACTAAACTGTGGAAAAAAAAGTTTTTTTATATATTTTTGGGGATATTTATTATAGCAAAAAGTAAAAAATACTGCATTTTTTTCAAAATTGTCGCTGTATTTTTGTTTATAGCGCAAAAAAAAAAAAAAACGCAGATGTGATCAAATACCACCAAAAGAAAGCTCTATTTGTGTGGAAAAAAGGACGTCAATTTTTTTTGGGAGTCACGTCGCACGATTGCGCAATTGTCAGTTAAAGCGACGCTGTGCCGAATCGCAAAAAGTGGCCTGGTCTTTGACCACCAAAATGGTCCGGGGCTCAAGCGGTTAAAGACCGCCCACCGCACATATACTGCTGCTCTATTGCATGAAACTACATACCTGTACGTAGTTTCATGCAATAGATACTGTGGGCGTGCACGCGCGATGTTCACCGGTCACCTCTGATCGCTGCACAGAGAGGCAGAACAGGGATCTGCCTATGTAAACAAGACAGATCCCTGTTCTGCTGTACCTAGTGATCAGGAGCAGCGATCTCTGTGTTGTTCCAGTGAGCCCACCCCCCACACAGTTAGAACACACCCAGGGAACCCCTTTCTCGCCCCCTAGTGTTAACCCCTTCCCTGACAGTGTAATTTATATATTAATCAGTGCATTTTTTTGCACTAATCACTGTAATAATGTCACTGGTCCCCAAAAAGTGTCACTTGGGGTCAGATTTGTCCGCCGCAATGTCGCAGTCCCACTAAATATCGCAGATCGCCGCCATTACCAGTAAAAACATTAAAAAAACAAACGCCCCTAAATCTATCCCCTATTTTGTAGACGCTATAACATTTACGCCAACCAATCAATATACGCTTATTGCAATTTTTTTTACCAAAAATATGTAGCAGAATACATATTGGCCTAAACTGATGAAGAAATAATTTTTTGATATTTTTTTTGTATATGTATTATAGCAGAAAGTAAAAAATATATATTTTTTTCCAAAATTGTCAGTCTTTTTTTGTTTATATTGCAAAAAATAAAAACCGCAGAGGTGATCAAATACCACCAAAATAAAGCTATATTTGTGGGAAAACAAGGACATCAATTTTGTTTGGGTATGCCGTCGCACGACCGTGCAATTGTCAGTTAAAGCGGCACAGGTCATTAAGGGGGTAAAACCTTCCGGGGCTGAAGTAGTTAAAGAAGATCTTTACCCTCCTAACCACTTCCTTACTGGGCACTTATACCCCCTTCCTGCCCAGGCGAAATTTCAGCTTTCAGCACTGTCACGCTTTGAATGACAATTGCACAGTCGTGCGACGTGGCTCCCAAACAAAATTGATGTCCTTTTTTTCCCACAAATGGAACTTTCTTTTGGAGGTATTTGATCATTTCTGCGGTTTTTATTTTTTGCGCTATAAACAAAAAAAGACTGACAATTTTGAAAAAAAAAAACACAATATTTTTTACTTTTTGCTATAATAAATATCCCAATTTTTTTAAAAAAACTATTTTTTTTCTCAGTTTAGGCCGATACGTATTCTTCTACATATTTTTGCTAAAAAAAAAAAAACGCAATAAGCGTACAGTGATTGGTTTGCGCAAAAGTTATAGCGCCTACAAAATAGGGGATAGAATTCTGACATTTTTTTTATTATTTTTTTTTTACTAGTAATGGCGGCGATCTGCGATTTTTATTGTGACTGCGACATTATGGCGGACACATCGGACACCTTTGACACATTTTTGGGACCATTCACATTTATACAGCGAACAGTGCTATAAATATGCACTGATTACTGTATAAATGTAACTGGCAGGGAAGGGATTAACACTAGGGGGCGAGGAAGGGGTTAAATGTGTTCCCTGGGAGTGATTCTTACTGTGGGGGGAGGGGACTGACTGGGGGAGGAGACCGATGGTTGTCCCTATGTACAAGGGACACACCATCGGTCTCCTCTCCCTAGCAGGACGTGGATCTCTGTGTTTACACACAGAGATCCACGTCCCTGGCTCTGTGACAGCCGATCGCGGGTACCTGGCGGACATCGCGGTCGCCAGGCACGCGCATCGTCACCCGCGTGACACAGCTTTTCCCCGATGCACACCCGCGGCGGCGCGCATCGCGGAAGTAAACAGGACGACGTCCATGGACGTCCTCCCCGCAGGAAGGCGCCGCCAGGTAGACGTCTTTTGTCTATAGCGTGGGCGCCAAGTTGTTAATAAAGTTCCTGACTCTCGTCCTGTAAATGAATAGTGCTGTTTTTTTTTGTTTACCTTTTTTTAACCCCTTCCTGACGCCACCTCCTGGCCATTTGGGTCATGTGACTGCTGTAATTGGCTGTCAAAGCGGTCACATGATCGGAAAGCTCCCGACTGCAAGTATGCATTAAGAGCTTTCCAGTCTTTGCCGGTGACTGTGGTGCGTGCTCTAAGCACAGAAAACTGTTCCCCATATATGCGGCTTCTCAGCGTTTAAGCCCACCCGCCGAGAGGCTGCATATATGTGCCACATCGACGGGAAGAGATTAAAGAAACGTGTCTGCCCCCCCCATGTATTCACTCGCCTAGGCGAATGACGTGCACAGTGCTCACTGTGCCTCCTGGGATATGCACATCATGCTGTGTATCTCAGGAGGCATAGTGCTTAATTTACAAAGGAGGAGGGGGGGCGGGCCTAGCCGCGAGTCATTGGGAGGCCCGTCTGCTGAACCCGGAAGAGCCGGTGGGCCTCTCGATGACATCACAAACAACATGGTGGCACAGGATCGAGCAGTAGCAGAAGACAGGATCTCAGCAGGACAATACTGGATCCTCTTGGTTGGTAAAGATCTAAAATGTGCACAACCACCTACCGGTTAGTGGGGGTAAAAAAACAAAATGGGGGAGGGGGTTTGGGGAAGATCCACTTTAAGTTTTGAAAAGAGTGCAGAAGGATTAGAGTAGCCTTTCTCAACCCTTGCCCCAGAGGTATCCCTGAAATAATTTTCAGTTCTCTGGGAATCCTTGATAAAACCAATTCATTGGTGGTTGGTAAGATAAATGCCCCTTACAATGGTGGTCAGTAGAAGGAATGCCTCCCTTACAGTGAGTGTCAGAACTATATCCTTCCAGACAGATAAAAAGTTAATTGGTGTCATGCTGTTTGCTCTGCCAAATGGAATTATACAGGTGCCATCAGATGGGAGGTCAATCAGCCACAGCTCAAGGAACTCCTAGCAACCTTTGGAGGATTTGTAGGGTTGGGTTAGAGCCGCTATCAGGTTTTTATTGATGTGTGTGACTTCGTTGGGTGATTTTTTTTTCCTCGGAAGGAATGAGCCAAACTGCCCTGAGTTCAGCAAACCTCAAAGAAGTTTGATGCCTAGACCGAACCCCATTGAAATCAATAGGAGCCAAATCTGTCAAATCAAAAAATGGCCATTTTCTGGACTAATAGGCAAAGGGTTGTACAAACACAGTGTTTAAGGCAGGCCACGAGTTGCAGGAAAGAAAATTGTTTGATTCCCCCATCAACACAGTCAGTGTTAAAAGGGGAATCCCTGCCGCAGAAATATTTTGTTCTCCCGGCGAACATAGTAATTTTTGCTAGCGGCTATAGCCGCTGGTAATAATTGCATGCTAGAAATCCAACATGCTGGTTGGTACAATCAGCCTGCTCATCCATGGTTCGAATCTGGTCAGATCCCTGCCGAACCGGCCGAGATTTGAACCTTCTATGGGCAGCTTAAAGGGGTTGTAAAGGTTCGTTTTTTATTTTCTAAATAGGTTCCTTTAAGCTAGTGCATTGTTGGTTCACTTACCTTTTCCTTTGATTTCCCTTCTAAATGTTTTTTTTCTTTGTCTGAATTTCTCACTTCCTGTTCCTCCTCAGTAAGCCTGCCCCCATCATCCAACCTACGGGGAGACGCTCACAGCGTCTCCCCGCAGGGATGTCGTCCCAAGGGAGGGGGCGAGCACGCTGACTAACCCCCAGTCAGAACGGCTCGGATGATGGTGGCAAGCTTACTGAGGAGGAACAGGAAGTGAGAAATTCAGACAAAGAAAAAAAAAATTAGAAGGGAAATCGAAGGAAAAGGTAAGTAAACCAACAATGCACTAGCTTAAAGGAACCTATTTAGAAAATAAAAAACAAACCTTTGCAAGGTTACAGAGGTTAATAGGGATTTCTTTTAAAGAAAAGCAGGCACAACTTTTACCCTTACTAACCCTCTTTTTTTGTGCCCCCCTGATATGGATGTCCTCTTGTTAGTGGGTGCTCAACTTCCCCAACTTCTGGACTAAGCCCCACTCACCTGCTGTCCCCTGTCCAACTGTCATGTCTTAGTGGCCAATAAGACCACCCTGATTGGACAGGTTTATAGCAGCTGGTGGGGCCTAAAAATCAAGGAACCTCTAGCAACCACGTTGTTGGCATTGTACATGGTGACATTGGTGAGACAACTGGCAGAGAAGAAACCTAAGGGACCATGGATTAGGTAGGTATTCCTCTCTATCATATTTCCCTAGACAAAATAAGTTTTTTATTCTGCATATGCTGGGGGGGGGGGGGGGTATAGTTTGGTGCTGTGTACTGTTTTTCTTGTACAGTATTAAGAGAAATAAATAGAACATTGAATAAAAATCCCCTCCGGTATTTTGGGAGGTGCGTGCTACTCTGGTGATGAAATCTCTCACATGCCACGTATGATGCAATACTATCCTGGGTATCATCCAGAAGACACTTATCTTTACTCTGTTTGCTTTATTTTAGTATTTCAAGCAAGTACTCAAGCACATTTATAAAAGACGGTGCTGTCTGTCCTTTATACACGTTTTTTCTGCTTTACTTGCTTTGGACTGTGAAGAAACTGGAGGGTCATTTATTTTAGTGAATGGGGAGAAAAGAAAGTCAGAAGGAGCAAGACACCTGTCACATGACTGGGAGAGATTTCCCCACACACTACCAAACAGGAAGTGAGGAGAAATTTCCAATAGTCACACAGACAGAAGCAGTTTTTTTTTATCAAGTTAGAACCCCTCTGGCGCTCTAATCCAATATAATCCTTCCCCACTCTATCCAAATATTTTAAATAAAAACCTTTTTTGCACACATTTTAGATTTGAAGATTAGTTAAAACCCCCCAAATATAATACATTTTCTGAAAGCAGAGACCAATTAACATTAGGCAAGCACCCACAATTTCCATACGGCTTCCTCATCTCACCTGAAGTGGCCTTCTCGGTCTAGGTGCTGTCAGGCTCCCATTGCTTTGAATAGGACTTCCCACCCGTAACTATTCGCAGGGATCCCAGCCGAGTTTTCTGCAAGTAATCGGAAATGTCCCCACTCGCAAAATTTTGTGTGAGACGACCTTGTATGGCAGAGCAAAGCCCACGCTTCTTCCTTTCTCATCTATGTGGGAATGACCTTTCCCCACTGCCCGAAGCCACCTGGGATATCTGCGTCACGCATCCCAGGTGGCTTCAGGGATATGTAGCACACACTGAGCATGTGTGGAGCTTCATCAGGGGCCAGCTTCTAGGGCCCCCCAAAGAGAAAGCCAGCCTCCTGATGATGCCCAAAAATAAGATGCCCAGATAGCAAGATTAACTTGCCACAAATTTGTGGTAGTGTTGAATTGTAAGTCTGTTAACTTGCTGCACATTTTCACTGGCAAGTTGTACACTTGCAGAGCACTTGAAGCAAAAGTTCTAGTTGACACTTTTCCAATTTTGGAGCAAATTTGCGTGGCAAGTCTCTAGCAAGAGAAAAGTTGTAGTGGTGAGTCTACAGCAAGAGCTCTGCAAGTCACAGTGACCCCTGTGGTGGGATGACTATTGCACAACATAACTGAACCAGAACTTGCAGCAGACTTGCAGAATGTTTGCAATGAAAGTTGATCTGGAGTCATGTAATGTGGACTTGCTGCAATTGTGCAACAAACTTGAGAAGTCTGGCAAGTCTAGCAATAACTTAGGAATTAATTTTCAAACTTGCAGCTCAATTGCTTGCTATCTGGGTGGTGGTGGTGTGGGACACATGCATGCGATAGACAACAGCAGGACAAGCGCTTTGTGAGTAAGCATGCTACTGCAGTTTAGAAGGGGTTATAATCGAAATTACCCGGGAGGGGGGGGTGAAGTGGATTTCCACCCTAATTTTTTTTTACATATTTACAGTCCTTTAATAGTATTAATAAACATTTGGGGAAAATATTTTTTTTTACTTGCTATGTAGTGGCTCCTAATCTGCCACTTCCGGGTCCGCGGCGCTCCGCATCACTTCCACCCTTGCCTGTGCTTCTGAAAAATGGGAGTTATTTCCCAGGAGTCAGTGGGCAGTACTGTGAGCAAAAACTGCGTTATTTCCCAACAGGAAATTACGCGATTTAAGGCAGATCACATCTATGTTGCCATAACACCGGGACGGGGACCTTACTACGTCGCCGCCTGTTATGGCAAGTTTCTAAACAATCGGCACTATGGCAGGTGGAGCATGGTTACCCAGCATGCGCCTCTCCATCAAAATTCCAGGAAGAGGTTGCAATCGGACTTCACATGCCCACAATCATCATGGCAATGGCCAGAAGAGGATTTTCTTAATTGTAAGTATAAAAAAATATATAAAATTCAGATCCACTAGCAAACAAATATAAACTTGATTTTGGTTATTAATGCATTATGATGGGATGCCTGAAAAAAAAGTTGTGGCCGGAAGTCCGCTTTAACTTTCACACTAAAGCGCTGGATGCGCTGGCGGTATAGCGGTGCTATTTTTATCGCCGCTATACCGTTGTTTTTGCCGAGATTTGCAGGCGCTAGCGGGGTGATTTTAACCCCCGCTAGCGGCAGAAAAAGGGTTAAAAACGCCCGCAATAACGCCTCTTTGCAGCGTTTTGCGGGCATTTTGGAGGCGCTACCCCATTGATTTCAATGAGCAGGGGCACTATAGGAGTGGTATATTTACCACTCCTATCGCGCCTCAAAGATGTGGCTTGCAGGAGTTTTTTTAGCCTCCGGCCAGCGCACCGATCCAGTGTGAAAGCCCTCGGGCTTTCACATTGGATACAAAGTAGCGTTTTTTTTCAGAGCGCTTTGCAGGCGCTATTTTTAGCGCAATAGCGCCTCAGTGTGAAAGGGGCCTTAGTAAGGTTCCTCACCAAACTGGCCCAATAGTGTATACAAGACTGGTGGGGACGCTAGGTGTGGGGGCTCCTTCAGGCCCAGAAGTAAAGTGAATGGACCTATGTACTTTGTTTAAGAACTGAGTATCATGTTAGTGCTAAAAAATACAGGAAATAATAATGATGGTGTATGACTAATGCCTGGGAAAGCCTGCTGCAGCTGTTAGCAATGAGGCCAGTGAAATGGTCTTGAGGAGTCCTGACTGCAGCTGAAACATGCATCGTGAATATGTATGTGGACTTGATATGGAATAAATATGAGTCACTGCTAGGGGGGGAGCAGGGAGCCCCAGGCATGACCATGGAGCATTAATAAGATTTCCACAGATGTGTGTGTTCTCGCTGGCTCCCGCGCTCTCGTTTTTTATGTGGATCTGTTGAATGTTGCTCTCAGGAAAGTCAAATCTCAGGCAAAATAAAACACAGTCGAGCTCTGTGCAAGCTTTCCCACATACCACTGCCAATGTAAATTAGAGTGACTGTGACCCGCCTGCAACCCAGCTATTCCAGCGCTCCGACACCACTGATACTACGATATGGAAAAATACTAAGCCCGGGAATAAACGAAGAGCTGCTTTTATTTGCTTAAAATTATCATGTGGGGAACACTGGCAAAAAACCTGTGGTGTCCCTGTAATGGGTCATCCCAGGCTATAGAGGTAGCTGGTGCTGCCCTAGGCAACAGGAGAAAATATGTCAAAATAAGCCATGCTAGGCAAACATGCCTTCACATCAAGCTCACATAGTGGAGTATTTGTTCTGCATTCATTTTCTTCTCTTACATTTATCTCCTTTTATTTAATGTTTTACTTCGCTAGGTTTTACAGGAGGCCCTGGTTGTTTGACTCAAACACAGGATCTCTGTAAGAAAGGCTTGTTTTAGACCTTGTTCACATGGGTGTAAAGTTGACGCCTGTGCGAGGGCCGTCAAATTGGAAGCAGCAGCTGTGTATGTGCAGCCGCTGCATCCCAACTGACATTAACCACTTGCCGACCACATAACTAACATATATGGCAGCAAGGTGGCACTGCTGCGCCAGATCACGTACCCAATACATGATCCAACACTTCTGGGTAGAGGCTGCGCATGTGCGCTGCCGGAGGTCCGCTACTGCTGTGATTATACACAGCGGGAGCTAATCTGCCGGTACCATGGACTCGATGTCTGCCGGAAACCTGCTGCCCATTCAGTACAGAGGCAGAACAGCAGTCTGCCTATGTAAACAAGGCAGACTGCTGTTCTGTCAGTAGGGAAGGCATGGATCCTGTCCCAGATAGCAAGCTGCAAGTTGAAAAAGACTTGCAAAGCTATCGCTAGACTTGCCAGGCATCACAAGTTTGTTGCACAATTGCAGCAAGTCCGCATTCCATGGCTCCTGATCAACTTTCTTTGCAAATATTCTGCAAGTCTGCAGCAAAAACTGGTTCGGTTATGTTCTGCAATAGTCATCCCACCACAGGGGGCACTGTGGCTGAATTTTCATGCTGCAGACTTGCAGAGCTCTTGTTGTAGACTCACCACTGCAACTTTGCTCTTGCTAGACACCTGTTATGCAAATTTGCTACAAATTGGAAAAGTGTCAACTAGAACTTGTGCTTCAAGTGCTCTGCAAGTGTATAACTTGCCAGTGAAAATGTGCTGCAAGTTAACACACTAATGCCGCGTACAGACGATCGGACATTCAGACAACAAAAGCGTGAATTTTTTTCCAACGGATGGCTCAAACTTGTCATGCATACACACGGTCACACAAATGTTGTTGGAAATTCTGAACGCCAAGAACGCGGCACTGTTAAAGGGAAGTTCAATACCAGTAGTGTTAGTAGAGGTTTGGTGAGAGACGATTCGCGCTTTTCAGCCTTGTGCTTTTCAGTTGGTTACAGCGTGATGAATGTGCGATCTCCATTACGAACGCTAGTTTTACCAGACCAAGCGCTTCCGTCTCGTACTTGATTCAGAGCATGCGTGGAATTTTCCCCGCTGACAGCTGAATGTAAAAAAAATAAAAAATCTGGGGAAAAAACGACACCCCCCCCCAATACATGCCTTTGGGTTTGGTATGGATTTTAAAGGGAATCCCACGCCAAAATAATAAAAAAAATTGCTGTGCCCCCCCCCCCCAAAATCCATACCAGACCCTTATCCGAGCATGCAGCCCGGCAGGTCAGGAAAGGGAGGGGAAGAGTGAGCGCCCCCCCATCCTGAACCATACCAGGCCACATGCCCTCAATATGGGGGGGTGCTTTGGGGCAGGGAAGCTTATCAACATGGGGCAGAGCCCCCTGCCCCATAGCACCCCACCCTAGGTTGAGGGCATGTGACCTGGTATAGTTCGGGGGGGGTGCTCACTCGTCCCCTCCCTTTCCTGATCTGCTGGGCTCCTTGACAGCTGATGACTCATCGGTTGTTAAAGACCTGGTATGGATTCGGGGGGTAAACCCCACACCATTTTTTTCCCCCAATTTTTTTTTATTTCCAGCACTTATTTTTTACACATTCAGCTGTCAGCAGGGAAGACTCATCGGTTGTTAAGGACACAGCGGCCGGCCCGCTCCTTAATGACCAGCTCAAATTCACACTTTACTAACACGCTGCAACCCCGCTGCAAACGTGTCGCAACCGCATGCCAGTGCCATTTCGGCACGTTACTATAGACTTGAATGGGAGGCGTTGAAAGGCTTCATATGCCTCCTGACTCAACATGAGGCTTAAATTTTGAAGCAAAGTGACACAACGCTAACACTTCATGTTTTGATAATGAGAACAGCACTGTGTGCTGTCCGTTGTATCATTTGCATAGGCGTTTGAGAGGCATTTTTAACGCCCCTCAAATGCCTGCGTTTAAAGCCCTTTCACGTTAGCAGTATAGTGCCGCTATATATTTTAGCGACGCTTTACCGTCGTTTTATCGGCACTATTCGGCCACTAGCGGAGTGCTTTTAACCACCGCTAGTGGCCGAAGAAAGGGTTAAATGTACCATAAAAGCACCACTGCCGAAGCGCTTTGCAGGCAGCGGTGCCCATTCATTTCAATGGGCAGGGGCAGTGGAGGAGCGGTGTATACACTGCTCCTCCATCGCCCCAAAGATGCTGCTTGCAGGACTTTTTTTAACGTCCTGTCAGCACAGCGCCCCAGTGTGAAAGCACTTGGAATTTCACACTGGGGAGCATTGAGACGTTTTTCAGGTGCTTTACAGGCGCTATGTGTAGCGCTAAAATGCCTGAAAAACACCTCATGTGTGAAAGGGGTCTTAATGCCAGTGTAAACTTAGCCTAACATGCATAAGCTCCTTTGGATTCCCAACAGGGACTCTTTGCATGATGATTGTATGCTCTCTCCACAAAGATAGGGTATAACATGCTTTCCTTTAATTATTCCTACTTTGTGTATACAGTGCCCCTATAGTCCACAGGCTAAATGGAACCATTTGTATCAGTCTGATCCTGAAGAGCGAATGGACATCCTCCCACACTGGTCTTTTAATTGGCCCCACTGTGTGCATAATAAAGGGAAGGGGTCTGCAAGATCCTTCGTGGATAAAATGTTCCACTTAGCCCACAGAGTAATTTGTATTAAATGGGCACTATACTAATTCAGAAAATAAAATACAATGTTAAATCAGATTTTGAGCAAAGTTAGCTTTTTAAATGCCCTCCCCCTTACTTGCTGAACCCTGTACGTAGCAAAGAAATAGGTAATATACTCTCCTCCGATGCCAGGGGGTGAAATCTTTTTCCTGACCACAAGCTCCAGGGAATACTTAGCACTCCAAATCTAATGAGAAGACACTGCAGCACAGTGTTGGAAGCATCTTCTCAGCAAAATATGGATTACTCACCATTCCCTGGAACTCACCATAGAAAGGATGGCGTCACCTTCACCTAGGAACCGGAGGAAAGGTAAGTATACTATCTAACCCTTAGGCCTCATGCCCACTGGCGTTTTTACAGCTGCGTTTTTTGCAGCTTAAAAACGCCTGTCCATGTTATTGTAAATATATATTTTTTTTTTTTTGGAAAAAAAAAACAAAAAATGTCGGAGCTAAAAACGCGACCGCGCGTTAGTGCGCGTTTTTGAGCGTTTTTTGACGCTCGCGTTTTTTTCTGCCTAATTCTGACGCTGAGGAACGCACTGGTCCTGGGTTTTTTTTACAGCTTAAAAACGTCTATGCTATTTGCAGCTCAAAAACGTCTAGGTGGGCATGAAGCTATAGACTAACATGGACAGGCGTTTTTAAGCTGTAAAAAACGCTCAAAAACGCGGCTGTAAAAACGTCCGTGGGCATGAGGCCTTACCCCCCCCCATACAGTTTTTTTATGTTGCTTTGATAAAATGAGTAGGGGGGCCTTCTCAAAAAGTGGACCTTGCATTTTAGCTGAAAAGTCCGCTTTAAAGTTGCATGAGATTTATACATTTCAGCCTATATGTCTACTTTAACCCTCTCTTTCTGCTGACCGCTAGAACAGCTTACATAGGGCAGAGTTTAGAACAGCCAGTCATAAATGGGAGCCAGACTACATATGCTAAGGAGGCGGAATGGGAACTCAGAAGCAAGTAGCCATACGCAATTTGCTATCACTGCTTAAAGTATAATTAAAGGCAAAACTTTTTTTTGTTTTGGACAGAGTGGAGATGGATTAGAACACCTATTAGGCTTTTTTTTTGCAATCTTTGCCTCTGTTACAGAGATTCACACTCTCTATTTGTCCTGTTTATCATTATCATCAAAAAGTGAAAGTAAAGAAAACCCCAAATTTTTGGTTGTCCCCAGAAAGGTAATGAAGGGGTAGTTTTCCAATGAGGACACTAGTTCTGGTGACCTGGGGGTCCCCAAGGAATTATTTTAATTTGTGGAGATTAGCTCTCACTTCCTGTTTTGGCTATGAGACAGGAAGTGAAGGTAAATCTCCCCAATGGGACCCAGGTGGCAAACAAACTGACAGGAGTTATAACCCTCCCTAATGCCGCGTACACACGATCGGAAATTCCAACAACAAATGTTTGATGTGAGCTTTTTGTCGGAAATTTCGACCGTGTGTAGGCTCCATCGGACATTTGCTGTCGGAATTTCTGACAACAAAAATTTGAGAGCTGGTTCTCAAATTTTCCGTCAAGAAAACATCTCGTCGGAAATGCAGATCGTCTGTATGCAATTCCGACGCACAAATAAACACGTATGCTCAGAATCAAGCAGAAGAGCCGAACTGCCTATTGATCTTGGCTCATCCCACGTCTTGTACGTCACCGCGTTCTTGACGTTCGGAATTTCCGACAAGATTTGTGTGACCGTGTGTATGCAACACAAGTTTGAGCCAACATTCCATCGGAAAAAAATCCACGGTTTTGTTGTCGGAATTTCCGATTGTGTGTACGCGGCATTACTCTAGTCAAAATGAAAAAAAAAACGTTTTTCCCATAGTTCTACTTTAAAGAAGGTAAGTTTCTATTGCATTTTGGAAATATATATATTTTTTAACTGGATCAGACCTGCACAGCTATTCAATGCTGAAGTGGTATGGTCAAACAGGTAGGAGGTGCATTTCAGTCTAAACATATGTGAAATAGACATCAGAATAATTAATCTTTGTTTACATTACCTGTTGTTGATGTACATTTGGGTACTGCAGTCCAGGCATTTGCTGACTTTGCTGCATCTTTGAAATCATCATCTTTTGCTGGAAACCTCCTGACCTTGGAAGTGCTTGATTGGCAGTCAAGGGATTGACCTGCTGTACTTGTTCATGCTGCTGTGATGTGGAAGAATTTTGCTGTTGTGAGAATGGTAACATTGGTTTACTCTGTGGCACCAAACCAGATGACGCTTGTTGGTTAGTTCGCTCAGGGCTGTAGCGGAACATAGGTTTTGTAAGGCTATGGTGATGCTCTTCAGGCAAATGACTGGAATTGACTGAGCCCTTGTTAGAATCGTGAGGTTTCATCAAGTCATGTGAGGCACTCTGGGCACTAGAGTTATTTTTATAGAGGTAGCTATTAACTGTTTTTGGCTGATTTCCACTTACAGAAGCTCCACTCATTGAGGTACCATGAGGACTTAACTGTTGCTGCCGAAAAGGGCTGGGGACTTTCTCCATCCCATACTGTCTTGAAGACTGTCCGGTGGCTGGGACACTTGCCCAGCTTGTGGATGGATTCGTCTGCTGTATTATGTTATGCTGCCGGTTGGCAGCTATCTGTTTCAACTGTTGAGCGTGAGATAGCTCCTGCCAGTTGTTCAGACGGTTGGAACAAGATGACCCTTGTGGTTGGCCTTGACTGGGGAGAGTGCTAGGAGAAGATGTCGAAGGGGAACTAGACATGGAAAAAGTTGGCCCTGTTGATGAAGGCCTTATTTGTGGTGATCCAACCCGTGTATGATTCATACACTGTGGGAATTCGCTTTTAATTACTTTGTCCAATGGTGCAGATGTTGATGAACTTCTTTGGTTATGTTGATCAATGTCTATGTTAAATGGTTCATCTTGCTTAATTGTTATGTTTATCATGTTCTGCAGTTCAAGATCAGTCATTGGTGGCACAGAAATATAAGTGAATTCGCTGAACAATTCTTGGAGATCTGGATCCATAAGTTGCTCTCCAGAGTCATCTCCATACCTAAAAGAGTTTTCATGAGATATCCGATGGTCAATATTGTTGCCACATGATATACTCTCTCCAGGTTCTTTCTTTATACCTTTTAATGTTGAGTTAAATAAATCAGCCTCACAATTACTGGTTGCATTGCTGTTTTTTCTATGTAAGGCTTGCTCCATTGGTAAGAGTCTATTAACTGACTGGTTCACTCCATCGACTCCATGATACATGTTCTGCCCGGCTGCTAAGCAGTCATTGCTACGAATTTTCTTAAAGTCAAGGAATGAGTTATCCAAGACACCATTGGATCTCTTGCTGTTGGTTGGAGATACATTCACCACCAGTCTCCTCTTCAACGAACCTTGAAGCTAACAAAGAAGACAAAAGCAAAGTTAGCAAAGTATAACTTTAAGGTATTAAATACATCCAGTAGCCAATGCACTACTGTAATATTTCCCAATCTTTGGTTAATGTACCATCAACATTAACTTTGCATAGTTTAATGAGAATTTCCTATCCGTAATCACTGGTCTTGCCCATAGGTTGCCATGAGTACAGATCACCTTCTTAACCATGCTTACCTAAAGATGCTGCATTATGGCCTACATGAAGGACAGTATCTAATCAGGAATTCTGCTCCCTCTAAAATGGCTTGTGCTATTAAAATGGACTACTTTGGTCCATGGTTTAAAGCTGAACCCCAAGAAGATATAAAAACACAAATTTAATTCAGTTACAAATACTTTAACCACTTCAGGATTTTGAATGTAGGAGATATATCTTAAACATAAACAAAGGGTTTAGGACTCTCTCCTGCCGCCACTCTCCCCACTGCGGTTACTGGAAAATATGGAATTGCTATGTATTAGGCCCCTTCCACACGGGGACGGATCCGTCAGCGGCGTCCGCCAGCTCAGCGGGAGATCTCTCCGTTGATCTCCGCTGAGCCGGCAGATGACAGGTCCCTCTCTGCTCACTGTGCGGGGAGGGGCTTGTCGAGTGCCGCTGCTTGCTATGGAGAGATCGGACGAAAACGGACAGCATGTCCGTTTAGATCAGATCTCACCCGATCCGATCCGCCATGGACGGATGGCAACTTACATAGCCAGAGTGGCTGTCAAAATGCTCCTGTGTAAAATGACACTTGCAAATAGTCTGCAAATGTCACTGAGTAATACAGTGTCACAATGTATTGTTACACTGTAGTAACTACTTCATTCGCATGTAGATACGTGAAAAAGATTTCTAAAAAAAAATATGTATGCCTATTCAACTGCTTGTTAACACTTAGTTAAGCCTAATTAGCCCCAATTAACCTCTTCCTCCCTATCTACCCTTAACTATTCATTTTGTTATTTATTTTTTCCCATTCTAATAAAAAAAATGTTTTGCATGTTAGTTGTTGTCATGTGTACTATGCTAGGCACACTACAAATCCCATAGTCCATCTTGGGAGTGAGCAAGAGAGGATGGCTACGTTCCTACATACAGTGGGACCAAGGAAAATACATGTAGCCCTCCTCTAACAGGAAGTCAGATCACAGTAGCAATAAAAAAAAGAAAATAGAATTTGGAGGAGGCTGGGAGCAACAGAAGGGACTTTTTTTGAGTTAATGCATACTTAAATGGATATTTTTTTAAGTTAGAATTTATTGTCACTTTTAAAGTGGTTCTAAAGGCAAAAGGATTTTTATCTTAATGCATCCTATGCAATAAGATAAAAACCTTCTGTTTGCAGAAGCCCCCCTCATACTTACCTGAGCCCCATCTTGATCCAGCGATGTTGCAAGAGAGACTCAGCTGTCCAGGACCCTACCTCCTGATTGGCTGAGACACACAGCGGGCACCATTGGCTCCCACTGCTGTCAAAGTCAGTGAGCCAATGAGGAGAGAGAGGGGTGGGGCTGAGCTGCGGCTCCGTGTCTGAATAGACATACAGAGCAGCAGCTTGGCTCGGGTGCCCCCATAGCAAGCTACGGGGCACTCTGCAGGAAGGAGGGGCCAGGAGCACCAAAGAGGGACCTGAGAAGCGGAGGATCTGGGCTGCTCTGTGCAAAACCACTGCAACAGAGCAGGTAAGTATAGAGATTTTTTTGTCTACAGCATTGCTCCTGTTTCTTCTTGATGGAGGCTGCCATTTTGCTGAAACCCAGAACCCTGAGCTGCAGTAAATCTATAGGCCGTCAGCAGATCAGCCTCTACATTTATGGCACAGTGCCAAAAAATAGAGAGCAACCGAGGATGTGCAGAGCAGGGTGAGACAGTGTATTACTAGATTTTAAACAGTATATGCATTTATTTTTAATGTTTTACTAGCTATACCTGCAAAAGGGGCCAACCTGAAGTGATCCAGCAGGTCTTAATTTTCTAACTAAAGTTACACTTTAACCACTGGCCAATACAGGGCATTTTCACCCCCTTCCTGGCCAGATCAATTTTTTGTTTTCAGCGGCGTCGCAATTTGAATGACATCTGCGCGGTCGTGCGACGTGGCTCCGAAACAAAATTGACAATTTTATTTTTTGATTTAATAAATATCACTTTTTTTTTCCCTCAGTTTAGGCCGATATGCATTCTTCTACATAATTTTGGTAAAAAAAAAAATCGCAATAAGCGTGTATTGATTGGTTTGCGCAAGTTATAGCGCCTACAAAATAGGGGATAGATTTATTGCATTTTTATTAATTTTTTTACTAGTAATGGCGGCGATCTGCAATTTTTATTGTGACCGTGACATTGCGACGGACATATCGGACACTTTTGACACATTTTTGGGACCATTCGCATTTATACAGCGATTAGTGCTATAAAACTGCACTGATTACTGTGTAAATGTGACTGGCAGGGAAGGGGTTAACACTAGGGGGCGCTGAAGAGGTTAAATATGTTCCCTAGTGAGTGATTCTAACTGTAGGGGGAGGGGACTCACAAGGGGAGGAGACCGATCTGTGTTCCTCTGTACTGGGAACACACATCGGTCTCCTCACCTCTGACAGGACATGGATCTGTGTGTTTACGCACACACAGATCCACGGTCCTGCCGTGATTGTGGGCAATCGTGGGTGCCTGGCGGACATTGCGGCTGCCCAGCACTGTGTCCCGAGCGATGCTGCAGGCACGCGCCCCCTAGACAGCCAGGATGCCCAGGACGTCATATGACGTCCACCCAGGATGGGAGATCCCTCTTGTGGACGTCATTTGACTATGGGCGGGACCTGAAGTGGTTAAAGGCTAAGTTCAATTTTGTTCATCTCTTTTTTTTTTTTTATTCCAGATCCCCTATGTGCCAATATAGCATTAATGTACTTATTTTGCAAAAATAAAACAGCATCCCATTAATTCTACAAAGGCTTACCTCACTTTCTTCAAAGCTGTTTAAACACACTGCTTGTTTATTTATGGTTAGACTTTAGGTCATGACAGAGGAGGGAGTTGACCAGCTGATCTCATTAGCACACACCCTGCATCATCTACCCTCAGCTGCTCAACTCCTTTCTGTGTCATGACCTAAAGTCTGTGCAAGAAGCAAGGCAGAAGTAATGGAAAGTGTTTTTAAACAGCCATGAGGTGTCAGGTCACCTGAGGCCAGTTGACAGATGCACACCGTTGGGCACAGTAGTGCACCGCTAAGGTAGTGGACCCTATGGCTGACTGCTGCGGATGGAACTCTGGGAGGTACAGGACAGCAGGTCCACTGGAGAAGGGACACGGGTTCCACTGGGAGCTAGAGCATAAGAGTCCCCAGGGGGAGGAGTCTATGAGCCAGCGGGTGTTCACCAGAGCCTCTAGTGGTGAGGATGGACTGCACTGCAACTGGCTCCAGGTAGCGGCCCCCAGATACTCCCAGCTCACGGTAGGCTACAGGAGGATAGAGAGGAAGCAGCAGCCCAGGAGAACAAGGGATAGCCAGGAGATAAGCCAAAGGGTGGGGCAACTATGAGACAAGGATAGACAGAGAACGCACCAAAGGTCAGGGTAACAAGCAGGCAGGGATAGTCAAAGAACAAGCCAAGATTGGTAACAGAAACAGACGTACAGCACACGGCAAGCAGCAGACAGGAAACCAAACACACAATATTGCTCGGGCAAGGTAGGCTTGGACAGCACAGTGTTAAA
This sequence comes from Rana muscosa, assembly GCA_029206835.1. Lineage (NCBI taxonomy): Eukaryota > Metazoa > Chordata > Amphibia > Anura > Ranidae > Rana > Rana muscosa. The sequence continues at coordinate 1,026,444,900 of CM055117.1, read as the reverse complement.
TAGTGTATCCTGTAGAGCAGTGGTTCTCAACCTGGGGGTCGGGACCCCCTCGGGGGTCAAATGACAATTTGCCAGGGGTCCCCGAATCCTGGGCTGTTCTTGAAGCCCGCATCGCTCTCCCAGCCTTTTTCCGGCCGCCCAGCAGGGCTGTCCCTGGAGTCTGTGGCCGCGCAGATGGGCTGTTCCTGGAGCACATGGCCGCCCACTCAGCCTCTTCGCAGCCACCCATTCAGTTCACATCATGGCTGGGGGGCAGAGACTAAGGGTCAGCTGACTGATTTCGGCATAGGTGTCACTGCTACGGGACACTACAAAGTCGGAGACACAGTGAGTAACACTACCTGCGATTATATTTGCCATTAAAAGCTCCAACTACAGTTCTTAGACAAGCAGATGACCTTGATCAAGAACACCAAAGTTGGCTGATCAGAACCCCCCCTGCACTGCCACTGATCCCAACCCCCCTGCACTGTCACTGATCTCACCCCCCCTGCACTGCCACTGATCCCACCCACCCCACCCCCACTGCCACTGATCCCACCCCCCCCACCAAGGAGTAAGAAAAGGAGTAAAAAATAAAAAAATAAAGAATACATGAAAAGAGGGGGAGGAACAAAGAAAAAGGGGGAGAAAGAATAAGAGAAAAAACAAGAAAGACGGCTAGAGAGAGGGATGGGGGAAAAAACAAGAAACTAGGATAGAGAGATAAAAGGGAAAAAAAGGAGAACAAAGAAAGAGTGGTACATCCTAAAATGTACCATAAGGGGTTTTAATACTGTACAAGTGGAAAGGACTCAGGGAGCGCTAAATGTCCATGGGTTAGGGACGCAAATTACTTGTCTTGCCTTGGGTGCTGACAACCCACGCTACGAAAATAATTTTACTGTTAGGGATCCCCACAACTTGGGAAATTTTATCAAGGGGTCAGGCTAGGGTGGAGCCACGCTGAGGGAAGATTACTTAACCATGCAGTTGTGAGAGTGCAGGCCCAAGGCTGATTCACAGACAAGAGGTAAGCAGACAGACAGGGCATGAAGGTATTACTGGCGATTCATGACATGAGGACAGTGAGGTAAGTGCGTACAGAAATAATACAAAGCTGTTTTATTTTTGCAAAAGAAGTACATTAATGCTGTATTTGTACATAGGGGAGCTGGAAATTATAAAAAAAATAAAAATAAAAGAAGGTGAACTTAGCCTTAAAGTAACGACAATGTTAAAGGTTATTATAAAGGAACAATAGCAGATGTGGTTAGAATTCCTTCAATGTATTTTTTACATACAATTAGCATAAACACCCAAATCTGTCCTTTAATTTATCTTTTGTAACAACTGCATTAATACACGGAGATGAAGACTCAGTGCTCCACAGTGCTTATATATCCGAATATAGGCTGGGTGAAGGTTGGTGACCAAGCTGTATTCTAAACTGCATTAGAAAAAAAAAAAAAGGAGGTCATCAAACTGGCTGTGCTTTCCTACCTGGATCAGAAGTTTGGCTGATTAGAATTACAAATGCTTGGGCAGGTAAAACATTTCCCATACATTTATTTCAACTGTGTATTTAGCCATTTGCCTTGAAGCTTGTTTTATATTACAGTTTTTCTTCTGGCAACAAAGTCCACTTCATTGGTGTCCTATAAACTGGAGAATTTCATGGCTGGCATGCTTATTTTTAAATCGTTAAATAACCCCCTCTTCTTTTTCATTGCAGGTAAATCATGAATTCCAAGCAGAGGCAATGTGCCATCATTAAATTCTTGACAAAGGAGGGGTGCAGGCTGTCCAACATCCACAGAAGGCTACAGAATGTTTATGGATATGGCACCATTGACAAGAGCAATGTACACAGATGGATGAAGAAGTGTAAAGAAGGGCAAACCAACACTGGAGACAAACAACGCAGTGGGAGACCAACTGCGACCACCAACACAAATCATTAGCGAGGGGAACTCAATGACGGCACATTGTTTCTGCTTGGAATTCATTATTTACATGCAATAAAAACAAAGAGGAAGAAAATTTACTATAGAGGAAGAGTTACTCTACCAACACCCTTCGTAAAAAAAGTGAAGCTGCCTTGCCCGAATCAAACAGATTCCTGCTCCATTTTCGAACCCGCCGTAAAAAGACAACTGGAGTCCAATGGGTTTCTATAAGTATCACAGTCACCTTTGTATTATACCCCTATTACATTCTCTGTTCAGCTTGGATATCTATACTCATGAAGAAAGCAACAGCAGCCTCTGGAAATGAATTGTGCAGGCTCTGTTGGCAACACATTCATCTATGAGAACTCAACTCGTAATCCGATATCGGCACTGCGAGATGAAAAATGCTCTCTGATGCCGTCAAAGCAAGTAGGGAATATGAGAAACTGAATGCAGTGAAAAGAAAGAAAGTAGAGCATTGCTCAGATCTTGTACAAAGTGGGTGTATTTGAGCCTTACGGTGATTGTTGCCGCATTAGTGCACTTGCAACAACACAGTTAAGTACTGTCTGTGATAGTTTTTTTTTTATTAGTTGCCCCAACAGTTTATTTTTCAGGACAAGCTTTCCAGGATATACCCCCTTCTTCTTGGTCCAAACAGTACTGCTTGGACCTAGACGAAGGAGATAGACCCTAGGAAGCTTGTCCTGAAAATGAATTATTAGTGAAAGCAATAAGAAAGTATCCTACGAACACTACTCAACTGTGTTGAGGTAAATGTCAGAAATCTCAGTTGTTTTCTCCTGTATCCAATTATCAGATTTTAAGTATTTCCCATTTCTGCATCTGTGGACCGTAGCATACTTCAGCAGATGCAGGTGGTCTAAGTAGAGCTAGCAATTGCCCACTTTGGCTAACGTCCAATGTATGGTCAAAATGTCTGCCAATTCTCTACTGACCACTTGCCCACTCAAGTGATCCCACGGTGCAATGAGCCCTGAAAAAAATCTATAGTGTTTGAACACACTTACATATTTCCTCCAATGGTGTAGAACAGCCTTTTTCAACGTCGTAAACACAGAGGAACCCTTGAAATAACTTTCCGAGCTCAGGGAACCCCTGATAAAAATCACTATATCTACAACTCATAATATATTAGTGTGATGGTCAGTGGGAAGAATGCTCCTTACACTTGTGGTCATTAGATGGAATTACCCCCTTACAGATAGCTCAATGGTGTCTGTGGGAACTTATCTGAGAGGCAGAAATTGCTCTTTGCTCAAGGAACCCTTAGCAACCTCTGGAGGAACCCTAGTTGAGAAACCCTGGTGTAGAACCTTAGGCCTTTTGCTACTCCCATATGCTAAAGCTGCCGCCATCTTTGCTTGCACTGTTTGCCCTTCTCTCTCTTACACTCATTTGTCAACAGTTTGAGTAATTTACAAATCCTGTGCTCAAGCACAAAACTACACATCTGCCTAAAGATATGAATGTGCATGGGCACGTAGGGGGGAAGCCTGCAGACTGTTATTGGAAAAGAAATCACTGCTGTCAAGGAAGGACTCCCGACAAGTGAAGGGCACTCTCCAGGAGGTGGGCGCATCATTGTCAAAGTCTACAATCAAGAGAAGACTTCACAATAGCAAATACAGAGGGTTCACCACAAGGTGCAAACGATCCATAAGCCTGAAGAGTAGAAAAGCCAGATTAGACTTATCTGAGAGGCTGAAATTGCTCATTGCTCAAGGAACCCTTAGCAACCTTTGGAGGAACCCTAGTTGAGAAACCCTGGTGTAGAACAAAGGAAGGCCATTTGCTACTCCCATATGCTAAAGCTGCCGCCATCTTTGCTTACACTATTTGCCCTTCTCTCACCCACACTCATTTGTCCACAGTTTGAGTAATTTACAAATCCTATGCCCATGCACAAAACTACACATCTGCCTAAAGATATGGATGTGCAAGGTCACATAGGGGGGAAGCCTGCAGACAAGCAAAAGCAACCACTGCTGACAAGGAGAATAAGCAACATCCTGCAAATTCCAGAATGTCTCTTGGCAAAAATGCTGCTGTGGCTGCCCATGCGTAGCATACAGTAGCTTAAAGATGCATCCTTAGTGCGATGGGTACAGAGTGTGTAGGGAAAGTGAATAAGCTACATTTCAATGTACTGAGGTGAGCTGTGCTTGGCTGAAAAGTTTTAAAAGTGTTAAAATTTCACTTTAGGTTAATTGGAATCCATTGCTGTGAACCTACATCATGCGTTCAAAAAAACTGTCCATGCAAGTGAAATAGGCCATTGTAAGGCTTAATGTACACGGGACGTTTTTACAACCTCTCCTGAACGATTTAACTTGACAGATAGTAACCCACGTTTAAAACGTTCGTTGTGCCGCGTTTAGATGCCGCGTTTAGCGGCGTTCCAGATTCGGCCAAATGCAGCAAAGTTGATTGGATGTCATTTCACAGTACAAATGGACAATGATCCAAAACACACTGCAAAAGCAACCCAGGAGCTTCTGAAGGAAAAGAAGTGGAATATTCTGCAATGGCTGAGTCAATCACCTGATCTCAACCTAATTGAGCATGCATTTCACTTGCTGAAGGCAAAACTAAAGGCAGAAAGACCAACAAAGAACAACTGAAGACAGCTGCAGTTAGAGCCTGGCAAAGCATCAGAAAGGAGGAAACCCTGTCTTTGGTAATGTCCATGGGTTCCAGACTTAAGGCAGTCATTGCAAGTAATGTATTCTCAACAAAATATTAAAAATGAACATTTTATTTATGATCATATTCATCTGTCCGAACACGTTTGAGCCCCTGAAAATGGGGGGACTGTGTATAAAAATGGCTGAAGTTCCTAAAATTTGTACTTGATATTTATGTTCAACCCCTTGAATTAAATTAAAGCTGAAAGTCTGCACTTCAAATTTATTTGGACTGTTTTGTTTTAATTTTATTCTGATGGCATACAGAGCCAAAAGTATGAAAATTGTGCCTCTGTTCAAATATATATGAACCTAACTGTATAAACCACCCTGGTAGAGTCACTTAAGCCCTGCACACACGATCGGTTTAACCAATGAAAACCGTCCGATGGATTGTTTTCATCAGACAAACCGATCGTGTATGGGACCCATCGGTCTTTTTTCCATCGGTTTTAAAAAATAGAACATGTTTTAAATTTTTCCGATGGATAAAAAACCGATCGAAAACTCCGATCGCCTATGGGCAAGTCCATCGGATAAAAAACCCACGCATGCTCAGAATCAAGTCGACGCATGCTCAGAAGCATTGAACTTCATTTTTCTCGGCTCATCGGAGTGTTTTACGTCACCGCGTTTGGAACGGTCAGTTTTTTGACTGATGGTGTGTAGGCAAGACTGATGGAAGTCAGCTTCATCGGATTTCCGATGGACAAAACCATCGGATTAGAATCTATAGGATATCCGATCGTGTGTACAAGGCTTTAGGCTAGCTGGTGAAATAGGACTTGTGGCTGGTGTCATTAATAGGAAAGAGATCATAAGGCAAGTGGTGACTTTACTTCCTGGCCTGTAAAGGACTGGTGGTTGTTAAATCTTCAGTCATTAGACGTGGGTGATAAAAAAGGAGGGGTGCATTGAGGATTGGCTCATTAAAGTGATACTAAACAATATTCTTATTATTCAAAAATATTCCATACACATCCAAGGCTTAATGGTCCTGTAATCTAATTTTCATGAAATTGTTTCTTACTGCGTTTTTCTGCCTCTTTGTAATGTCCTTTGTGAGATCTCAAACCTCTCCTTTCCCTCCTCACTTCTGTTTGTTTGGAATGAGCAGTGCATGTTAGTTGTGGTCAGATACACTGCTCTATGCACACTACACATCCCACAGTCTAAGAGAGCAAGAGAGGGGGGGTTACATTCCTACACATAGCGGGGCCATGGAGAACAAACGTAGCCACCCTCTAACAGGCAGTTGTATTACTGCAGCAAAGACATTTGGAGATGTGAAGGAGGCTGGGATCAACAGAAGGGACTTTTCTGAGTTAAAAAAACTTACTTGAAAATATTTTTTTAGTGTAGCAAGGTGTCACTTTTGAACGTAGCTTACAGACTACAATTTGTGCCTAAAAACAACTTAGCTCCCTCTGGTGTCCGTTTGTGTCATATTGCTGCAGTTTGTTTGGTTCAGTTATGACAAGAGCAAAGCATGATGGACATTGTAGTGCAAGAGACAGAGACTTTATTGCTGTGGGTTGGAAATAGACTACAATGCCCACAGCGCCACTGTGCTACCAAAGTGCATTGCGCCATGCACAGCCTGCTGGGGGAACTTACTTAAGGCTAAGTGAGGCCTTAGTCCGGCCTCTTGGGATGCCATCTTTCAACAGGCAAGAGGCCTGCTGTGAGTGTGCTAGGCCAAAGAAGCCTGGGCCTAAAGTTGCAGAGACCGGACCGCCGGACGGGAGGATCCTTGCCATAGCCTAGCCGATCCGACCAGAGAGGGACCGGTCTACAGTCCTCAGCATCTGGAGTCGCCCATCCACCGGCACCTTGTGAGTGGCTGCGTGGAGGACCAGGGATCTCAAGCTACAGAGAGACTGGGAGCCAAGAGGGGTCCAGATGGAGCATACCGGCGAGGCAAGGCCTCAATTGGTGAGAAGGCACTTGCCTATCCACATAGTTAACGGAGTTATTAAAAAAGAGGGTTTGCTTACAGCTCTACCCACGCTTGCTGGCATCTGCAATACCACAAGCGGGAATACACTACACCTTAGAGCTGTATAGCGGTGTGGGAGAACTGACGTTTCTGTTGCCGCTCCACTCTATACACCAAGTGATTGATTTTCTTCACCCTATTGTTGGATTACAAATAACTAAGTGCACCAACAGAGCTAGCAGAAGATTACCGGAAACTTGAAGGAACAATCATCAGTTCTCTTAATTTTTTTAATTGATACAACGGGACACGCACCAGTTGAGCTGCCCACTAGAGGGAGCCAAAAAGCTTGCAAACTCACATATGTGATACAACTGTTTGCATTACTTTTATTATTGCTTTGCTGTTTCAGTAACCTGGGTGGGACTTGGCGGAGAGGTATCCCATTGCTGGTGTCATTGCATTGGGAGATTCCTCCACCACGCACTTACCCAGGTCTGACTCCAGGTTGTGTCAATTGGGTCTTTTGTACAGTCAAATACTGAAACTGACATATATGTGTATATCATCAACTCTCACAGGGATCTGTTTGTAGTCAAATGTTATTTATGTAACCCCTATTCTGTTTTCTTCGCCAAGTAAACATCTTACCCTTGGTTAAACTACATCTTGTGTGGGACTCTGTCTGTTGCAGTTGTGAGGCAGGTGACCAACACCAAGGTAACAATATTCAAGTATATATATTATTATATGGCATCATTGTGGTTCCCTACTGCCAGTGGGTCCCACAATCACGTTATTGTCCAGTTGTGCCAAGGGAGGGTTCGAGCCAAACTTTAGGGGTTGATAGGCAGAGCGCAGGCCCAAATCTAAACCAGCAGCTGTCACTTTAAAGGATAAGTTCAGCCTTGTAACATGTTACATCCATATTTAGGGTGCAACATGTAACATGTTACAATAATGCACCTGCCCGCACCTATCGATCCTTTATTGTCACAACGGGCGGGGGATTTTCTCTCTTTGCAACCGCCATCGTAATTTCAAAACCGCTGCCTGATTGCGGGGGATGGGGGGTGGGAGGATCTTTCAAAGACAAATTAGAATAATTCAATAGCAATGTTGATGGCTGCACTACCACTGAAGGTGTCCCATTTACAAAAGATCAAAAATATATAAAAAAAAAAAATTAAAACAGCGTGGCTGTGCAGGGCTCAGCCCACAAAGCTACATCATTCATTCACAGAGATCTGTGAATAAATGAACTACAAGTACAGTCTACCACCGGGGCAGACAGCTTGTGGTTCTCTGAGAGGGCACTGATGAGCGCTCTTGTGATTCATTAATTCTTCCTGGACTTCTGCAACTGACTGCAGTATCCTGGCATTGCATCCATGATCTGCTGACCGTGGGTGCAATGCTTTACAGCAGGCTTGCTCAACCTGTGGCCCTCCAGCTGTTTTGAAACTACAAATCTCATGAGGCATTGCAAGGCTGACAGTTACAAGCATGACTCCTAAAGGCAGAGGCATGATGGGACTTGTAGTTCCACAACAGCTGGAGGGCCACAGGTTGAGCACCCAGACTTTACAGGTTGCAATGTAAAAAAATAAATGCACTTTTTTTTTTACCTGCAAATTGATGTGCATTTATTATTTTGGGGCAAGTAAGCACCAAGCAGAGTAGGTCCGGTTCACACTGGTGCGACATGTGCTCCGACTTTGAGAGCACAAATGACATGAAAATTCACTCCCCATTAAGTTCAATGGAATCGTTCTAGTTGGAGCGACTTGAGTTGCTCTGACTTAGAAAAAAATTCCTGCACTATTTTTGGTCCAACTTCGGCACGACTTGCATTAACTTTTGTTAAGTTTTGTTCCACTAAGCTATGCAGTGGAATGACGTCCTTACAGGATGTCTTCAATTTACAAGCCGACCTCAATGCACTCTAATTTGGGTCTAATTGGGCAACTAAGTGGCAAATGAGGTTTAATGTTGATAAATGTAAAGTTATGCACTTGGGGGCTAAGAATATGAATGCATCATACATACTAGGGAGAGTACAACTGGGAGAATCAATGGTGGAGAAGGATCTGGGGGTTTTGGTGAATCATAAGCTCAATAGCATGCAATGCCAAGCTGCGGTTTCCAAAGCGAGCAAAGTCCTTTCTTGTATTAAGAGAGGTATGGACTCCAGAGAGAGATATAATTTTGCCCCTGTACAAATCATTTGTAAGACCTCATCTGGAATATGCAGTTCAGTTTTCGGCACCAGTTCTCAAAAAGGATATTGGGGAACTGGAACAAGTGCAGAGAAGGGCAACCAAACTGATAAGAGGCATGGAGGAGCTCAGCTATGAGAAAAGATTAGAGGAAATTAATCTTTTCCCTCCTGAGAAGAGGAGATTAAGGGGGGAAATGATCAACATGTACAAATACATAAGTGGTCCATATAGTGAACTTGGTGTTGAGTTATTTACTTTAAGGTCATCACAGAGGGGGCACTGTTTTACGTCTAGAGGAAAAAAGATTTCATCTCCAAATACAGAAAGGTTTCTTCACAGTAAGAGCTATAAAAATGTGGAATAGACTCCCTCCTAGTGGTGCAACGGATCGTCACCGATCCGTGATCCGAACGGGTCAACCTGTTCGGATCGGCACACCACACGATCCGCGCTCCGCGGCCTTGGCCATAGGAAAGGCCGCGGCTTCGGCCTAGCTCCGGAGCGGCAGCCATCTTGGTACACCTGGCGGCGGCCGCTGTCTCGTGAGGAAGTGACGTTTTGTTGCCGCCATCTTGCTACACCCCACTCCTGCACAGTAATGATAGTGAGAAGGGGGCAAGCGGACATCTTGTTACACCCACCGGAGTTTTAGTTAAATGTGAAAATCAGAGGTGTTCTGTCACATTAGCAACCATGTAAGGTCAGCAGGTTTGCTGCTGCTTTTAAAGGCCCCATGCACACAGGGCGTTTTTACAGCCGCTTTTTTTAGAGCTTAAAAACGCCTGTCCATGTTTTGTAAACATTTTTTGACATTGTTTGACCTTTTTAAAAAAAAAAATCCCGGACTTCAAAAACGCAAATCGCCGCATTTTTTGCGCGTTTATGCGCGTTTAATAGCGTTAGGCGTTTTTGCAGCTCGAACCTGGAGCTCCAGAACGCACTGGAATTGGGTTTTTTTTGCAGCTGGAAAACGCCTATGCCACTTGGAGCTCATAAAAGCTCTAGTGTGCATGACACAATAGAATAACATGGATGGGCGTTTTGAAGCTGTAAAAAAAAACGTCTAAAGCTGCTGTTAGCAGCTGCAAAAACGCCCTGTGTGCATGGGGCCTTCTAAACAGTCCGTCTGATTTGCAAATACTGTATTTAAGCATATAAGCTTCGTTTTGTGTTGAAAATAACTGTGAAATCTAAAACTCCGGTGGGTATAACAAGATTTGTCTCGTCTTTTTTTTTTTTTTGCTGATCCGAAAAATTATCCGATCCGTGGCTCTGATCCGAGGAACGATCCGAGCCTTGAGTTTTTTGATCCGTTGCACCCCTACTCCCTCCAGAGGTGGTTCTGGCAAGCTCAGTAGATTGCTTTAAAAAAGACCTGGATTCTTTCCTAAATACACATAATATAACTGGGTACTGGCATTTATAAGTAAAGTTGATCCAGGGAAAAGCCGATTGCCTCTCGGGGGGATCAGGAAGGAATTTTTTCCCCTGCTGTAGCAAATTGGTTCATGCTTTGCTGGGGGTTTTCGCCTTCCTCTGGATCAACTTTAGGTGAAGGATTGTGTATATGGGATTGTATCTTTATTTATTTTTTTGGTTAAACTGGATGTCTTTTTTCAACCGGACTAACTATGTATGCAAGTTGTGCCGGGATGTCAGATTCAAAGTCGCGGCAGTGTGAACTGGGCCTAAAAAGCCCAACAGTGTTCAGGAAGTGAGGCAAACATTCTGATTCTCATATTCTTCAATGTCGAAACGAAGGGAAATTTGCAGATTGGCTGCTATGGATTACTGCACTGTGCTAATCAGCATGTTGAGTTTTGATTTTTTGTAGAAAACCTCTTGATAAAGGACATATGTTCTGATCAGTCCTTGCTGCAAGGCATAAAGCAGGATGCCATTATGAGGATCCATAGACACACGATCCACATGCTGCAATTGTCTTTCCTAATTAATCAGATGGCTTGCCACCTTTCTTGGTGTAATCCCGGGAGAAAATATTTAGCAACGTTCTAATCTGTTTCATGATCTCTGATCGTCTGTTGCCAGCTGTATATTTTACAGCCTATCTGGACATCTGGAGAGCTGCGAAAAGACGGAAAGCACATTTCAATTTTGGCAAAGGAATGAACAATTAAATTGGGTCCCTGATTAACAACTTCTGTGTGTTTTTTTCTTTATCCGGATGTTGCAATATTAGGCATTACGCAGAAAATGAGAAAAAGGAAAGCACACTGGATTTTCAGTGAGCACATATTTTGAGCTGTTATTGCACTGTAAAGTACCGTAATTATTGATGTGTTTTAATATTTTTACGATTGCCTTTTTTTTTGTAATGAATTAAATGTAGAGATGTGTAATTTACCCACTAGAGGCAGGACAGAATAGCTTTTACAATGACTACCTAACTTCTTAACCACTTCAATACAGGGCATTTTCACCCCCTTCCTGCCCAGGCCAATTTTCAGCTTTCAGCGGTGTAACATTTTGAGTGACAATTGCGCGGTCATGCTATGCTGTAACAAAATTAAGTTTTTATAATTTTTATAATTTTTTTCCCCACAAATAGAGATTTCTTTTGGTGGTATTTGATCACCTCTGTGGTTTTTAGTTTTTGCGCTATAAACAAGAAAAGAGCGACAATTTTGAAAAAAACACAATATTTTTTACTTTTTGCTATAATAAATATCCCAATTTTTTTTTTAAAAAAAGGCATTTTTTTCCCTCAGTTTAGACCAATATGTAATCTTCTACTTATTTTTGGGTAAAAAAAAGATTTATGGCATTTTTATTATTATTTTTTACTAGTAATGGCGGCGATCTGCAATTTTTATTGTGACTGACATTGCGGTGGACACATCGGACAATTTTGACACTATTTTGCGACCACTGACATTATTACAGCGATCGGTGCTATAAATATGCACTGACTACTGTATAAATGTCACTGGCAGGGAAGGAGTTAACACTAGGGGGCGATCAAGGGGTTAACTGTATGTCCTAGGGAGTGATTCTAACTGTGGGGGGAGGGGACTGACTTGATGAGGTGACCGATCGGTGTTCCTATATACAAGGAACACACGATCAGTTCTCTTCCCTGACAGGACGAGAATCTGTGTGTTTACACACACAGATCCACGTCCCTGCTCTGTGACGAGCAATCGTGGGTGCCCGGCAGACATCGCGGCCGCCGGGCATGCGCATCGGCTCCCGTGTGACGCAGCGGCGCGCGCCCCCTATACTGCCAGGAAGCTGTGGACGTCATATGACGCCCGCCCGGAGGGACAGAGGGTTCCTGCGGGCGTCATATGACAATGCACGGTAGGGAAGTGGTTAAAGTGGTTCTTCACCCAGTTTGAAAAAATAAGTTTAAAGTCAGCAGCTCCAAATACTGGAGCTGCTGACTTTTTAAAAAATAAACACTCACTTGTCCAGGGGTCCAGCGCTGTCCTCTGGTTCTTTGAAGCCCCCTACATGTTTACTGTGGCCAGCTGGCTGTCATTCCTTGCTGCTTTATGGCCGGCTGCTCACTGTGCATGCCTGAGCTGCACTGTGCTTTGTGAATGAAAGGTCACAGCATTAAGTTGGACCACCATGGGTTAGCTCAAAGGGGAAAGGATTGCCGTTCTCCTGCTTTGTTTTATTCCCACAGGTTGTTTGAGCTTGAGGCAAAATCCCTGGGCAGCAACAGCCATGGGATTGGTGGACAGGGGCGAGCAGCTGATTGGCGAGTTCAGCTCTGACTAGCCCGCGTGGGTGAAGCTATCAGAAGAGCGGGGAGCAGTTTACCTCAGACCGTTCCGGACCAGGCAGCGGCGCAGAGCTCCTGCACTATGAAGCGCTGTTCTCCCAGCAGCCGTGAGGCCCTCTTGTGTCAGCTGTTGGAGAGGGCGGAGAGCAGAGGCGGTGAGGAATGGTTAGTGCGGTGCCTGGAGGAGGAGAGCGGTCCAGCTCCACCTGTCCATATTCCCCCTGAAACAGAAGAAGGCTCGTCTGCGGGCGGGGGTGGAACAAGACAGCAGCCTGCTAGGAAGAAGAAGCGTCAGAGGACAGCGGCTTCTCCTCAGCTGACAGGTCAGGAGAGAGCAGTCAATATCCTGTCACAGAGTGCTTCTCGTCCGCGGGAGTGCATCGCTACTCACCCTATACCTGAGGAGGCGAGTGAGCACAAAGAGGTGGTCCATGATGGTGAGATGTCTGTCATTTCTCCCAGTTCTAAATTTTCAGTGTTAATTGATTCTTTGTCTAATGTTTTACTACAGTTTAAAGGGGCACATGTTAATGGTGCAGATAATATTGCAAGTTTGCAAGGGGCACAGGTGGCTGGTGCAAAACACACTGTAAATTCCAGTGAAATTTTAGGGGCACAAGTTATTGGTGCTGAGCAAGGCATTCAGCTGCGGTGTAATGCATTGGATGAATGTCAGAGGGCACAGAAGGCTGGTGCTGAAATTATGTGTTTTAACACTTCTAATGAAGCTAATAAAAGCATGGCTAATAAGCATTTTATGAATGATGTTGGTGACATTTGGCAGGATGTTAATGTTCCTATCGTACAGGACCAAGAACAAATGTCTACCCGCTCTAGCGTTGTTACCCCTCAATTGTCTATTAACTCCTCACAGCTCCTTAGACCCTCTGCGGGCATGGTGAGTGAATCTTCTTTTAAAGAGCCCCCCCCCCAATGTGAGATATCACCACTGGGTTTTCATTTACCCAAATCAGTAAAGACAAGATTTGGAGGGGAGAATTCCTTGATATACTATCATTGTTACCGGCCTCCAAAGAATTCTTATTCAAATCTGATAGGCAGGCTGGTGATAGGTCGGAGGAAGATAGGAGAAGGGCTATCCCTAGAACCTTCCAGAACTGGTTGCAAGCCTTTTGCATCTATGCAGCAGTTATGGGGGAACGCTCCCTGGTAAATGCTCAGGTTTGTTTCAACACTTGGACATAGTTGCTGAAGCATTTCGCCACTTTGGAGGTTCTGCTTGGTTCACATACGACGAGAATTTTCGTCAAAAATTGTCAGTCCATCCCTCATTACACTGGGGTTCTAAGGACGTGGGTTTGTGGTTGAATCTAATGTTACCAACTAAGCCACAGTTCACCCCTAGACTGCAACCCAGCACTCAAAATGCATTTCGCAGAGGTTTCTGCTTTGCCTTCAATGAAGGTCAGTGCAAATTCCTGACGAATTGTAGATATAGACATGAATGCTCCCACTGTAATGGGGCGCACGCGGCTAGTAGGTGTTTTCGCAAATCAAATGCAACCTCTTTCCAGTCATTGCCCAGGGACACTCCTGGTAAAAGCTCAGACTCCAGTGAATCTGTCAAAAATGCGCCCATGGCTAGAGCACTATCCAGATCGCAGGATGGCGGCTCTGTTAATTGATGGATTCCAAGAAGGTTTTTTGGTCCCTTCTTTTAAAGGCCTGGGTTGTACCCGGGTACAGAATTTGATATCCGCTTATAAACACGCGGAGGTGGTCCAGGAAAAAATATCTAAGGAACTATCAGATGGTAGGATTGCTGGCCCCTTTTCGGTTCCGCCATTTCGGGATTTTCGCCTTTCACCGTTGGGAATAGTTCCTAAAAAGGAGCCGGGCTGTTATAGGATGATACACCATCTTTCTTATCCTCCAAAATTTTCATTGAATGATGAGGTCTTTGATGTTTTAGCCCCGGTGTGCTACTCGTCTTTTGATGAGGCGTTAGTCTTGTTAAGGCGGTCCGGCCAAGGTTCTTTGTTAGCCAAAGCTGTTATTAAATCAGCTTTTCGCTTACTCCCAGTCCACCCACAAGGTTTCAACTCCTTGGGTTTTCAATTTATGGGTCAATTCTATTTTGACAAATGTATGCCCATGGGGTTTTCATTATCTTGCTTTTATTTTGAAGCCTTCTCCACTTTTTTACATTGGGTTTTGTCCGAACTATCACCCCACGGGGCAATTCTTCATTATTTGGATGATTTTTTAGTTATCGGTCCGGCTGAGTCAGCAGAATGCCTGGAAACTTTGCAGGCATTCGTTGATGTTTGCAAGCACTTCGGTGTGCCTCTGGCATCCGAAAAAAGTTTTTTCCCTCTACCTCCCTCAAATTTTTGGGCATTATGATTGATTCTGAACACATGGAATTCAGGTTGCCGGAGCAAAAACTCCAGAAGATGAGATCTTTGATCTCAGTTTTTCTATCCAAGAAAAAGGTTCTGCTGAAAGAAGCCCAATCTCTTTTGGGACTTTTTGCTTTTGCAGCTAGAATTATTCCTATGGCTAGGGTTTTTTCACGCAGATTTTCCCTTGCTATCGGGGGTATAAAAAACCCATTCGCTCACATTCGTATCTCCAAGGGGATCAGGGAGGACCTAAAAATTTGGGATTCCTTTTTGGGTAATTTTAATGGTTCCACGATATGTCAACAGGAGTTTGCTGACAGCACCCAGTTGGAATTCTTTACTGATGCATCTGGGTTCGTAGGCTTCGGGGCCTTTTTGAAGGGCCACTGGTGTGCTGGTAAATGGCACAAGGAATGGCTTCAGAAGGATGTCCTGCAGAACTTGGTCTTTTTGGAACTATTCCCGGTCCTAGTTTCAGTTGTAATTTGGAAGGAGGACTTTATGAATCGTAGGATCCTGCTGCACACTGACAACAAGGGTGTACTTTTTGCTGTCAACACTTTATCTTCTAAGTCGGAACCTGTGATTAAATTATTGCGTTTTCTGGTTTTACATTGTATGCGTTTTAACATTTGGCTGAAAGCAGAACACATACCGGGTATACATAATAACATTGCTGATGCTTTGTCTCGTTCACAGTTCAAGAAGTTTCGGGATTTGGCGCCAGCAGCGGACCAACAAGGGACCCCTTGCCCAGATTTCCTCTGGGGCTTAATCTGGGACTGATACTCTGTAACCTCAGGAATTCAGTGTCAAAAAAGACGTGGTTGGATTATAAGCTTTCATGGTCTAGATGGTGTTCTTTCTGTCAAGTTTTGAGTTTGGATCCTTTGAACGTCACCTCTTATGTAGCTTTAGCGTTCTTATCTTTCCTTATCCAGTCAAACCTTAGCCCTGCTTCTATTAGCAAAATTTTAGCCGGGGTCTCATTCTTTCTAAAATTTGCAGGTCTGCCTGCTCTTACCTCTTTCTTTCAAGTTACTCAAGTCCTTAAGGGATTTAGGAACTCTAGGTTTTCTCAGGACAATAGGCGTCCAATTTCAGTTTCCTTGTTGGCGGATCTCCTTAGAATTCTTCAGGAGGTTTGTTCATCTGATTTTGAGTCCTTACTTTTTAGAGCGGCATTCTCAGTAGCTTTCTTTGGAGCCCTTAGGATTGGTGAATTTACGGCTGCAAATAAACGTTGTTTATCTTTTCTTAGGTTTTCTCATGTTGTAATAGAAGGAGGTTTCCTTCATTTTTTCATTTGTAGGTCCAAATCTTCCCCGGTTGGTAAAGGTCAATGGTTCTCTTTAGCCAGCTCATCGAATGAGGCTATATGTCCTGTCCGTCAAGTTTCTATGTATATGTCAGTTAGACCTGTTTCTTTTGACTCCTTTTTTGTTCACGAGGACTTATCGTCGTTGACTAGGTTCCAATTCTCAGCTGTTTTGGCTGCCTGTTTAAAACGCCTCAACCTCTCCGGTTTCCGCTTTTCTTCCCATTTATTTCGGATTGGGGCGGCCACTACAGCGGATTCATTGGGTCTTTCAGAAGAAAAATTAAAACGTATAGGCCGTTGGGGTAGTAACAGATATAAGTTGTATGTTCGTCCTGAGCTTCTAATTTTGTAATTTTTCTTTTCAGATCACCTCAAGACACTTGTTTGGATAGTGGGCCACTCCTACGTGTTTTGGGCGGCCAAACATGCTGAATCCAGAACTTACTCCTCCAATTTAGGTCTGGACTCTAAGTCTTTTAAGGTTTTTTGGTCAGGTGTCATGGGTTTGCGTTGGATGAATCTTAAGGAACAATTATCCTATTTGGCCAGCATTTGGCCTCCCCCCCCCGCAAATTTTGGTCATTCATGCGGGAGGGAATGATATCGGGAAGATGGGTACATGTGATTTATTATGTGAAATGAAGAGGGATCTTTGTTTCATAAAACTTATGTTCCCATCCACGACCTTGACAATTTCGGAAATGATCCCGAGGCTTTTGTGGTCTCCTCAGGGTGGCCTATTTTATTTGGATAGGATACGGAGGAGACTTAATAGAACAATTCAAAGTTTTCTAATTTCATCTGGCGGTCTTTCCTTTCGCCATTCGGAATTGGAAGGTTTTGGCCCAGGTTTGTTCAGGAAGGATATGGTCCACTTATCTTTTATAGGCCTGGACATTTTCAATATGGGTCTGCAAGATTTGATTGTATCAGCCACGGTGGTGGGGGGGCCGCAGCCAGTACCTATGTTACTGGCTCCGGCCGGTGGGGAGTAGTCGTCCAGCTTAGACTGGATGGACACCAGTTAAATTTTTGATAATATAATTTGGCCATGATGGCTTATTTAATTTTTATTTAAAGGATTTATGTTAACCCCCTATGGATAACACCGTGGCCATATAAATATCCAAGTAAAATAAATATGTGTTGGATTATATTTTTTGTGTGGTCTTTTTTATTCAAAATACCTTTGTGCTAGCCCATGTTCCTGCAGCCTTCTGGGACCTGTGACGTGTCCCAAACAAAAGGTTACGAGCAGGGAAGAGGGGGAGTGTGTGTGTGTTAGGAACTTTCAGTGAATGCACCGAGGCGATCCAACCTGAACTGGGAGCCGGTACCTGTCAAAACCGGGCACCCCCCCCCAAAAAAAGTGCCAATAATAATAAAAGAGGGGGTATGAGGGCGGCATAAAGAGGAACTTCCCCTTTAGAATGCAGTTCCCCTTTACTACCACTGAGATCAAATTTGATCCACACAGAGAGAGCATTGCTTCTGACTGTTGGAAAATGTATAGACTTGTGAGAAGGAGCAGTAAAAGTATAACCCTTGTGTGTAGAAACAATGAGGGAACAGGAATGTATAAACAGTATTCCAGCAGCCGATGACACGGCACTTTCATTAAGCGGGTCCAGTGCACCAGTGTCAGCTTTGAACGACACACCCCGGCATTGATTTCCAAACTTCGTGGCGTCCTGTTACGCTACACTTCTGACAGCTCTGTACACCTACAGATGCTTACTGTTATGTCAGATATTGTCTTGTTTCTACTTAAAAATACCATTTTAATACATTCCTCCTTGTTTTTTTGTTCTTTGTAGAGCTGGATCACCCCTGATCATAGAAGGTGGTGCAGGATTTTTAGTGGTCACCATTCTGAATTTTCCAAGGACATGAAGGAGCTGACAGGGTTATAATTTGTGAACCATTAGGCTTCATGTACACTGGCCTACAGCCGTATCCAAAAGTTTTGAGAACGACACAAATATTAGTTTTCACAAAGTCTGTTTTTAGATATTTTTTGTCAGATGTTATTATGGTATACTGAAGTATAATTACAAGCATTTCATAAGTGTCAAAGTCTTTTATTGACAGCTACATTAAGTTTATGCAAAGAGTCAATATTTGCAGTGTCGACTCTTCTTTTTCAAACACCTCTGCAATTCACCCTGGCATGCTATCAATCAACTTCTGGGCCACATCCTTACTGATGGCAGCCCATTCTTGCATAATCAAAGCTTGGAGTTTGTCACAATTTGTGTTTTATTTTTTGTTTCCCCACACCTCTCGAGGATTGACCACAAGTTCTCAATCGGATTAAGGTCTTTTTTTTCCGGATACCCCAAAGGGAATTCAGAGAAAATTACTTTACCCCAGTCCTCAGCAGTCCAATCCCTGTACCTTTTTGCAGAAACACCAGTAGCGTTAGCTGTAAAAAGAGTTTTTTAGCGTTTTTCTGTGTTTTATTGTTTAGCAAAACTATATTTACGCGAAAGCTTTAAAAACGCTGATAAATGCCGAAAAGCAGCGTTTTTTTAAGCTTGTAGCAGAATTAGAGCGTTTTTACAACTGAAAAACTCCTTTTAAAATTTACTAGTTTTGGGGGGTTTTTCCAGGCAGAAAACGCTCCTGCCAAAAAACGCTGATAACAGCCTATGCTTACATGGACACATAGGATAACATGCTGGGGAGTTTACTGGCTTCCGAAAAAAAATGCCTGAAGTCAAAAACAGCAGCTATAAAAATGTCTGGTGGCATGAGGCCTAAACATTATACAGATATATGGTAAAAAAAATAAAAAAATAAAAGTGAATGTATAGCCAAATCTTTTTTTTTTTGCCTAAAAAGCATTATAATTATGCACTTTTACTTACTACAAAATATTTAATTCAATTTTTTTTTTTAAACATTGGTAAGGTACACCAACAATAAGTATCATTTTACTACAAAATACTTATATTTGCTTTCTCTTCGGGCCAAGTCATACTGGCGATTCTGTTGCTGGTCAGAACTCCGCAGCAGCCGGATCGCTTTGGAGGGCACAGCAGGGAGAGAAAACACTTTGTGCCCTCACAGGCAACTCAGGTTTTGCAGCATTTTCAGTAGCGAGAGAGACATTTTAAAGCAGTATTGAGCCCAAAAGCAGGCCAGTGAGAAGATGTTGGCACCACAATGTTCAAGTGGAGGTTAGTATCTGCAGACTTGAGTTCCACTAACCCACCCATTAACTACACTAACCACTGGTCCCATGAGCCATTCCATGTTCCACCTACGCTATGTACCATGGCGCTTGTCCTTTCTAGTGACATACATGCCTGCCACTGAAATCACCAGAATCCATGCTCCCCTGGTGGCCGAGCACCTAAATGAAAGGATTGGTCATGTGTACACCACCAAAGGGGTATGGGGCATTGACATTCAGCTAGAGACGGCTAATCAATGCCTTTGCTTAAACAATTATCCTCCCCTTTCGTAGAGATCACATCTTCAGGTGGAGCTTAGATTGAGAAGAATACAGCAACAGGTAAGAATTTGAACATTTCCAGCCACATGTTCTTGTTGGCAAAGTCAGTTTATAGAGGATAAGCGCCATCTTTGTCTCTACCTTGGCGAAAGCTCTCAGGGCAACTATTATTCCCTAGGTTCGGGTGAGGATCAAGAGCTTTGATTTCAGAGCATGCCCGAGTGTAAAGGGATATAAACACGTTTTGGCCCCAAGCAGTGAAAGGTTGGATTGTTTGTGAAGTGAGGTGAAATTTGTGATTTTTTTTGTGAAGGGTGGTGAAGGGGGATTCCTGAATTTATAATAAAGTACCCTTTAATATTTATATTACTCAACTATAGTCAAACGAGTAGCATATAAAGAAGGATTTTTGTGGGACTTTTGAGGTGCAAAAAATACAAAAACATAGAAAAATATAAATTTAATAGATTAAAAATTAATTTTATATGAATACATAGAATACATTAAAAAAATGATCTTGATATGTAAACAGAAGGTGCAAACTGATTAGATCTCTACTGTAACAAATAGCATAAAGGTATACAGGGCTCATTCATAGTAGTCAGGGTGTGGGAAGCAGATGCAAGCAGCAGGTGTCACACTTGCCCAATAAAGGCCCCGTAACCTACCGTATATACTTGAGTATAAGCCGACCCGAATATAAGCCGAGGCACTTAATTTTACTACAAAAAAATGGGAAAACGTATTGACTCGAGTATAAGCCTAGGGTGTCCATCTGCATGCCTCACTGTGCCCATGCCTCAGTGTGTCCATTACTAGACTTACATTTAACATGGGAGTATATGGAAGGGGTACCCGGCTTTGAAAAATTGGTGCTCCCCGGCCATAGGTCCCTCAGACACACTTGTAGAGGAGAACTGGGGCTACATGAGTGCCAAGTTTGGGGTCCAGGGGACCTACGGCCGGCCAGTCTCGGGTCCCCAAATTCCGGGAGATCAGGCGCAAAAAGGTGACTCGGGTATAAGCCATGGGGGGCATTTTCAGCACAAAAAAATGTGCTGAAAAATTTGGCTTATACTCGAGTATATATGGTAAGTGGTATGCTAGTAAAGCAAACAACCAACCTGGTGAGTCCCTCTAAAATAATACAGCATATGAAGAAAGGGGGTGAAATAAGAAATTTCAAAGAATTTATCAGGGAGGGACTGCTGGGTTAGACTACAATTATTTTATTCAACATCCACATTAGGGATGAGCTTCGAGTTCGAGTCAAACTCATGTTCGAACAATTTGGGGTGTTAGCGGCAAATTCGAAAAGCCACGGAACACCCTGTAAAAGTCTATGGGAGAAATCTAAAGTGCTCATTTTAAAGGCTTATATGCAAGTTATTGTCATAAAAAGTGTTTGGGGACCCGGGTCCTGCTGTATCAATGCAAAAAAAAGTTTTAAAAACTGCAGTTTTTTCGGGAGCAGTGATTTTAATAATGCTTAAAGTGAAACAATAAAAGTGAAATATTCCTTTAAATTTCGTACCTAGGGGGGGGGGGGGGGTATAGTGTGCATGTCAAGCAGCGCTTGTTTCCCTTGCTTAGAACTGTCCCTGCACAAAATGTCATTTCTGAAGGAAAAAAAGTCATTTAAAAAACACTCGCGGCTATACTGAATTGTCGGCTCCCGGCAATACAGAGAAAAGTCATTGATAAAAAAAAAATGCGTGGGGGTCCCCCCAAATTCAGTTACCAGGCCCTTCAGATCACATGCCCTCAACATGGATTGGATGTCCCCATGTTGATGGGGACAAGGGCCTCATCCCCACAACCCTTGCCCGGTGGTTGTGGGGGTCTGCAGGCAGGGGGCTTATTGGAATCTGGAAGACCCCTTTAACAAAGGGGACCCCCAGATCCCACCCCCCTATGTGAATTGGTAAGGGGTACATTGTACCCCTACCATTTCACAATGAAAGTGTAAAAAAAAATGTAACAAAAACAGACACCTTGGAAAAGTCCTTTATTAAAAATAAAAAAAATAAAAAACACATTCCAGCGATGTAATCCAATGTCCCGCGGCGATCCGATGTCCAGCGCTGCAGTCTCCACTCGAAATGTCATTGGCTGAGCGGACCTACACTGCGGAGGAAGTTCCCCATCAGGTCCGCTCAGCAAATGACGGAAGCGGGGTCTGAGGTACGAGGGGGAGGGGCGGGTCATTAATAGACCCGCCCCTTCTCACGTTACCCATCAGGAGTGGACCTGATGGGGAACATGAGAAGGGGCAGGTCTATTAATTTTTTTACACTGAAGTGGAAGTTCCCCATCAGGTCCGCTCAGCCAAGACGTAGGCGGGGTCTGAGATACGAGGGCGCCCCCTCGTACCTCAGACCCCGCCTACGTCATTGGCTGAGCGGACCTGATGGGGAACTTCCTCTGCAGTGTAGGTCCGCTCAGCCAATGATGTTTCGAGTGGACAGACTGCAGTGCTGGACATCGGATCGCCGCGGGACATTGGATTACATCGCTGGAATGTATTTTTTATTTTTAATAAAGGACTTTTCCAAGGTGTCTGTGTGTTTTTTTTACATTTTTTTTACACTTTCTTCGTGAAATGGTAGGGGTACAATGTACCCCTTACCGATTCACATGGGGGGGGTGGGATCTGGGGGTCTCCTTTGTTAAAGGGGTCTTCCAGATTCCGATAAGCCTCCTGCCCGCAGACCCCGACAACCACCGGGCAAGGGTTGTGGGGATGAGGCCCTTGTCCCCATCAACATGGGCACCTCCTCCCCATGTTGAGGGCATGTGGCCTGGTACGGTTCAGGAGGGGGGGCGCTCTC
Organism: Rana muscosa; assembly: GCA_029206835.1. Classification (NCBI taxonomy): domain Eukaryota; kingdom Metazoa; phylum Chordata; class Amphibia; order Anura; family Ranidae; genus Rana; species Rana muscosa. Next base: position 1,026,422,371 of record CM055117.1, on the reverse strand, counting down.
TCGTCCCCCCCTGTTTTCCTGCGGCCTGCCAGGTTGCGTGCTTGGATAAAGGGTCTGGTATGGATTTTTGGGGGAACTCCACGCCATTTTTTTTTTATTTGGGGTGGAGTTCCCCTTAAAATCCATACCAGACCTGAAGGGTCTAGTATGGATATTTGGGGGGAACCCCACGTCATTTGTTTTTTAAATTTGATGCAGGGTTCCCCTTAATATCCATACCAGACCTAAAGGGCCTGGTAATTGAATTTGGGGGACCCCCACGCATTTATTTTATTTTTTTATCAATGACTTTTCTCTGTATTGCCGGGAGTCGACAATTCATTATAGCCACGAGTGGTTTTAAATGACTTTTTTTCCTTCAGAAATTACCGTACATTTTGTGTCTAAGCAAGGGAAACGAGTGCTGCTTTACAGGCATACTATACACCCCCCCAGGTACGAAATTTAAAGGAATATTTCACTTTTTATTGTTTCACTTTATGCATTATTAAAATCACTGCTCCCGAAAAAACAGCAGTTTTTAAAACTTTTTTTGCATTGATACATGTCCCCTGAGGCAGGACCCGGGTCCCCAAACACTTTTTATGTCAATAACTTGCATATAAGCCTTTAAAATTAGCACTTTAGATTTTGAACGTTCGAGTCCATTGTATTTAATAGGGTTCTAAAGTTCACGCGAACTTTAGGTCTGTTCGCAGGTTCTGGTGCGAACCGAAGAGGGGGGTGTTCGGCTCATCCCTAATCCACATATGAAATTCTTTAATAAAAGAATACTACTACTCCCTAGTATCCTTACCTGCAGGGTGACGTTAACACCCCTAGTCTTCAGAAATATGGCCTCCTTTGCTGCCTTACACTACATCCTTGGACTGGCCAAACATTGCTATATGTGACCAATGCTCCAGTATATTGCATCTTCATCTGCACGGACATTTACTTTCCAGTCCAGTCTCCAGGCATATCCCTAATCAGTGGAATTACCCACCATATAACTATATTAGGGGAGGGCTGGGCATTTAGAGGCTCACAAGACTCCTGCAGGAGGTGGTGAATGTGGTATGCAAGGTTGTGGTGGCCATCTGTGTCCTTATCCAGACTAGTGCCTCTTTAATGGTGTTTTGTAGATACGTGTATTCTTTCATTATTTATTAAAGAATTTCATATGTGGATGTTAAATAAAATAATTGTAGTCTAACCCAGCAGTCCCTCCCTGATAAATTCTTTGAAATTTCTTATTTTACCCTCTTTCTTCATATGATTAGATCTCTACATGGTTCTTCAGGAGAATTTTAATATCCAAAGATAGTTTGTTCTTTTTTGACTCAATGGAAATATTTTTTGGCTTGACTTTGGTTATTTGTTTGATTTTAAGGTAGGCTTCCTTATGAATTGGTACTCCATTGGGGAGATTCCGTCTCAACCCCCCCCCCCTCTTTTAATGGTGGTGAAACATTTGGGAGCTGTCAATGATTTTTGTCAGTTCATTGAGGTAGGTAGCTGTTATACATCATCCTAGCCACATGATCTTCTTTGGTATTTGGAGATGCCAATTAATTATATGAAATATCTTTGATTATTAGATGGACCATTAATGGGCATTCCTCTCTACTCTAATATCCCTCTCTATGGTACTACCAGTTGAACAAATTTTATCCATCCATATTTTGGTGTTCATCTATCTACTGAATACACAGGTCTGAAAAGGAACCATTGTAGTGTGCTGTATGTCTTCTGTTGAATCTGGGAGATTGAAATTAAAGGGGTTGTAAAGCTTCGTGTTTTTTTCACCTAAATGCATCCCATGCATTAAGGTGAAAAAACACCTTGCACTCTAAGGCCCCCCGTTTTACTTACCTAAGCCACGAAACTCCTGAGCTCGTTTCCGCAATGGTTTCCCCCTGCTTGAGACGGCTCGTCATTGGAGATTGATAGCAGCGCAGCCATTGGCTCGCGCTGCTGTCAATCACATCCAATGACACAGCGCGCCGGGGGGCAGGCCCAGTGATACAGTCGGAGGCTATAGCTGCCGGCTGCAGAGGTGGGGGACTTGAGTCACATGACTTGACTCAAGTCAGACCTGAGTCACCTGTTTGAGGACTTGCGACTTGCTTGACAGAATTCAATAAATGACTCAACTTGACTTGTCACTAATGACTTGCGACTTGACTTTGACTTGGGCTATATGACTTGCCACCACTAACACTAACCGCAAGCCGCCGTCTGCCTACCTGATCAGCGTGTCATGCAGACAGACGGCGGCCATTGTAGTGTTCAAAAGCCGCACCTCCTCGTCTGTGATAGGCGGAACACTCAATTTCACAGCAGGCAGAGTTCAGCCTATCACGGACATCCTCTTATCCTCGTCTGTGTTATGAGGATGAGCGGATGTCTGTGATAGGCGGAACACTGAATGCTGGGAAATTGAGTGTTCCGCCTATCACAGACGAGGAGGAGGCGCAGCTTTTGAATACTGGAATGGCCGCCGGGATGCCGCCGATCAGGTACACGGCTGATGGGCACAGTGAAGCATGGGCACAGTGAGACACGGGCACAGTGAGACATGGGCACAGTGAGGCATTGGGCACAGTGAGACACGGGCACAGTGAAGCACGGGCACAGTGAAGCACGGACACAATGAGGCATGGACACAGTGAGGCATGGACACAGTGAGGCATGGACACAGTGAAGCATGGGCACAGTGAGGCATGGGCACAGTGAGGCACAGTGAGGCATGGGCACATAACCAATATTATTTATTGTTATCGCTCCGGTTATTTTTATACAGTATGGGGTAGATCAGTATTTCGACTTGATTTGTGACTTGACCAAAATAAATGACTTGACTTGACTTGCTTGACTTCTAGCAGGGACTTGACTTGACTTGCTTGCTTTTCTTCACAGTAACTTGGGACTTGCTTGAGACTTGAAGGTTAAGACTTGAGACTTGCTTGTGACTTGCACATGTGTGACTTACTCCCATGTCTGGCCGGCTGTATCATGGGAGCGCGCCCGCAAGCTAACCCCCTTGGGAGAGAGCTTCCCATGAAGGGGGTTAGTGCTTGAGGGGAGGAGCCGAGACAGCCGCCGAGGGACCCCAGAAGACCAGGATCCGGGCCACTCTGTGCAAAACGAACTGCACAGTGGAGGTAAGTATAAAATGTTTGTTATTTTTTTATTTTTTTAAACCAAAGCCATACAACCCCTTTAATTTGTATGTGTTTTATAAAAAAATTCTCTATGTTTATATCTCTCTAAAAATATTTATTTTTCATTATAGTGATCTTATACGCAGTGCCTGATATTAAAATTCTCCTGAAGAAGCCATTGAAATGGCGAAACATGTAGAGATCTAATCAGTTTGCACCTTCTGTTTACATATCAAGATAATTTTTTGAATGTATTCTATGTATTCATATAAAATTAATTTTCAATCTATTAAATTTATATTTTTCTATATTTTTGCATTTTTTGCACCTCAAAAGTCCCACAAAAATCCTTCTTTATATGCTACTACGTATCTAGGGATGTGGTGTTATTTTGATTTTCAGTTGCCCAGCCAAAATCTTCTCTCCTATAGTCAAACGAGTTGAAGCATTTAGAAAAGGGTGACCTCATCCACATGTGATAGGGGAAGCACATGTGTGACCCAGACTGTGAAGACACTCTGTCCGCAGGTCACCATGTCCCTGTTTGTACATGCTCTGGCTTTGTACAGCGCACTCAGAAACAATACATAGAGTATTTTGTGAAGCAGTCTCATGTGTTTTTGTAATTAGGAATATTGCCTTGTGCCATAGCGCTCTCCGGGACTGGATAAGTGTGTGTGTCAGCAATATTATTTGTTCCAGTATAAAGACTTTTTGGCAAACTCAAGGAAACTGGTCAACAGCCCAGCATTGAAAACACAACCCTCCAGGCCATACAGATGTAATAGCCAGTACAGAGGAATAATTCAGTCTTTTAATTCCTGGGTATTCTTTGTGAGACTTTAATGGCCCAAATAATTGTTTCTAAAGGTTACTTCTATTTTTAAATTGTCCTCATTTCTCAGGAATTCTCTGTACAGTTAATCAGAGCTGAGATCACTTATGCATGATTATAACCGGCCACATAGAGTCAGGGGGTGACCAGAAGACCAGCCTAATCCATAGAACATGTATTGTTACCTTTTTTAAAGTTACCCTTGTAGTGGGGTTCACCCTGCACTGCACGGGATAAGTGCTCGTTTTTTTTAGAGGAGCAAAAACAACAGTTATGCCGCGTACACACAATCGGATTTTCCATCGGGAAAACCTTAGATGGTTTTTTCGACGGAATTCCGCTCAAGCTTGGCTTGCATACACACGACCATACAAAAATTCTCTGAACTTTCGACCGTCAAGAACGCGGTGACGTACAACTCTATGATGAGCCGAGAAAATTAAGTTCAATGCTTGCGAGCATGCTTCGGAATTTTGCGCGTTGGAATTGCTACAGACGATCGGAATTTCCGATTGGAATTTATTCCGTCTGAAAATTTGAGAACCAGCTCTCAAATTTTTGTTGGCGGAAATTCCGACAGGAAAAGTCCGATAGAGCCTACATACGGTCGGAATTTCCGACCAAAAGCTCATATCGGACTTTTTTTGTCAGAAATTCCGACCGTGTGTACAGGGCATTATACTTACCTTATCTTTTGCACCTGTAGGCTTCTTCCCGTCCACACGACTGGTCCCCTAAAGCCACTCTCTACCGCTCCATCAGCAAAGTGTTCACTCATTCGCAAGATCATTCATTTCTTTTTTTTAGTTCCATTAAAAGATCATTCATTTCAACAACAATCTTTCCATAAGATTATAAATGCATATAACATATTTTATGTATGTTATTTACCTATAAATGTTGCCATTGCGTAGACATCCAAAAGCCATGAGACTGCTGCCATCATCTTGAATGTGATGCCAGCAGCCCCAGTAGAATTAGAGCTGACACTCAAGTGACACTAAAGCCCTGTACACACGATCGGATTTCCTATGGATTCTAATCTGATGGATTTTTCCATCGGAAATCCGATGAAGCTGACTTCCATCAGTCTTGTCTACACACCATCAGTCAAAAATCCGACCGTCCCAAATGCCGTGACGTAATACACTCTGAGAAGCCGAGAAAAATTAAGTTCAATGCTTCTGAGCATGCGTCGACTTGATTCTGAGCATGCATGGGTTTTTTGTCCGATGGAGTTCCACACAGACGATCGGAATTTGCTATCGTTTTTTTTCCAATCGGATAAATTTAAAACATGTTCTATTTTTTCTCACCGATGGAAAAAAGACCGATGGGGCCCATACACGATCGGTTTGTCCGATGAGAAAAGTCCATCGGACTGTTTTCATCGGTAAAACCGATCGTGTGTACACGGCATCAGTGTTCTCACCTTCACTGCCAGCTACAAAAAGGTTATGTAGGGATGTGATTGAAGGGGAAGAGGAGCTGGACCAGCACAGAAAGTAATTAGACACTTCTAGAAGAGGAGGGGGGAGGGGGCTGTGACATGTAAGGAGAGGATGGGTACTTTGGCTGTGCCAGGGAATCAACTCTTCTTGGAGTGGTCGAATTCTCAGGAAGTTCAGAAGCACATTTCAAGTTGGTTACAGGTTGTTTTTTTTAAAGCATAATTTCAGCCCACAACCCCCTAGTCTTTCCACCCCTCCCTGAACACCTGCCCCGCAGCACCTCCCAAAAACATTTATTAAAATTCCCTAAAATCTTTATTCTAGTGGTTTTCTGGGCAAATTGGTAATGTTGTGGGCCCTTCTTCTTCTTGTCTGTAAGAGGTCCTTACTCCTAAACCAGCCTTTTTCAACTGGGGTGACTTCAGGTTTCTTCAGGGGTGCCTTGGTAAAGAGCACCCCTGAAGAAACCTGAAGGCACCCCAGTTGCCCAAATATTGTATACAAGCCAGCAGGTGGATGAAGCCTGCCTTTTATTTACACAAAGCTACAGGTTTTCATTGTGCACCTTTACAACCTTTACAACCTTCTAGCCGCCAGAGTCTTAACAACCAATCATAACATTGGTTTGATAAGGAGGGGTCCTCAGTTTGAATCTGAGCCAGTACACCAGGGGTAGGCAACCTCAGCCCTCCAGCTGTTTTGAAACTACAAGTCCCATGAGACATTGCAAGACCCTGACAATCACAGGCATGACTCCTAAAGGCAGAGGCATGATGGGATTTGTAGTTTCACCACAGCTGGAGGGCCGAGGTTGCCTATCCCTGCAGTACACCATCTACCACTGAGCCTGTAAGGATGAAACGCATCAGTGAGGAGAGGTCCCCAGAAATGGATTTCCAACATGTACGGGTTGTCTCAGAAAAGCTTTCTCTGTAGGCGTGACCTAATTGGTGTGTGTGACCTTCTCTTGTCCAGCACCCAGCGTGTTATGCAGTAAAGGGAAGTGATTGGAGCCTTTTGGAGTGGTGAGGTTTCTGTGGATCTTTTCACTTTTCGTATATAGAGTTTGCACATTTTTCAAGTAGTTCTATGAGTTAACTCCAAAGACACCAATGATGGAGCACCATTCTCCACTCCAAATACATTCTGGTAAGATAGTTGGTTCCTGTCTAAATTGGCCCTAGTAGACCTTAGACTGTAAGCTCCTTGAGAGCAGAGACTGATGTGAATGCACAGTAGGTGGTGTCAGTGTTTATATATATATATATATATATATATATATATATATATATATATATATATAGGAGGAATCCCTTCAGTTCTCCCACAGAGGAGTTTGGCTCCCATGGTTGAGACGCAGGTTCTTTCATTCTTTTACTAGGGTAGTAAAAGGAAATAAATGCGCTACCCAAAAATACATAAATAATAACAACTCTGGAGAGGGAGGTGAAGCAGCTGTACTTGAATGTGACAAATTCAAACAAAATGGAAGGTGATAGTGCAGCGCTACATAAAGACCAGTAAAAACTGGACTGTAACTCAAATGTGACCATAAAAAGAAACACAAACAAAAAGGGGCAGGCTGAACGCCCAACCCAATATATAAAGAGTCCACAGCACTAAACAAAGTGATGAGTGTCAAAAAAGGTGAATAAATGGCATGGAATGGATGGAGTGATTCTAACACAATTCTTCACGTGAATGATGGCATACATGTGTGCTTACCAGAAACGTTGGACCCGAATGTCATACGACAGCGGATCAATCGAGCTAAAGAGTATCCCCAACGGCTGTCCACAGGAACGTCACCGGATGGGTGATGAAGTATACCAGCTAGGCAATCAGATGACCTCAATCCTGGATAAAACCGATGGATCGAAAACTTCTCAAATCTCCAATACCCTCAAGACTGGAGGTCTCACCGGAAGATTTACTTTCTGGATCCTGGTACTCAACCGGACAATGGGATACAATCGAGCTTGAATAAAAAATACCCCGACAAGGGTATTGCAGAAAGACCAACTGGAGAAAGCAGAAAAAACGTTTCCTCGCCGAATTCATGCAAAGAGAAGAAAAAAATTGCATGCTCCACTGGTGTAGGTCAAAAAATGGGTTTTTAATCAAAAAAACACCGCATATAGAAATAAAAAGTGATCACAGTTCATACTTTAAAAGGCAATATGGGAAGCAAAATGCATAGACCGACGCAATTCGTTCCTAACAGGACGTCTACAGGGGCATTGTTTTTTATAAACCTGCTCTTAATTTCGGATTGGTATGGATTTTTTTGGGCGGTAGTTTGTCCAAATCCTGCAAAACAAGACTACGGAAAACACTAATCGAAGGTGCCATAGTCCCTGGGGGATTAAATAGTGAAGGATTGGACAGTCCAGTGTGTACATGTCCATCGTTCACTGTGGAGGTATTGTTGGAGGGGAAGGTCAGAAAATGCCTCTGGATATTCAGTTTTCTAATGAATTTCTGCACGTCTATAAATGTGGATAACCTGTTCAAAGGTCTCGGAGGGACATATTTCAGACCCTTGTCGAGTACCAATTTCTCCTCATCCGATAGACTAGCAGAGCTCAAATTGAAAATCCCAGAGCCAACTACACTCTTTTCCTTTTTGCCCTAGACCCTCCAACCCCCTCTGGTGCCTCTCTTCTTCCCTGGTTTTCTGGGTATCCCAATGGAACCCTGTGAAAATCCGGATGATAAGGGGCCCCTGAATGTCCATAGGTATAATTATATGGGGATTGGTTACATTGATCCTCATCTCTATCTTGATAACCATAGGGGTCGCAAAAAAACTCTCCCATACGGCCATCTGGTAGTGGGGGGTATCTATTAGAAGTGCGAGTGGGCGTCCTGTATCCATTCTCGTAGCCATTGCGATAAAAATCGCGATGGTCACGCCAGCCGCCAGCTGGTCCCCTCGGATTTCCATACGAAATAGGGTAACCCTGATGGGGACCTTTTCCCCCCCATTTCTAAAACTTCCACCTCTAATGCCCCATACACACGATCGTTTTTCATGCCGTTAAAAATGCCATTAAAAAAAAACGATAGTGTGTATGCTTTAACGACGTGAAAAAAAACGCGCATGCTCAGAATCAAGTATGAGACAGGAGCGCTCGTTCTGGTAAAACTAGCGTTCGTAATGGAGATAGCACATTCGTCACGCAGTCACGGACTGAAAAGCACGAGACTGAAAAGAGCGAATCGTCGCTCAACAAACTTTACTAACATGAAGGGTGGCGCCATTCGAACGGAAATTCCCCTTTATAGTGCCGTCGTACGTGTTGTACGTCACTGCGCTTTGCTTGATCGTTTTTTTAAATGATCGTGTGTACGCAAGACAGGCTTGAGAGGAAACATGAAAAAAACGACGTGAAAAACGGCAAGAAAAAAAATGGCAAGAAAAACGATTGTGTGTATGGGGCATTACAGTAGAAGGATAAACCGCATGTGGCATCTGAGCCTGAGGTTTAACCCAAGGCTCAGGAATCCTAGGTGGTGCACCCCTAGGTGGCTGCAAGGAATTTTGAGGCCGTGTCAAGGTTTCCCTAGGTTCAAAAGTAAGCCTCCTATCAACAATCGAAGTTACAGGTTGTGAGACTTCCATCCCCAATAAATCGTTCTCAGCTGGCACTGATATATTAATTAATGCCCCTGTAGACGTCCTGTTAGGAACGAAACGCGTCGGTCTATGCATTTTGCTTCCCATATTGGCTTTTAATGTATGAACTGTGATCACTTTTTATTTCTGTATGCAGTGTTTTTTTGATTAAAAACCCATTTTTTGACCTACACCAGTGGAGCATCCAATTTTTTTCTTCTCTTTGCATGAATTCGGCGAGGAAAAGTTTTTTCTGCTTTCTCCAGTTGGTCCTTCTGCAATACCCTTGTCGGGGTATTTTTTATTCAAGCTCGATTGTATCCCATTGTCCGGTTGAGTACCAGGATCCAGAAAGTCAACCTTCCGTCGAGACCTCAAGTCTTGAGGGTATTGGAGATTTGAGACGTTTTCGATCCATCGGTTTTATCCAGGATTGAGGTCATCTGATTGCCTAGCTGGTATACTTCATCACCCATCCGGTGACGTTCCTGTGGACAGCCGTTGGGGATACTCTTTAGCTCGATTGATCCGCTGTCGTATGACATTCGGGTCCAACGTTTCTGGTAAGCACACATGTATGCCATCATTCACGTGAAGAATTGTGTTAGAATCACTCCATCCATTCCATGCCATTTATTCACCTTTTTGGACACTCATCACTTTGTTTAGTGCTGTGGACTCTTTATATATTGGGTTGGGCGTTCAGCCTGCCCCTTTTAGTTTGTGTTTCTTTTTATGGTCACATTTGAGTTACAGTCCAGTTTTTACTGGTCTTTATGTAGCGCTGCACTATCACCTTCCATATTACTAGGGTAGGACCCACGAAATTCGGGGTACTTTGTCGCAGTTTTTAAGCTTAGCACTATATGACCATATAGTGTGACCAAACCCCTGTATATATTTATATGTATATGTTCAGGTGTTTTTAACTAGCCTTGCAGGATAAATGTCATTCTTGAATGTGTGCGCTATAATCTGTTTTGTAGTGTTATAACTGCCTGTAATAAGTACATTTATTTGGTCTTGGTCAAGTGTTGCCTGGTCCGACTCAACGAACCAGTGAATTCTGATAAGTCGCTAAGGGTTACTGTTCCCTTAAATGGTTACTGTGACAGGAGTCACTTTGGGCGGGGGGCCCGTGGAACCCAGAATCCCTTGGAGAGGTTGGGAAACCCCTTTTTGAGCTCCCCATGCACCTCCTATGTCTAAGTAACCCAGTGTCTATTAGGGGCACAGGGTGACCGAGAACCCCAATCTAAACTCTTGAATATATGAAGATAAAGTCCCCCTTTCATCAGAGACCATTGCTAGATGGTTTGATGTGGGGTGGGGGTTGCTATGTGTTTATTAAGTGCCTGTATTCCATTGTTCTATTGTTTGTGTCTGCCTTGGGAGCAACCTATTATGGGATGTATTATATGTCTCTGTGGATTAGCTGTGAGAGGGGGGGGATTTCTCCAGCAGCCCCTCCCAAAGACAGTCTACCAGAGCTTTTTTTCTCAAACAATAGGTGCTGGAACTCAGCCACGACCCCCCCCAAAACCCCTCCTCCCACACACCCTCCAAATCACATCAAATAGTGGGTGTAGTCAGATTTCACAAACAGTAGGAGGGTCTTAAAGGGACATTAAATACCAGAATTGCATTACATACAGAGTGCAGAGTTAAGAGGGGTTACACATGGAGTGCAGAGCTGTCACTTGTAAACACAGAAACCAGACTTCTGTATTTACAAGTGATTGTGGTGAGCAGGCACCAAAGGGTCTGAGCCAGAGGTGGTGGAACTGAGTTCCACCAAGTTCAACCTGAAAAAAAGCCCTGCAGTCTACTGATGAGAAGTTTTACTACACCTGTGTCATGCTACTGGTGGAGGTAAAGTCTACCCCACCCTATTTCATTATGCAAAGGAGGGGGCTTGTCCCTTGAGTGTATCTCTATGTACCTGTGTTCAAATAAACAGTTCATCTTCAGCAGCCAAAACGAGTACTGCCTAGTTCTTGGTTGCAAGCAGTTGGAATATCTGATATCTATATTCAGACTGGGAGGAAGCGGTATATGACGGAAGCATTCAAGCGGAGTGTGGGAAGCGATTCCGTTACAGTTACTGCAAATGATCTTTAATTCAGTTGCATTTTTCTCAGGACCATCTCATATATAAAGTATGTGTATGTTTCTCCTGGTAACCAAATGCAGCCAAAGACTGCAAAATGTATTAGCATTTCAAATGCTATCCTCAATACTATGTAAATTGTTTCATTGGTGGGTAGTGCTGAAGATCTCCGCTGAACTTTGCTGCCTTAGCCTACATTTGCATCTATTTTTCAGGCAGTGCGATGTGGTGTTTTAAATATGTTTTTGAGGCATTTTACAGTTACTTTACATGTGTTAAAAATTAATTGCTATGGAAGATCTGCTTTGCTGGAAACCACAACAAAGATGCCACAAGCAGAAATTTTCTTTAAACGCACCGCACTAAAATGAATATATGTGATCATCCTTAGACAGCAAAGCCACAGCTTGGAAGACGGAATGAGGAATGCACTGGAGCAGCACGAAGCTTGGACAGAGTGCGGTGCGTGTGTTGAGGACTTGCCTGGTAGGATAGAGATGCTTCCAGTGTACAACTAAGGAATACAAGGGATCATGATTAGTTTCTCAAGAATATTGGCAAACTTTATTTCATGGAATGCTAGCTTATGTTATAAACTTATTAGACCCATGGGCGGCTTACATAATGAACTCAGTCATCTGGTAAAGGGATCACCAGCAATTGAAGTAGTATTAAACCTTCAGCGTTTTGAGCACATTCAAATAAATACTCCTCAGTAAACTATTTGTTAGAATTCTCTCCCCGACACTTGCAGTTTACAACTCAATGCTGCTGCCTCCTGCTCTCTCAGTGCTGCTTCCCCGAACTTCCTGTCCTCACATTAAAGATTTAACAGTGGAAAGTGCAGTCTTTAGGCAGTATGTTAGCTTGGGGGGGTGGGCACTTCACACAGTTTGGGAGCCATAACGCTAGTCCCTGCATGCAAGGGTAGCTACATAGGACATGGCAAGAGAAAGGAGCTACCTTGAAACCAGAAACCTGGGGCAGCAGTCACGGGACCAGCTTAAACAGGAACACAGCTAAGGATTAAATGATACAGAAGCAACATACTCAATAAGTGGCGAAATCAGCAGCTGAAAGTGCCTTAAACTAAAGGCTTTAATATCACAAACAGATTTAAGTCATTTCTGCTTTGTAAAAAAACATTAACTTTCCGGGGGGGCGCATGCGCGGATGCCTGAGGGAGAAGTCGCATCCCCTTAGAGCTCCGCTCCCGGGTTAAACAAACCGGAGAACCGACCGCTGCCTTTTACCGCAAACGGCACCAGCTCCCGCAAATTCACACCAGGTACACTTCGGCGTATTGAGGATGGTCACGAGGGGCCCAAAAACAAAATATAAGATTGGTACCTCTAAAGATACACTGTCCCGGCAGACATCCAGCGGGTTCCTAAATCCCTGTCACACAGTGTCAAAACTCTGGACACAGCTGGTGAGATTGACTCTGACTATGAAATACCTGAAAATGTTATTCAGTCTAATATGTTTAGTCAATTTGAGAAAATGCTTCAGAAAGCTTTGAAACAAACTTCAGACCAGATAACTGAGAAGCTGACAAGGGAGATTAGGGAGCTGGGGCATAGAACAGCTGAATTGGAAATGCGGGTAGATGATATAGAAACTACCACACAGCATTATGATGCTACTATTGAACAGCTTAAGGATGAGAACTCTTTGTTACAAAACCGTTTGGAAGACCAGGAGAACAGGGACCGTCGCTCCAACCTAAGAATCAGAGGCCTCCCTGAATCAATCATAGACTTACAGGGAACTATATGTGCACTGTTTCAGGAACTGTTACCAGGTATTTCACCTGAGAGATTGGAAATGGACAGAGTCCACAGGGCCTTAACTCAACGCAAACCCAATGGACCCCCTAGGGATATTATAGTTAAATTTCATTACTATAAAACAAAGGAGCAAATACTTGCTGCTGCTAGAGGTAAAAACACTCTTGAGTTCCAGGGCAATATATATCAGCTCTTTACAGACCTCTCCCCTCTAACTGTTACTAAGAGGCGTTCTATGAAACCACTGCTGCAAGTACTTCAAAAGCACCAAATCATATACCACTGGGGGTTTCCATTTTCTCTCCGCTTTACACACTTGGAAACTAGATATACCTGTCGCACGTCTGATGAACTACGGTCAGCCTTAAATGATCTAGGCCTGATGGATCACACCAATTATAAGGAGCAACCTCGTAGACGAGCGGCTTCTAGATCACCTCCAAATGAAACCGACTTGGACCCAAACCCCTCTGGTTATACCAGACAGAATCTTCATAAACGAGGACGTTTTGATAGTCAGGCACCGATAAATGTTGACTCAATGGATTGATTGTTCAACTTTCATTAATCTTATCCATGTTTCTCCCTTTTTATAGGATACTAACCCCAATGCTTTACTTTGAAAAGCATTGCACTATCTCTGATTGAAGAGTTCGAATCCTGTTCTCCATTTTTTTTTTTTTTTTGTGGTGTCTCGTTACTGACAAATATGTCTATTTCTTTAATTTATATGCACATTATATATGCATATTAAATTGTACTTATGAAATATAAATTTAGGTATTTATTTATGGTTTTAGTCAGCCAGAAGGTTTATATTTCATTTACATTTTTGAGACAAGTGTTTCTAGTTTTTTTTTTTTTCTTCTCGTCTCCTTACTGACAAATATGTCTATTTAGTAATTTATATGCATATTATATTGTACTTATGAAATATAAATTTAGGTATTTACTTATTGTTTTAGTCAACCAGAAGGTCTATATTTCATTTACATTTTTGAGACAAGTGTTTCTATATTTTTTTATTTTTTTTATTTATATATTTATTCTTTTCTATTTTTGGAATATAAATTTATGTATTTACTTTATGTTTTTGTCAGCCAGAAGGCTAAAAATTCATTAATATTTCTTGAGACAAGTGTTTCTTGTTTTCTTTGTTCGTCTCCTTATAGACGAATAAGTTTATTTCCTTTACTTATATGGTCATTGATATAGATAGATTATCCTCCTCCCTCCCCTTCCCTCCTTTTTTTTTTTTCTTCTTTCTTTCCCCTACATTTGCGAGCTTGTTTATTAATTATTTCACTTGAGTAGACGGTTTGCTTCACAAGTGTTAAGATCAATATTTTCTAGCCTCCTTATGGACGCATTCATCTAAATATTGACTCAACATAATTCCCGACGTTGGTATGTTTCCTTTCTCTCGCTCTTTTGTTTATTGCATCTCCAGTCTTACTGATAGAGAAATATATAAGTTTACTATTATAATACTTAAGTGTTCTCCGGCGTTGTTTTTCCCTCCGGAACTTCTTGCGGCCCCCTACATACCCCCTGACTCCTGCTACTATTATGCAGGAGTTGGTCGGTGACCATGGAACCCCTCTGAGATTTTTTGTTATCTCTCCGAGATGTTCCTGCGCCCTACTAGTACATCATTATTTTATGACATTAAATGCAGTCATTAGGGCTACCTATTTATTTGGTTTCTTCTTTATTCTTTCTTTTCTGTCTTTCATTTCTTCTCCTCTTCTGTCTCCCTCGGTGGCGGTTCGAACTCCTAATATGGGTTTTATTAACCCTTACATAAAACTTACCCTTACTATGTCATGGCCCCCATAAACATTTTGTCCTTAAAGCGGAGTTCCACCCAGATTAACAACTTTATTTTATCCCCTTCAGCACACTGCCGACATGTTCACTCGACAATTATTATTTTTTTTCCCTCTGTAAATACCTTATTCTTGTCGTTTGCAGATTGACTTCCTGGACTTGACTCCCGCGGGAGTAGGCGTGGCTACTGTATTACCCGGCGCCGCGATGACTCTTGGGAGCTTGGTGTCACGCTTCCCAGGAGTCATTGCGGCACGCCGTACTAGGATTTCCATCACAACGGGGCGTGAACATTCAAAGACGCCGCCCGTTGTGATGGCAACAATCAGCATACAGGAAATCATTGCTTGTGGGCTTCAACATGCCCACAAGCAAAATGGGAACTGCTGTGCTCGCATTTTAAAGTTCTTATTTTGCCGGAAAAGGGACATGGGATAATTCATAACCTCAAACGAGTGAGTGATTATTTATAATGCGAAAATCTATTCAATACCAGGAAGGAAAAAAAAATTATTTGCCGCAGAACCTCCGCTTTAAATGTGCAAGGCTTCAACGTTCCACAAAAAAGAACTAAAGCTCTACGTTCCTTTTCAGCTAGAAAAGCTCACATAATTTTCCTTCAAGAAACACACTTTATCAATAACGCCTCCCCTAAATTTCTTTCCTCCTCCTACCCGCAATTCTACACAGCTTCAGCTACAACTAAGCAACGTGGGTCCCTGATTGGATTCCACCGCTCTACACCATTTACCCTTAATACACAAATATGTGACCCTGAGGGTAGATATGTTTTATTAACAGGTTTTATTGCTGATACTGAAGTCACATTAGTTTCGTATTACGCCCCAAATAAGCGTCCTGAAGCTTTTCTATCACATCTTTTCCAACTAATCGAATCACATAAATTTGGAACAATAATATTATGTGGCGACTCCAATACTACCATCTATCCCTTCTTGGATAAATCCCCATCATCTCCTAACTCTCCTACTAATAAACGGTCCTTCCAATCTCTACTTACTTCTTTTAATTTTGTTGATACCTGGCGGGAACTTAACCCAACTTCCAGAAATTTTACACATTATTCTTATCCACACAAATCCTTTTCACGAATAGACCATATTTTCCTCCCCTCTAGTATGCTCCCTGAAGTAATATCCTCTAATATAATCCCATTTCCATGGACAGACCATTGTGCGGTTACTGCTACAATTACCTCTCCAATACCTAGGTCACATGACACCACTTGGTGTATTAACGACTCCATCCTAACTCACCCCTCACACCGCTTAGATATTGAATTGGCTCTTAATGATTATATCTCATTTAATGATACTACTGATGTCTCTGCCCTTACACTATGGGAAGCCCATAAAGCTGTCATTCGGGGCAGCTTGATACAAAAGGCGAGATCTATTAAAAGAGATCGCAAGATTCTGTTCACCAAACTTGAAGCAAATTTTAACGCTTGTCATTTGGCTCATCAAGCTACCCCGAATGCAAACACTAATACTAAATTGGAAAAGGCCCGGCTTGAGTTGGACCTTTTTCTGACAGATTCGGCAGACAAACTCTTACGCAAGCGGCAACATACCCAATACCGCAAAGCCAATAAGCCCGATACCCTTATGGCCCGCAGCCTCAAGTCTATTGATCGTTCACAGACTGCATTCCGCCTTAGAACCTCCAGAGATGCATACACCAGTAACCCATTAAAGATCTTGGAAATCTTTCAATCTAAATTAACTAAGCTTTATGACCCTGGCTTAATCTTTGATAAAAACAAAGCAGACACGTTGTTCTCAGATGTTAAACTTCCCATAATGACACCTGAACAGTGTGAATATTTGGAGAGTCCCATAACGGCCTTGGAAGTTAAAGCTGCTATTAAAGAATTGAAGCCTCACAAGAGACCGGGCCCCAACGGGTTTTCTGCACTATACTACAAACAATTTGATTCAATTTTAACGCCTCTATTGACTAGAGCCTTCAATTCTTTGTTAGCTGGTCATTCGTTCAAAACCGAAACACTAACTTCCATCATAGCAATGATTCCCAAACCTAAATCTGACACTACCTCTTGGTCTAATTATCGCCCCATATCTCTTTTAAATCTAGACATTAAGTTATTAGCTAAGATCCTGGCAACTAGATTAAATAGCATTATAGGTAAACTTATCCATCGTGACCAAACTGGCTTCATGCCCTTGCGTCAAGCAGGGGATAATGTTAGAAGAGCACTTTTATTAATTCATGCCGCCAAAAAAAAGACATATCCCAACTTGCCTTATATCATTAGACATTAGGAAGGCGTTCGACTCAATCAGCTGGCCATATCTACAATATACTCTTCAAAAATGGGGTTTTGGGGAAAATTTATTAACTTGGGTCTCCTCACTATACAGCACTCCGAAAGCTTATATTAAATATATGGGTTACAAATCAGCTATGATAGATATTAGGAGAGGGACTAGACAGGGTTGCCCTCTATCCCCTTTGCTTTTTGCCCTACTTATTGAACCCTTAGCATGTATTATTAGAGATAACCCTAATATCAAAGGAGTAGAATTAGGTGGACATCACCACAAATTGAGTCTGTTTGCAGATGACATCCTGATTTTTTTATCCCATCCCCATGTCTCAGCCCCAAATCTAGTAAATACTTTAGACAAATTTGCAAAGATTTCTGGATTGTGTGTTAATCATGCCAAATCTAATGCCCTTAATATTTCCCTTTCGCCATCTGAGTTACAACAAGCTCAAACGTCTTTACCTTTCAATTGGGAATTGCACCATATTTCATATCTCGGAGTCCAACTCACTTCTTCTATATCCGACTTATTTTCAGCTAACTACTTACCCTTATTGAAGTCAACTACTAATCTGATGAAACAATGGTCTTCTCTCCCTTTATCTTGGATTGGGAGGATTAACGCTACTAAGATGTCAATCTTACCAAAGTTCCTTTACCTATTCCGAGTTCTCCCCATACATATACCTCCTTACTTCTTGAGACTCACTCAAAAGAGAGTGATGTCTTTTATATGGGGCTCTACAAAACCCCGTATACCCAGATCGACTCTTTATCTTGATAAATTGAAAGGTGGTTTGGGAATTCCTAACTTTTCCTCATATTACTTTGCTGCTCAGCTAGCA
Source organism: Rana muscosa (assembly GCA_029206835.1). Lineage (NCBI taxonomy): Eukaryota > Metazoa > Chordata > Amphibia > Anura > Ranidae > Rana > Rana muscosa. The sequence continues at coordinate 1,026,404,434 of CM055117.1, read as the reverse complement.
CAACTCCCCAAATACCATTCTACAACAGAATCCCCTCTATGGGTAGCAATTGAATCAGTGGATATTGACCCCATTTCAGTGAATAATTTGCTCTGGTTAGCTCCTAAAGATAGACTAAACTTATCTAACCCCGTAACCAAACATTCTATATCTATCTGGGACAAATATAGATCCACAAAAAGCCTACAATCCACTCATAACCCTCTACTCTCTTTTCTTCGAAATCCCTCATTTTACCCCGCCTGGAAATTCCCCCTATCATTTGCAGCTTGGTCCAAAAGAAACCTACTTCAATTTCACAATCTAGTTTCCTCCAATGATATTCTTACGTTCCCAACTTTATGTGATAGATACAAACTCCCCATGAAGGAGCTCTTCCGCTATCTACAAATTAAGAACTTTTATACACCCCTCGTTGATACGGGATCCCCTCTTACCCAAATGACTCAATTTGAACGTATCTGTAACAGTGAACCCCATACTAGAGGATTAATATCACTTTTGTATAAACGCATCAATTCCACATCTGACGATACTTTACCATCCTATACGACTAAATGGGCACATGACATGGATAGAACATTCAGTAAAAGTGAATGGGATAATATATGGTCAGCTACTAAGCATTCCTCGCCAAACTGTTTTGCGTTGGAAACAAATTATAAGGTCCTTTCTCGATGGTACCTGGTTCCAGCCAGGATTGCCAAATTTGCCCCCATGTACCCAAATTTATGTTTCAGAGGCTGTTCTGAACCGGGCACGCATTTCCATATTTGGTGGCAATGTCCAATCGTTCAATCCTTCTGGAGTAAAATATTTAACATGGCCTCTACGGCCTTGGAAATACCAATCTCGCCAGACCCAGCACTGGCTCTCCTCAACCTCAAACCTCCTGAACTGAATAAATCACAATTCAAATTACTACTACATCTCACCACGGCGGCTAAACAATCTATAGCTAAGGCCTGGAAAACCCAAACTTTAGTTGTGGCTGAAACTAAACATAGAATTAACTTTCTTTTCTTATCTTTATCTTTTCCAAAATGTCTGCTATTGAAGATAACAACATTACTACATACAATAAAATATGGAAACCATGGATTAAACACTTCTTACCCCCAGATTTTGATCAATTATTGTTGATGCCTTGTTGAAATACTTTATATTTATCTATTAATATAATATTTAAACGGGGCCTTGATCTGACTGGACCGCCACCCAGGGAGACAACCTTTACCTTTATCTCTATTTTTCTATACCCATACCTTCTTTTCTATATATTTTACTTTTCTCCCATATTTCTTCTTCTTCTCTCTGTACTTCTTCTGTCTTTCTGCTCTGGTTAGTTTTGTTACTTGTGTAATACGGATTTTATACACATGCGATGTCCATTACATGACTTACATATATACCTTTTAAGTTTAACTTTATCAATCACTAATATCTTTGTGTGTTAAAGATTTGTTAGGAAGGTCTTTAACTAAACTATTGAGGTACGACAACATTCATCTGGTGTATCCTTCTGTATAATCCAGCATACTCTCTCATACTTAATCGTGCCCCCATCTGCTCACAGCTTGCTCCCTTTTGGGGTGAGCGGATGGTCTGGAGGCAAGATATTCTATCCTGAATATTGCTTATTTTCATTGCTCTAATCTTTTATACCTCTATTTGTATTGATATAATTGTTAATGAGGTTTATCCTCTATAACTTTTCTTTCAATACGTACTTTTAGTGATTGCTGTATTTATTTACAATTCTATACTTGATCAGAATGTAATGTTCATTATACTTGCTATTTACTTGTAAAATCTAATAAAAATATTAAACAAGAAAAAAACATTAACTTTCCTAAGTTGTATGCCACGTCCAGGATTGCTGCTCTTTTCTTTAAAATGTATACCTTTATTACTTCTATTTATGATGATCGTACATGCCTTGCTAGACTTCAGGCCTACTGTAGACGTAAGAGAAGTGGCTCTCGTGCATGGAGGTGCTAGTTTCCCCAGTGTCCCCATCATTGGTCTCTGTGCGAGGAATGGTGCCTCATCATTGGTCTCTGTGCGAGGAATGGTGCCTCATCATTGGTCTCTGTGCGAGAAATGGTGCCTCATCATTGGTCTCTGTGCGAGGAATGGTCCTTCATCATTGGTCTCTGTGCGAGGAATGGTCCCTCATCATTGGTCTCTGTGCGAGGAATGGTGCCTCATCACTGGTCTCTGTGCGAGGAATGGTGCCTCATCACTGGTCTCTGTGCGAGGAATGGTGCCTCATCACTGGTCTCTGTGCGAGGAATGGTGCCTCATCATTGGTCTCTGTGCGAGGAATGGTGCCTCATCATTGGTCTCTGTGCGAGGAATGGTGCCTCATCATTGGCCTCTGTGCGAGGAATGGTGCCTCATCATTGGCCTCTGTGCGAGGAATGGTGCCTCATCATTGGCCTCTGTGCGAAGAATGGTGCCTCATCATTGGCCTCTGTGCGAGGAATGGTGCCTCATCATTGGCCTCTGTGCGAGGAATGGTGCCTCATCATTGGCCTCTGTGCGAGGAATGGTGCCTCATCATTGGTCTCTGTGCGAGGAATGGTGCCTCATCATTGGTCTCTGTGCGAGGAATGGTGCCTCATCATTGGTCTCTGTGCGAGGAATGGTGCCCCATCATTGGTCTGAATGGTGCCCCATCATTGGTCTCTGTGCGAGGAATGGTGCCTCATCATTGGTCTCTGTGCAAGGAATGGTGCCCCATCATTGGTCTCTGTGGGAGGAATGGTGCCCCATCATTGGTCTCTGTGGAATGAATGGTGCCCCATCATTGGTCTCTGTGGGAGGAATGGTGCCCCATTATTGGTCTCTGTGGAATAAATGGTGCCCCAAGGGCTGGATAAAGGCAAGCAAAGGGCCGAATACAGCCTGCAGTTTGGAAACCACTGTTTTAGAGCAGAGGACTCCAAACTGCGGCCCTTTGCTTGCCTTTATCTGGACCTTGGGGCACCATTCCATCCACTGACACCAACGATGGGCTACTATTCCTCCCACGGACACCATCGATGGGCCACTATTCCTCCCACTAACACCATCGATGGGCCACTATTCCTCCCACGGACACCATCGATGGGCCACTATTCCTCCCACGGACACCATCGATGGGCCACTATTCCTCCCACTGACACCATCGATGGGGCAGAATTCTTTCCATTGACACCAACAATTGGGCACTATTCCTCCAACTGATACCAAAGATAGGGCATGGTTTACTACCACTGGACACCAGGACATTTTCTACTCACACCGGCCCTAGTCCGGCCCTCCTAAAGTCTGAAGGACAGTAAACTGGCCCTTTTCTTAGAAAGTTTGGAGACCCCTGTTCTAGAGGAATCCCACAGGTAAGGTATTTGATCCAAGGTGGACCATTCTAACTATGTACAAATGATCCATACTTGGAATTCTTCTTTAAACAGATAAAACATGGGAAAATAAGCATGTATTTGGGAGACGAACCACAATTTTTTTCCCCTAGACATACCCTTTATAACACAACGGAACTAAACAGTGGATTTTTATAGCTGCCTAAAGTTCAATGTAGGAATTGCGCAACAGCTGGCAAGAGCCGGACTTAACTAGATGTCAACCCTGAAAAAATGCAAAATTAAAACACATTTCCACCCAAATCTGACACGTCAGATAAAATCGGCTCTCATGGTGGTCTGCCTTCCTTTCTAATTCCAAAGTAGGTGAGATACATTCTGGTTGGTCTTTTAAACATAACATCATCACCACTTCTGTTCAGCTTCATAGTCTGCTAAACTGGATGGGGTGAAAGCCGCGCATCGCACACACAGAGAGCCACCGAGCCAGATCTGTTGTATTCACATCATCGGGTGATTGAGGAAGTGGTTTTGGAGCAGAGATGGAAAGAGGTTTCACTGGGCAATAAAATAATAGCAGCAATTAAATCGCTGTGCCAGATCCACACTGGTGTTAATCGCTATTCAAGGAAACATTCATGGATGTAATTCCAAAGTTCAGTGAGCGTGTGCATAAAGCAATATATCTGAATCTGTGGATGGCAATAGGGGACGTTTACCAAATGGGAAAATGCAGTGCTTTAAAGTGCATTTCCAGTTTAAACTGAATCGGCTTAGGAAGTGTGATGTTAGAATGAGACTCCCATGTCCTGTACAGAATATACTGTATATACAGATGTCTATTTAAACAAAAAATTTGTTTTAAGTTAAACACTTTAGGACTGCCCGCCCACATTGTACTGCGGATGGGCGGCCCCTACAGGTACAGCGATTTACCTGCATGTCACTGCCTGCTTCCAGGTTCAGGGTGCATGCGGGGAACGATCAGTTTGTTACGGTTTTGTTGGAACAAATAGATTTTTTGTTAAAGCGGAAGTAAACCCATCCATAAAACACGGCACGTGCCGGAAATGTAACACTCCCATTGGTTGTGCTCTAAACCAAACTGTCAAACCATCCAATGGCCGGTGTCTAAACTGATCACATGTGCAGCATCATTGCAGTTATAGACTAAACAGAGCCAAAGATGGCGGCTTCCTTGGCTGAAAACGATAGGGGGGTTTACTTCCACTTTAAAAGCAGCTCACATTATGCACATTAACACTTGTTAGGCCCACACTTAACCCCTTGATTGCCCCTAAATGTTAACCCCTACCCAGCCAGTGTCATTAGTTCAGGGACAGTGTATAGTATTATCACTGATCACCGTATTAGTGTCACTGGTGATCTCAATGTCAGTCAATTCCCACCCAGTATCCGTTTGTGTCATGTTACCTGTCGCACCATTATGCCGTGTACACACGACCGTTTTTTCCGCCGCAATAAACTCAGACAGGTTTTTCCGACGGAATTCCGTTCGAGCTGTCTTGCATACACACTGTCACACCAAATTCCGACCGTCAAGAATGCAGTGACGTACAACACTACGACGAGCCGAGAAAAATTAAGTTCAATGCTTCCGAGCATGCGTCAACTTGATTCTGAGCATGTGTGGTTTTTAGTCCATCGGAATTGCATCCAGACGAATGGAAATTCCGGGAAAAAAAGAATACATGTTCTCTTTCTAAGTTCGTCAGAATTTCCGACGGAAAAAGTCAGATGGGGCATACACACGGTCAGAATATCCGATGAAAAAAATTCCGTCTGATTTTTTCCATCGGAAATTCCTAGCGTGTGTACGCGGCATATGGCCTCATGCACACTGGACGTTTTTGGACGTTTTTACAGCAGCTGTTTTTGGCTTCAGACAATAAACTCCCCATCATGTTATCCTATGTGTCCATGCACACATAGGCTGTTATCAGCAGTTTTTGGCTGGGGCGTTTTTTGGCTTTAAAAAAAAAAAAACTAGTGGGTTCTGAGAGCAGTTTTTTAGCTGTTTTCAGCTGTAAAAACGCTCTAACGTCAAAAAAAACGCTGATAAACGCAGATAAACACTCAAAAACGTGGCTCACTAGCATTTTTGGACGTTTTTGATCCATTGGAAAAAAAAAAAAAAAACACTAAAAACCGCTTTAGCAAAAACGTTGAAAAACTCACTGCAAAGCTACTGGCGGTTTTATAAAGTTTTTTTTAACGCCCAGTATGCATGAGGCCTTACAGTTCCACTATAAGTTGCTGATGACCCCCATTACAGGTTTAAAGTAAATAAATAAATAACAATTCCAGTATATATACACATCATAGTTTTTTTTTTTTTTTTTTTTATTAATGACATGTAGAATACATATTGGCCTAAATTTATGAAGAAAGTCGTTTTTTTTTTTTCTATTGGATATGTTTTATTGCAGAAAGTAAAAATATTGTTTTTCTTGTTTTTTCAAAATGTTTGGTCTTTTTTCATTTATATAATAAAAAATAAAAAAACTCAGTGGTGATCAAATACCACGAAGAAAAAGCTCCATTGCATGAAAAAAAATAAAAGATATAAACTTCCGCTTTAAGGCCTCCTGAGTCCTGACCCCCTGACATGCCACATTTGGCATGTTATTTCTTTGGGGAGAGATCAAATACCACCAAATGAGAGCTCTATTTGTGGGAAAAAAAGCAGGCAAATTTAATTTGGGTACAGCGTCACATGACCGCGCAATTGTCAGTTAAAGCAACGCAGTGCCAAATTGTAAAAAGTGCTCTGGTTAGGAAGGGGGTAAAATTTTCCGGGGCTGAAGCTGTAAAGAGGAACTGCAGTCTGCTCACATAATTTGTAATAAAAACATCTTTGCCATTCTGAAGCTTCCCTCCAACCACTTTGCATATTATTTTATATATACTGTGATTCTGTACTTGCCAAATATGCTGCAGAAATCTGCCTTCACTGATTCGCTGCAACCATTTTAACTGTGGGCAGCTGAAGCTGCTGCCTGTTCACTTCCTGGATTTACACAGAGGCACATCTCCAGCTCTGCAGCTCTCATTGGCTCTCTTATGACTCACCCCCCTCCCTTCCTGGCAAACTCTCACAAGAGTGAGAGAGAGAGAGCTGTACATGATGTTATAAGCCTAGGTTTTTTACCAGACAAGAAACAGGAAGTGGGCTGTATAAGATATTTACTGGAAGAAAAAAAACGTTTTACTATCCAAAGTTAAAACAACAAGGGCAGAAGATTTGATAGAAAGTGAAAAAATAACTGAAGTTCCGCTTTAAGTGGTTAAACTTCCCTCATTTACAGACTAATGTTCATTTCTTTGATCTAAAAGGACTAAAGCCCCGTACACACGGTCAGACTTTTGCCCAACAAACTTCGTTTTAAGCAAGTTGGACCAACAATCCGACCGTGTGTACGCTCCATCGGACAAACTTTTTTCGTTTGGTTTTGGATTTCATCGGACAAAAGTTGGGTCTGCAAACGGACAAACTTTTGCCCAACAAAAGTCCGATGGAGCAAAGTCCGACCGTGTGTACAGATAACCATCGGACTTTAGTCCGATGGACAAAACAACTGATGTTAAAATCAACCAACAATAGCAGAAGTTGACCAAAGGGTGGCAGTAAAGAGCAGAAAAGAGCAGAAAAAACATGTGATGTTGTAAGAAGTTTTAAGAAAGTTTGCAGAAAAGTCCGAGCATGTGTATGCTATGGGTGTTCCCAACCAACTCCGTTGGGACAAAAAAACACGGAAAAGTCCGATGGAAGTCCGACCGTGTGTACGAGGCTTAAGTGTTACAATGTTTCCCGTCTAAGCGATGTTGTCAAAAACTTGGCAGGCTGCCTGTTTTTTTATTTTTATTTTTTGACAGCTGTCAGCTGTGAGCAGAGAACTCTCTGCACTGAATCGCGAAAATGTTTTGTTAAGATGGCGAGGGGGGTAGAATCACGATCTGATTCTTTAACAATTAATCATGCAGCTCTAACAGGTAACCAGCTCCCACATCCGCTCGGGCTGCCTAGGCATCCCTTCCCTCCCTGCAATCTTCTGGGACATGTCACAGGTCCCAGAAGATTGCCCGGCCATTCAGGTCACGCAGCACCGCAAGCTGTGACAGCCGGGTGCCCACAGTAGTGAGACCGGTGCCACAGATATGCGGGGGAGAGAACCGAGGCTTCGGGCGCCCGCATCGCTGGACCATGGGACAGGTGAGTGTCCGATTTATTAAAATACAGCAGCTACACTTTTTGTAGCTGCTGACTTTTAATAAACACAGAAATGGGTAGAACTCCCCTAATTTGAGTACAGCGTTGCATGATCATGCAACTAGCAGTTAAAGTGTTGCGTTTTCCTTTGCTCGCTAGCACGGGGGGGACGGGGACAGGGCACTTTCCAATTTTTTTTTACTATTAATTTATTATATATTTTTAGATTTTAACACTGTTGCTTTTTTTGCACTTTTATTGCTGTCACAAGGAATGTAAACATCCCTTGTGACAGCAATAGGCAGTGACAGGTATTCTTTATGGAGGGATCAGGGGTCAATAGGACCTCAAATCCCTCCTTTGAACTTGAAAGCATTCAAAGCACCAAGATCAGTGTTACTTCAGATTTTCAAAAAATCACACCGATGACAGCCAGGTAAACCTGAAGTGATGTCATATCATCGCTTCTGGGTTACCGTAGTGGAGAAACGATCAAAGGCGATTAGAGTTTTGTATGGGTCTCTGGTCAGCCGGCAGACATGCTGGCTGGTAGCTCGGTTCTCCCAGTGGGACCAGAGAGAGCCGTAGAAGATGGTGGGGGGCTTGTAATAGCAATCGAGTGCTGGCTAGCCATTTAGATTGCTATTACAAGAGAAGTGATCTGACCTTCAGCTCTAAAAAACGGTACCTGGGTGATGCCTTCAGCTACAGGCATCACCCCGGTACAACCACTTGAAGTCAAATGACATACCAGGTATGTGATTTGGCGGCACGTGGTTAAGTCTTGACAAAAAACCCTGGAAGCTGATTGGTTTCTATGCACAGCTGCACCAGATTTTGCACTCTACAGTTTTAGTAAATCAACCCCAATGTGGAAATAAGACCCCTTTCACACTGGGGCGGTTTCCAGGTGCTTTAGCGCTGCTAATAGCCTCTGCTAAGTGCCTGAAAACCGCCTCCCATTCATTCAAGTGTGACATTTCACACTGGGGCGGTGCGCTTGCGGGATGTTCCGAAAAGTCCTGCAAGCAGCATCTTTGGGGCAGTTTGGGAGCGCTGTATTTAGCGCTCCCAAAACACCCTGCCCATTGGAATGAATGGGCAGTGCTTCCAAAGCGCTTCGGAAGCGCCCCAACACGGGAGTTCTTAACCCCTTCTTTGGGGTTAAAAACGTCCCGCTAGCGGCCGAAAAGCGCAGCTTAAACAGCGTTAAAGTGCCGCTAAAACGCTTTAGCGCTAACGCAACCCCAGTGTGAAAGGGGTCTTAACATAAGATTTTATATTTTTGACCATAGATATGCTTTAAATCTCAGTTAGACCCGTTTCACACTGGGGCCGCGGCCGCGTTAGCACTAAAGCGCCGCTCGTGACATGGGTCTTAGACAAAATGAACTACATTCTGTTTTGAGCTGATTGGAAACGCTGGAGTTGTTGTCCAGTGCCTTATATTTGTATGTGACCTCAGTCTTCATTCATAATCTGTTATTTGTATATTTTACTCTTTTTTCCGGTGAAAATCTTCATTCTCCTCTTTACGACCCCATGATCAGCTAACATTACTGATCAGATGACAGTTGAACATTTTCAGCCTGACCTGTGAAATATATTTCCTTCCTGCACAATCGCTCAAACCTACAATTATAGGAGAACCTCTCATTCAATGTAATAGACTCAAGGCTGTTCCTAGATATTCTGGTCCCTGTATGGAATTGTAAAGAGCACCCCCTTCCATATCATTCTCTCTCCTACAGATACAAAGGGGTTTACTAAAGGAAAAAAGATTGTGCACTTTGCCAACTCAATATCGAACCCTACGGACTAAGACTGGCATGCCATTAAAGTTCATGTGCGTGTAAAGGCAGGTGTCCCAATACTTTTGGTAATATAGCGTACATTTGGTCACAGAGTGTATTTTGCATAAGCCTCTGGGGTGATTTACTAAAGGCAATTGGACTGGTCCCTTTGCAAGTGCAGCTGCTCCAGAGCTTAGTAAATGAGCAGAAACTCTGCCAACTTCCATCATCCAAACATGTGCAAGCAAAAAATACTGTTTTTTTTTTTTGTTTTGTTTTTCCTTGCATGTGATTGGGTACTTATTGCAAAGTGAAGCCTTACCTCATTTACTAAGCTCTGTAGCAACTGCACTTGCAAAGGGCAGTCCAATTGCCTTTAGTAAAAAAACAAAACAAAGGCTTATGCCAAATACACTCTGTGACCAAATGTACACTATATTACCAAAAGTATTGGGACACCTGCCTTTACACGCACATGAACTTTAATGGCATCCCAGTCTTAGTCCACAGGGTTCAATATTGAGTTGGCCCTTTGCAGCTATAACAGCTTCAACTCTTCTGGGAAGGCAGTCCACAAGGTTTAGGAGTGTTTCTATGGGAATGTTTTACTATTTTTCCAGAAGCACATTTGTGAAGTCAGGCACTGATGTTAGACGAGAAGGCCTGGCGCACAGTCTCCGATCTAATTCATCCCAAAGGTGTTCTATTGGGTTGAGGTCAGGACTCTGTGCAGGCCAGTCAAGTTCCTCCATCCCAAATTTGCTCATCCAGGTCTTTATAGACCTTGTTTTGTGCATTGGTCCAAATCATTTGGTGGAGGGGGGATTATGATGTGGAGTTGTTTTTCAGGGGTTGGGCTTGGCCCCTTAGTGTCAGTGAAGGAGACTCTTAAGGCGTCAGCATATCAAGACATTTTGGACAATTTCATGCTCCCAACTTTGTGGGAACAGTTTGGGGATGGCCCCTTCCTGTTCCAATATGACTGCGCCCCAGTGTACAAAGCAAGGTCCATAAAGACATGGATGAGTGAGTTTGGGGTGGAGAAACTTGACTGGCCTGCAAAGAGTCGTGACCTCAACTGGAAGGAACACCTTTAGGATGAATTAGAGTGGAGACTGCAAGCCAGACCTTCTCGTCCAACCGGAAGAATGGTCAAACGTTTCCATAGACACTCCTAAACCTTGTGGACAGCCTTCCCAGAAGAGTTGAAGCTGTTATAGCTGCAAAGGGTGGGCCAACTCAACATTGAACCCTACGGTCTAAGACTGGGATGCCATTAACCACTTAAGGACCACGCTAATTTTTCAAACTTGTTGTTTACAAGTTAAAATCATTTTTTTTTGCTAGAAAATTACTTCGAACCCCGAAACATTATATATATTTTTTCAGACCCCGTAGAGAATAAAATCACTGAGTTGGAAAAAGGATCAACCCCCCCTCCTAATAATGACTTGTAAACTCTTAATTCAGATTTTACTTTTGAATTTTTTTTAACAAATACACAACAACAAAGATCAAGGTCAAATCATCATTATAAACAACTACATCTAGTTTTCCCACGATATTCACAGATACTCGAAAAGCTATGATCAAAAAAATTTCCAAAGTTTTCAGGAATATTCAGAAGTATTCAGACTTGTAAACTAAATCAGGTGTAGCTAATCACGTTCTCAATTGCACACAAAGCCATTTGACATTCAGCTGTGATCAGCTATGGTTATTTTGATTAGCTCAACATGAAACAAGCTTTCCTGGAGCATTTCAGTCCCTGGTAGTGCAACTGAAGCAATCAATCAACTATAGGTGGCAAAGCACTGTCACCAGGATCTCCGGGATAAAGTTGTGGACAGGCACAAGTCAGGAGATGGATACAAGAAAAAATTCAAAGGCTTTATCAATGCCTAGAAGCATAGTGAAGTCTATTATTTGGAAGTTGGAGGTATTTGGTACAACACAGACCCACCCTGGATCAGGACGTCACTTCAAACTGGATGAAAGAGCCAGGGGGAAATTGGCCAGAGAGGCTACCAAGAGGCCTACAGCAACTCTGAAGCAGTTGCAGGAATTTATGACAAGGAGTGGTCATTGTGTGCACAATATCACAAATTCTCCACAAATGTGGCTTGTATGGGAGGGTAGCAAAGAAAAAAAAAGCCACTGCCCAGGAAAGGCCAAATGTAGTCATGACTGAGCTTTGCCAAAACCCACCGTGAAGATTCTGAGGCCACATGGAAAAAGATGTTAGTGTCAGACGAGACTAAAGTTTAATTATTTGGCCTCAACACCAAACGATATGTCTGGCAGAAATCCAATACAGCTCACCATCCAAATAACACCATTCCTACAGTAAAGCATGGAGGTGGTAATATCCTGTTATGGGGACTGTAGCAGGGACTGGAGCACTTTTCAGGATAGAAGGAAAAATAGATGAGGCAAAATACCATCAAACTCTTGAGGAAACTCTGCTGCCCTCTGCCAGAAAGTTGTTAATGGGAAGAAGGTTTACCTTCCAACATGACAATAACCCAAAGCACACAGAAAAAATGACCACACAGTGGTTGAAAGAGAAAAAGGTCCTTGCATGGCCTAGTCAGAGCCCAGACTTAAACCCCATTGAAAATCTGTGGAATGACTAGAAGACTGTAGCCCACAAACCATCACTATCAAATTTAACAGCACTTAAAATTTGGAATTTGGAATTTCCGCTAAATCCACTCCTCGCCCCCTTACATGCCACATTTGGCATGTCATTTTTTTTGGGGGGGAGTGGGGGCTTCAGTAGGAGTGGGACTTCCTGTCCCACTTCCTCCTTCCGCCCTGGGGTCGCCTAGGCGATGCGTCATATCGCCTTCTGGCGGCCCCTCCCTGTAGGCGATCACCTGGGATGTGACAGGTCCCAGGCAATCGCCTGTCAATTTAGAGAGCGCTGCGCCGTTCGCGCATGCAAAGTGAGTGTCCGGCCGTGAAGCTGAAAGCTGTCACGGCCGGGTGCCCACACTATGAATGGAGGCGCGGGCGGGGAAGGGGGGGAGAGGAGCGGAGCAGCGCTGGACAGTGGAACAGGTAAGTGTATGTTTATTAAAAGCCAGCAGCTACACTTTTTGTAGCTGCTGACTTTTAATAAACATAAAAAAAGGCTGGAACTCCCCTTTTTAAGCAGTTCTGAAAAGAATATATATTGCAAATATTGCAAAGTCTAGATGTGCAAAGTTAGTAGAGACAAATCCCAACAGACTAAAAGCTGTAATTAAAGCAAAAGGTGGTTCAACAAAATACTGACATATAGGGGTGATCCTTTTTCCAACTCAGTGATTGTTTTTTATTTATATTTTCTGACATGTTGGTGTTATATCTTTCACTTGGATGTTATAAATTGCACTGAGTAAATACAGCTGGATTAAACAAAAACTGTGTCTGTCTTTATTTCAGGCTGCAAAGCAACAAAATGTGATTATTTTAAAGGGGGGTGATTCCTTGATTTTAGCTGGTTTGTTTTTATTGTGTTTTTTTTATTGTGCTTTTGTTTCTGTTTTTTTTTTTGCTATGCAATTGAGCCTGGGTATACCCAATAGACTCTGTTATGTACTGTTAATTTCGAAACCTTTAATAAAAATAATAAAAAAAAAGAAAAAAAAAGGGGGGGTGATTAATTTTCTATACCCACTGTATGTTTATCACAAGCAAATAGGTCAAACTAGTATTGTTACGTGCCTGAAAAATCCCAACCAAAATGAGCCCTTCTATTGTTACAGAATGAAAGTGTATGCTGTGATCATAAGATTTCCTATAACAAAACTGGAGTTTTTCTCCACCAGAACCCAGCCCATGGCTAATGCCGTGATCCCACACACAGATCCCCATTCGGTCAGTAAGTGGGAATGGTTTATAATAAAGTAAGCAAGCTGTTACACACAGCATGCAGTGCCTGCATTCGTTCGTCTCTGGAGCAGCGCTACATTATATCAAATAAACAAATCATTCCGCGCCTCTCCATTCTCTCACGATCTGCTAACCTCTTCTATCAACAAAGACTTTGTAGTTTGTGGTTTAGCCTCAACAAACCTCAATGAAGAGTTTTTTTTTTTTTTTTCTTTTTGCAAACTTTAATGAATTCATTGTCAGAGCCATATTTACAGTACAGAGCAGCGTACAGTGCGCTTAGAAGGCGAATTGTGCTACATAATATGTATGAAACCACAGACATTCGAACGTAATTGTCTCTCTTTACAAACTGAGTTTCTCATGTCACTATTCATTTTTATAACTCCAGCTGAAAAAGAAAATGTGGAGATAATCATTATATGTTGAAAACTGCGCTGTTTACGTGAGCCATTTTTATGGGACTTTTGCTTTTTTTTTTTTTAGGTTTGTTGCGCCATAATATAAAAAAGATTCGATTTTAAAGCAGCCAGAGAGGAAATACAGCATAATGGAAGTTGCTAGAAAAGCATGCGTTAACAAAGCACAATTTTCAGTCAATCACGGGTTAAATAGACCCCAAACTGCTGCCCTCCATGATAATGTGCTCAGAATTAGCGGGTCTTTTATTAGGAATTCCAGGCATGGTATATTTTTACATAGTTACATTGGTTCAGCTTGGACCAATGTAACTATATACAGCGGGTACAATAAGTATTGAACACGTCACCGTTTTTCTAGGTAAATATATTTCTAAAGGTGCTATATTAGACATGAAATGTTCACCACATGTCGGTAACAACACATGCAATCCATACATAAACCAAAACAAATAAGTTCAGAAATTAAGTTATGTGTAATAAAATAGAATGATGCAGGGAAAAAGTATTGAACACGCTAACTGAAAATTATTTAAAGTGGTTGTATACCCACAAATATGAAATGCACCTACAGGTAAGCCTACATTAAGGCTTACCTGTAGGTGCTTGCAATATCTCCGAGACCTACACGGTTTCGGAGATATTTGCAAAAAAGAGTGCACCGCTATCTACGGCGCATGCGCGCCGTAGATAACGGCGCAGGCGCACTGAGCGCGGCGGCTCTTTGAGTGGCAGCCTGCCGGACACTGCCGGAATTCGCGCATGCGCGGGGATCGTGCCGTTCCCCGCGCATGCGTGGGAGTGACGTCATCGCCGCTCCGGCCAATCACAGCGCCGGAGCGGCGATACCCGGAAGTCACTCCGGGTATCATGGATGCGACGGAGGACGTGTCCGAGGACCGCTGTGGGGGCTTCGATCTAAGGTAAGTGATTGATAATGAGCTAGTATGCTAGTCATACTAGCTCATTATGACTTTGCCTTGCAGATTGTAAAAAAAAAAAAAAAAAAAAAAGTTTTGCGGTATACAACCGCTTTAATACTTGGTACAAAATCCTTTGTTGATGATGACAGCTTCAAGATGCCTCCTGTATGGAGAAACTAGTTGTATGCATTGCTCATAGCTGTGCAACGGATCAAAAAAACTCACGGATCGGATCGTTCTTCGGATCAGAGTCACGGATCGGATCATTTTTCGGATCAGCAAAAAAATAAAAAAGACAAGACTCCCCATCACAGATTGCTCCGGAAGTGACTTTCTGTCGCCGCCATCTTACTACACCCCACACTCCTGCACAGTAATGATGGAGTGAGAAGGGGGCAAGCGGACATCTTGTTACACCCACCGGAGTTTTAGATTTCACAGTTATTTTCTTTTTTTTTTTGTTTACAAACGTTTTTTATTTGGGTTAAAAGGTGGTACAAAACCGACATGACAAAAGTAAAAAAATCAATTCCATAGCGTCAGATATACATATGGACTGTATAAAGTAGAAACGTAGAAATACAATTTGCATCATATATATACATGTAAGAAGGAAGACTGGCTCTATAAACGAAGTTACAGTGATGTGCATATATGTTTGAACCAAAAATTAAGGAGAGGCATGTTGATCTGGGTTAAGGAACTCCTTGCTATGTGCGACCCAGGGGTCCCATTTTTGTTTATAAACCTGATTTGTGTTCCGAACAGTATGATAGATTTTTTCCATCAAAATTATATTATTGATTCTAGTTTTGAGTTGTGTTAAAGGAACTGATGGGGATTTCCAATGGAAAGCAATTAACCAGTGGACTGCTACGCATATAGTATGTATTAGTCTAATACCTTGAGTAGAGAGTCCTATAATGGGTGAGAATAGAAGGCAATTATGTAAGGTCAAGGTGATGTTCTTATCTGCAATTTTAGAGGCAAAATTCTCCAACTGCTTCCAGATATGAGTGATTTTTTCACAGCTCCAAAAGATGTGTGTAAAAGAGCCGGTGGAGTTGCATCCTCTGAAGCACAAAGGGGAGACGGTAGGAAAAATGGTGTGAAGTTTAATAGGGGTATAGTACCATCTAGTGAATAGCTTCAACGCTGTCTCTTTAATGGCTATAGACTTGGTACTTTTGTGCAAATTGTTGATGCAGTTGTCCCAGTTCACAGAAGGATATGTGAAGCCTACCTCCTGTTCCCATTTCATCATGTATGGAAGTTTGTTCGTGTCTGTGTTGATAAGTAGGTTGACGTATACTTCCGAGATGAAACCTCTCTTTCTGGGGGATTTAAGACAGAGGGTCTCGAAAAAGGATGGGGGTTGTATATTCGAGGTTTGAAAATACGTGTCAAAAAAATGTTTAATCTGAGAAAATCTATTCCATTCAGTTTCAGGAATTTGGGATTTAGAGATAAGAGACGGGAGGGAAATGAAGTTTGTACCATCTATAAAATTGGAAAGGGATGTAAGGTTATTGTCTATCCACCAAGAGAAGTCTGTTGGGACCCGTGCAGCTCGGGGAAATTTAGGGTCGCTTATAAAAGATGCATGTGGAGGGGTTTTGGACTTAAGATTAAATTTCTGGTTGTATGTTTTCCATAATTGGTATGACTGTGAGACTATTTGATTTAAGGGGTCCATAGAATAGTTTGGAATTTTGTTTCCCCACAGTAAACTTGAGATGGAGAATGGCAAAATGGAGTTCTTTTCAAAATCAACCCATGGAACTTTTGGGTTGGGGATGTGCCACTGTGCCATTTGTGACCATCTAGCTGATAGGTAATACAACCAAAAATCTGGGAGGCCAAGACCACCATGTCTTTGAGGACTATATAAGATCGATCTTGAAAGGCGAGGATGGGAGTCCGACCAGACGAATCTATTAACGTCGGATTGGAACTTCGTGAGCAATGTTTTATTCAGTCTAATAGGGAGAGCCCTAAATAAGTACAGGATCTTCGGGAGTAAAGTCATTTTTATTGCTGTGATCCTTCCTAAAAATGATATCTTATAGGATTTCCACATTTTTAATGTTGCTCTTAATTTATGCATCAATGGTATGTAATTCTTGGAAACAAGCTCATTGAATTTGGGAGTGAGATGAATTCCTAAGTACGGAAGGGACTCCAATGTGTAGGAGAAGCTGAAAGTGGAGCGTAGCGATTCTAAATCTGAAGTTGGAATATTGATTGGCATGCCCATCGATTTGGATACGTTGACTGTTAAGCCCGATAAGGACGAAAAGATGTTGAGAGTTTGTAAAAGAATAGGTAAAGCAGTATTTGGCTGGGAGAGGAATACTAACATATCATCTGCATACATGCACAGTTTGTATGTGTTATTGTTTGATGTGTAACCTTTGATGCCTGCATTGAGTAGGATGGCTGTAGCTAATGGTTCGATTGCAAGTGCAAATAACAGTGGGGAGAGGGGGCAGCCCTGACGCGTACCTCTACCTACTTTGAAAAACTCTGAATTGCAGCCTGGTAACCTAATTCTAGTTGAGGGGTTGTGATAAAGTGCATGAAAGCCATGTACAAATTCACCTTCGAAGCCATATCTACGTAGTACTAGGTCTAAGAATTTCCATGAGACACTATCGAATGCCTTATTAATATCTAGGCTAAGCATTAAAAGAGGTCTAGAATGTATGTTCGCGTCTTGGATAATATTTGAGACCAGTCTAATGTTGTCTGTGATCTGTCTACCAGGGATAAATCCAGATTGGTAAGGGGAGATAAGTGTAGGGATAATTTTGGCGAGTCTATTGGCTAGGAGTCTACTAAAAATTTTGAGGTCATTATTTATAACGGATATTGGCCTATAATTTTGGGGTAAAGTATGGTCTTTATTTGCTTTTGGGATGAGTGACATGTTGGCTAATAGCATCTCCTCTGGGAATTGTCCTCCTGTGAGAATGTTGTTATATAGTTTGACCAAGTGAGGGATTAGGAGTAGGTGATATTGTTTAAAGTATGAGGATGAAAAGCCATCCGGGCCTGGAGCTGAATTTCTTTTAAGTGATTTAATGATACAAGTCAATTCTTTTTCTGAACATGGCGAATTTAGTGTATCTATTTGAGTTTGGGTTAATTTTGGAAAGGGGAGGTTATCAAACCAAGAAAGTGAGGAGGGAGGAATGGGAGTGTTTGGTGCTGAGAGAAGGTCGGAATAAAAGTCTTTGAATATGGAGAGTATCTCCTGAGGGTGTATAACCAGTTGGTTTGCCCTGTTTTTGAGCTTATAGATGTGTGTAGGTTTTATTGACTGGTTAAGTTTGCGGGCGAACATCGTAGAATAGGAGTTGCATGATAAGAAAAATTTTGCTTTCGACCAGCGGAGCGCTTTTTCTGCTCTAAATGTTAAAAGGGAATCTAATTCGTTGCGTTTATGAGTGATCAACTTATAGATATCTGGGTCATGAGTGTGCTTATGGTCCTTATATAATTTATGGAGGTCCCTAGTGAGGGAGTGGATTTTTTCCCATTTGGTCCTATTACATTGTGCTGCCCTCTTAATAAGATGACCCCTCATGACCGCTTTGTGGGCCATCCATAATGTAGAGGAGGAGACATCAGGGGTAGCATTAGTAGTGAAATATTCTTCTATTTCTGAAGCTATTTCCTGTTGGTGAACGGGATCTGAAATCAAAGACTCATTTAGTCTCCAGGAGTATGGGGTGGAAATGAGGCCTATGAATTTTGTACTCAGGGTAACAATATGATGGTCTGACCAAGAGCAAGGGTGTATTGTAGCGTCTAGGGAATTAGCTAGAATTATAGGGGTACAGAGGATATGGTCTATACGGGAGTATGAGTCATGCGGATGTGAATAAAATGTGTAGTCCCTTGCGCCTATGTTTAACGCCCTCCAAGAGTCTATTAATTGCAGGTCATTTATATGTGTGGTGGTTGTTTTAGAGAAGGTTTTGGAGTTCTGATTCTGTTTGCTTCTATCGAGGTTTGGTTGAGGAACTGAATTGAAGTCTCCGCCTAGAATAATATGTGGTGAGTGAAATTGTTGTAATGTGTTGAAAAATTGTGTGAAGAATGTGGTTTGTGTGTCGTTAGGGGCGTATATGTTAGCCACTGTAATGTCTCTCCCTGCCAATGTACCTTTAATAATAATGAATCTACTGTCTTGATCCTTAAAGACTTGATGAACCTCAATGGGAAAAGAGTGATGGAAAAATATTGCAACTCCCTTAGTTTTAGAGGTGGAAGTGGTATAGAAAGATTGGTTAAATGATTTATGAAAGAATGTGGGGTGTGCATCTGACATAAAATGTGTTTCTTGCAACATTACTATTTTCGCATTCAATTTTTTATATTGCAAAAAGGCCTTTTTCCTTTTGTTAGGGGAATTGAATCCCTGTACATTGTGTGATATTATTTTAATGGTCATGATGTGGGTGTGTAATTTTGGGGAAGCAACAGGAAGGCTGATATCTGACGTTTTCTACGTTGGGAGGAGAATGAAAAAACATATGTTATGAACCTGACCATGGAGAACAAGATGCTTAGAGACAAATGTAGAGATGACTCTATTCTAGATTTCACAGTTATTTTCAACACAAAACTGAGCTTATATGCTTAAATACAGCATTTGTAAATCCGACGGACTGTTTAGATGTTACATTTTAAAAGCAGCAGCAAACCTGCTGACCTTACATGGTTGCTAATGTGACAGAACACCTCTGATTTTCACATTTAACTACCGTATTTATTGGCGTATAACACGCACCCTAACTTTAAGAGGGAAGTTTCAGGAAAACCCTCTATTTTCAGGGTAAACAAAGTGAGTGTTATACGCCAATAAATACAGTAAATGTGAAAATCAGAGGTGTTCTGTCACATTAGCAACCATGTAAGGTCAGCAGGTTTGCTTCTGCTTTTAAAATTTAACATCTTAACAGTCCGTCGGATTTACAAATGTTGTATTTAAGCATTTAAGCTCAGTTTTGTGTTGAAAATAACTGAAATCTAAAACTCCGGTGGGTGTAACAAGATGTCCGCTTGCCCCCTTCTCACTCTATCATTACTGTGGAGGAGTGTGGGGTGGAGCAAGATGGCGGCGACGCAACGTCACTTCCTGACGAGACAGCGGCCGCTGCCGGGTGTACCAAGATGGGCGCCGCTCCGGAGCTAGGCCGAAGCAGCGGCCTCTCCTATGGCCGAGGCAGCGCTCCGCGGGTCGCGTGGTGTGCCGATCCGAACAGGTTGAGCCGTTCGGATCACGGATCGGTGACGATCCGTTGCACCACTAATTGCTTAGGTGTGATTTTGGCCCATTCTTCCACACAAACAGCCTTCAAATCTTGAAGGTTCCATGAGCCTCTTCTATGAACGCTGATCTTTAGTTCTTTCCATTGATTTTCTATTGGCTGGGCAATTCTATCAGCTTTATTTTCTTTCTTTGAAACCAATTGAGAGTTTCCTTGGCTTGTGTTTGGGATCATCGTCTTGCTGAAATGTCCTCCCTCGTTTTATCTTCATCATCCTGGTAGATGGCAGCAGATTTTTATTAAGAATGTCTTGGTACATTTTTCCATTCATCCTTCCTTCAGTGATATGAAGTTTGTCAGTACCGTATGCGGAAAAACAGCCCCACACCATGATGTTCCCACCTCCAAACTTCCCTGTTGGTATTGGGGTGTTTTTGGGGTGATGTGCCGTGCCATTTGACCTCCAAACATAGTGTGTATTATGGCATCCAAAGAGGTTGATTTTGGCCTCATCTGACCAGACTATATTCTCCCAGTAGTTCACAGACTTGTCTAAATGTTATACAGAAAACTTGAAATTAGCTTCAACATGTTTTTTCTTCAGCAATGCAGTCTTGCGAGGTGAGCGTGCATACAGGCCATGGTGGTTGAGTGCATTACTTATTGTTTTCTTTGATACAATTGTACCTGCTAATTCCAGGTCTTTCTGAAGTTCTTCACAAGTGGTCCTTGGCTCTTGGACAAGTCTTCTGATAATTCGTTTCACTCCTCTGTCAGAAATCTTGCAAGGAGCACCTGGTCGTGGCCGGTTTATGGTGAAATGATGTTCTTTCCACTTCCGGATTATGGTCCCAACAGTGCTCACTGGAACATTCAGAAGTTTAGAAATCCTTCTGTAACCAATGCCATCAGTATGTTTTGCAACAATAAGGTTGTGAAGGTCTTGAGAGAGCTCTTTGCTTTTACTCATCATGAGATGTTTCTTGGTAATGAGACACCTTTTTATAGGCCAGTTGAGACTGAACCAAATGATATTAATTTCCACAGACAAGGGGCAGAATTGCTTTCTAATTACTGTTAGATTTCAGCTGGTGTCTTGGCTTTCCATGCCTTTTTGCACCTCACTTTCTTCATTCCATTTTATTACACATAACTTCATTTCTGAACTTATTTGTTTTGATTTCTTTGTATGCATGGATTGCATGGGTTGTTACCGACATGTGGTGAAAATATCATTTCAATAGCACCTTTAGAAATATATTTACCTGACTTAATGTATTTATCAAAAATGCATTCGCTATACTATGTAACTGTAATGGTGTGAATCCTGTTATACCTAATGTCTTTACTTGTTATTTTATGTTCTGATAACTAAATAAAAAATTGAATGTTAAAAAAATATATATATATATTTACGTCGAAAAATGTGATGTGTTCAATACTTATTTTACCCGCTGTATGTACCATACCTGGCTGATACCCCTGGAAGCTGGAAATCTCTGAAGTAGATACCACTACTCCAGTGACCTCCACTTGCTTTCAGAATCCATGCTGAGCGGCCGGCCTGATGCATTTTGAACACAAGAGGTTGGCCGCTAGCACGGGTGATATTTAGAAAATGTTTTGCATTGTCTGCATGAATGCAAAGAGTTTTCTGATTGAAAGAGGCGGAGAGCAGGACGTCACCTCCCCTCCTCTCCCCGCCATCTCTGGGAGTTTATCGGCCAGGCTTCAGGAGGTACATAAATGACTTACACCTTTTGAAAGGGTGTTATTCAACGTTAGTAAAAGTTGCACAGTTTTTTTTCATCTACAGGTGCCCTTTACCTGCATATAGGCAGATTATGGTAAAGATGAACTAACCCTTTAAAGCCTAACTCAATATTTTACAAGCTCCCTCCCTCCTCCCTAGAAGTACTTTGTTTTAACTTCACATTATACCTTTAATCCAGCCAGTTGAGTAACATCATGAGCCCAGGTCAGCGTAATGATACGCCCCCTGAGAGAATGTTCATGACAACCTGGGCTCACAAGAAGAGGGTTGAATGACACTTTATAATGATAAAAGGCGAACATGTTTAAAATAATATATACTGTTGCTGTATATGGTGACATATGAGGAATTTATATATGCAGGCCTAAATGCTGACTCAGAGATGACAAGATCGTGATGCCTGTGCAGTTTTTGGCTGTGTTTACAAATGTCTGACACACAACTGAATCACCTCCACATTCAGAATGCAGTGATTTAAATTGAAAAAGTGGGTACGTTTCCATAAAAACTGCCCAAAATTTTGCTAAAACATAGCATTTCATTCCAACCTATTTAAAGTAGAACAAAAAGGCAAAACTTTTTTTTTCTATTTTGGATAGAGTAAAGGAGGGTTGTAACCCCTGGTAGTTTTATTTTTACCATCTGTGTCCCACTGGGGAAATGGCCCTTCACTTCCTGTCTCAAAACAGGAAGTGAGAAGAAATCCCTCCAAAGTGAGGGAATCCCTAATTGTCAACAGAAACAGCATACAGTTTCCAATAAATCTCAATGCAATTCTATTTTTTAAATAACTTTTACTTAGGATAGCGATATCCAGGGCTCTCTTCAAGCTCGGAAACTTATTTTGAGGCACTGGAAGTCGGAAGAACCCCCTGTAGTGAGGGAATGGTTAAACCAAATGGGTGATACTATCAGATTGGAGAAATACATCTATCAGCATAGGGGGAGTATGAAGAAATTTGAAAAAATTTGGGTGAGCTGATTGAATGTCCCTGGGTTAGCTCCGGTTGATCTCATCATGGACCGCCTGCTACTATAAGGGGCGGGAGGAGGAAATGGGGCAGAGTGAGACAATAGTGATGCCAGTCCCCTGTAGCAGGCTGTTGGTGGAGAGGTGGTTATACTTTCAATGGTGATGGCTAGGTCTACCCCCAAATGTGGGTCGCCCATTTGGGCATGTCTCATGGAATACAATATTGTGTGGTGCAAAGTGAAGTATCGGCTACGTATCAATGGTTTGATGATGTAAGACCAATTTGTACAATGAATGGGTGTACTGTACTGCATATATTCATGTTGTGTTTTTGTTTTTCAATAAAATCCTATTTGATTTAAAAAAAAAAAAACTTTTACCAAGTGGTCACGTGACTAGAAGGGCCAACTGTCTGTGAAGGGCCAACAATTGCTTAAAGGCTAATTTCACCTTTTATATAAAACGGACAGTGCAGACAAGGGATCCCCAGTAGTTTAGAATACACTCTGCCATTATCCATTCCTCAATTTTTGTTATTATCTGTTCTATGCAATATGATAAGCAATACCAATAAATTGTATTCATCTATAATGGAATGTATTTTGTCAAAAATAATAACAATTTAAAAGTTTAAAAAGATTACACTCTGCCATTTGTAAAAATTAGTGGTCGACCGATTATCGGTGCGGCCGATATTCACATTTGTGAAAGCATCGGTATCGGTCATAAACTTACCGATGTTACCGATATTGCTTCAAGGGGTTGTACAGGGGTGATACCTGCAGTCGCAGGCATCACCCTCTTACCGTTCTTTAGAGCGAACGGTCGGCTTTCTTGTAATAACAACCAATGCTGCTCAGCATCCCCCCCTTCCGACGCACCGCCCGGGTCTCCAGTCTCACCGGGAGGCCCGAGCGACTTGCCTGGCATGGTTCAGGAGGAAGGGGGCCGCTCACTCTCCCCCCCCTTTCCTGGCCTGCCAGGCTGCATCCTCGGATAAGGGTCTAGTATGGAATTGGGGGGAGACCCCACGCTGTTTTTTTTTATTTTAGCGTGGGGTTACCCCTCAAAATGGTTTTGGGGGGGAACCCACGCCATTTTTTTCTTGAATTTCTTAATCCGGCAAATTTTTTTACATTCAGCTTTCAGCGGGGGAACCCCTCTGACAGCTGATGACTCATCGACTGTTTAGGATGCGGTGGCCAGCTTTCCGGCCCACTTCTTACAACCAGCTATATACAGTGAATGAAAAACACAAAACGCAAATCACGTTTAAAAAAAACGCAAAAAGCACTGCAAAAACACTCAAAAGCAACATGCGCAGATGTGAATCAAGCCTAGGGGGGCATATACCTGTAACAGATACACAAAGTGCTTTAGAATTTCAGCTACCAACATCCAACATTTGAGCTTTCGCTGACTTACCCTTTAATATGAAGAATATTTTTCTGTGTAATGTGTCTTTGTGAATGCTCATCTGGTCAGCAGCCAGTAATGCTTGTCAAATAAATTGAATCTTAATAGTAGCAAAGTCTGATAAGAGCCGAGTATTCCCAGGAAATGTGTAGGGGGAGCACACATCTTGCCTGTCCACTTAAAACTTCCTATGTACTGACTTAGCTAGATTAAATAACAAGAAAAAGTGTGTGAATCTTTCCTTTTGTATACATTATAAAGTTATGAGGACTTTTTAGTACAGAATGCCAAAAGACAAACCAAGGAGTGGGGGGGAGGATGGAGCCATTGGGGCTTACATGTACTATACCTTGCATCTGGGGCAGTTGTAATGCAATGTGATTATCTGCACTTTGGTGAAGCTTTTTTTCTCAAGTCTCCGTATCTGCCTGTGTTCTAATGTATGTTTTACTATATGTGACCCCAAACAATATTTTTATTTTATTTATTTATTACAGGTACTTATATAGCGCCGTCAATTTAGGCAACGCTTTACAGGTGAAACTCGAAAAATTTGAATATTGTGCAAAAATTCATTTATTTCACTAAGGCCCCTTTCACACTGAGGCGTTTTTACCGCGTTTTTGCGGTAAAAACAGCGCTGTAAAAATGCCTGAATTAATCCTGCCCCATCATTCTCAATGTGAAAGCCCTGAGGGCTTTTACACTGAGGCGTTTAGCTGGCTGTGCGTTGGAAAAAAATCCTGCAAACAGCTTTTTTGGAGCATCTTTGGGGCGCATAAAATAGCGCTGTAAAAACGCCTATCCCCATTGAAATGAATGAGTACCGCTGTAAAAACGCAGTAAAAAACACCCAGAAGCTGTGGGAAGGTCACATGACCGCAGTAGAGTGGAGGATTGTGGCATACCAAATAATCCTTTTTAACCCCAAAAACGCGGTAAAAACGCATATGCGTTAGCGCTATTTTTACCGCGAACGCGGTAAAATAAATCATAATTTGTTAGCGTTTTTTCAACGCCTCAGTGTGAAAGGGGCCTTATGCAACTTAAAAGGTGAAACTAATATATGAGATAGAATCATTACATGCAAAGCAAGATAGTTCAAGCTGTGATTTGTCATAATTGTGATGATTATGGCTTACAGCTCATGAAAACCCCAAATCCACAATCTCAGAAAATTTGAATATTACATGCAATCAATAAAACAAGGATTGTACATAGAAGAATATCGGACCTCTGAAAAGTAGAAGCATGCATATGTACTCAGTACTTGGTTTGGGCCCCTCAATGCGGCGTGGCATGGAAGCGATCAGCCTGTGGCACTGCTGAGGTGTTATGGAAGACCAGGATGCTTCAATAGCGGCCTTCAGCTCTTCTGCATTGTTCGGTCTCATGTCTCTTATCTTTCTCTTGGCAATGCCCCATAGATTCTCTATGGGGTTCAGGTCAGGCGAGTTTGCTGGCTCTTGATGCACTGACTCCAGCCTCAGTCCACTCCTTGTGAAAGTCCCCAACACTTTTGAATGGCCTTTTCCTGACAATCCTCTCCAGGCTGCGGTCATCCCTGCTGCTTGTGCACCTTTTTCTTCCACACTTTTCCCTTCCACATAACTTTCTATTAATGTACTTTGATACAGCACTTTGGGAACATCCAACTTCTTTTGCAATTACCCTTTGAGACTTTCCCTCCTTATGGAGGGTGTCAATGAAGGTTTTCTGCACAACTGTCAGGTCAGCAGTCTTTCCCGGGATTGTGATTCCTACTGAACCAGACTGAGAGACCATTTAAAGGCTCATGAACCCTTTGCAGGTGTTAAGGCTTAAAGTGGAGGTCCACCCTATAAAAAAAAATAGCCAAAAAGGCTCCAAAAAATTTGAAAAAAATAAAATAAAAAATGTTTTATACTTACCAGAAATGGCTGTTACTAGGCAGATCTTCCTCATCTGCCCCTTCCTTGTCCACGGTGCTCCTCGGTCTCGTCCGCCTCGCGTTGTCTTCTGGGGAATGGGGCGCGCTGACTTCTGGGAACTGTGTGTCTCCCAGAAGTCAGCTGCCCATTCACAAAGCGCTGCGCGACTCGCACATGCGCAGTAAGAAACGGGCAGTGAGGATGGTGGCGCCGGGACCTGCAACGATCGACGGATCGGCCGTGGGCAGCCGACATCGCGGGCAACCTGGACAGGTAAGTGTGCTTATTAAAAGTCAGCTGCTACAGTGTTTGTAGCTGCTGACTTTAAAAAAAATTTTTTTTAAAGCTGGACCTCCGCTTTTATTAGCTGATTAGGGACACTTTGAGCCTAGAATATTGCACCTTTTCACAATATTCTAATTTTCTGAGATTGTGGATTTGGGGTTTTCATGAGCTCTAAGCCATAATCATCACAATTATGACAAATCACGGCTTGAACTATCTTGCTTTGCATGTACTGAGTCTATCTCATATATTAGTTTCACCTTTTAAGTTGCATTAGTGAAATAAATAAACTTTTGCATGATATTCAAATTTTTAGAGTTTCACCTGTACATACTGTATATATTGTACATTTACATCAGTCTCTCACCTCAAGAAGTTTACAATCTAAGGTCCCTAACTCACATATACGGAATTACGAAAAGTATTGGGACGCCTGCCTTTACACACACATGAACTTTAATGGCATCCCAATCTTAGTCCGTAGGGTTCAATATCGAGTTGGCCCACCCTTTGCAGCTATAACAGCTTCAACTCTACTGGAAAGGCTGTCCACAAGGTTTAGGTGTGTGTCTATGGGAATGTTTGACCATTCTTCCAGAAGAGCATTTGTGAGGTCAGACACTGATGTTGGAATGAAGGCCTGGCTCGCAGTCTCCCCTCTAACTTATCCCAAAGGTGTTCTATAGGGTTGAGGTCAGGACTCTGTGCAGGCCAGTCAAGTTCCTTCACCCCAAATACAGCTTTAGGCACATTTTGTATGCTGCTTTTCTTTGCCAGGAGAAAGGACATTCAGAAAAGTGCATGAGACCTTATTCTACAAATATAATCCATGCACATACGCTACTTAAAGGCCCTGTTTTTCATAAAATTGTTTCTTACAGTGTTTTTCTGCCTCCGCATCTTCTGTGCGGTCCCAAACCTCTCCTTTTCCCTTTAGTTTGTTTAGAATGAGCAGTGCACGTTAGTTGCAGTCATATGCCCTGCCCTATACACACCACAAATTCCATAGTCCACGACCTCTAGACCACATGTGTCAAACACTAGGCCCATGGCCCGAATCCAGCCCACCAGGCCTTTTTAATGTGACCCTCGTACCTTTTCTGCAGCAGTGTTTCCCAATTTTCTGGTAAAATATAAAAGATGAGGTTGCATGAGTAAATAGACACCCAACATGTCAAACCTTAAATTTGCGCCCCCCCCCCCCCCTGATATGGCGACGAACTTCAGTAGCCTATATTTTTTATAGACAATGCTTTAAAAGTCCCCTATAGGTCATCAATTTAGCGTTTTGGAAGAGGCTTGGGGGGAGGGAATTTTATATGCTTGGGTGTGACTTTAATGCTGTACAATTTAAAAAAACGTTTTAACTTATTATTTTTTTCCATCACACGGAAGTGACATCACACACGTAAAGTAAGTGCCGGACTGCTTTCATCTGACAGGCGCCAGTCTGCTTGTCAGATTTACACACAGTGGCTGCAGCCACCGGGAGTGTTTGTAAAACCTCCCGCTGTTAGGTCCGTACGATGTTCAGTTCACCTTTAACAAAAAAACTACCTATGCAGATAAGGGATAAAAACAAACTGTGCAGCTTTGACTAAGGTTGAATAATGCCCTTGCTATAGGTGTAGGCCATTTATGTACCTCATGAACCCTGACTGGAATACTCCCAGGATGTTGCTTGGACATTGCTAAGTGAGGACTAGTCGTTACTGCTCTCCTCACCACCACAGGAGCAATCTGTTAAAGGCTGAGCTCAGAGCTACTGCATCAGTGGAGTTAAAGTGCATGTGAGGAGGTTTGAATCAGAGAAAAAGCTTGCTCCTGTGATGGAGGAGATAAGCAGTAATGACTAGGCCTCACTTAGCAACCTCTTAGCAAAGTCCTGGGAGTATTCCAGTCAGGCTTTAGGAAATACATAAATGGCCTACAGCAAGGACATTATTCAACTTTAGTCAGATCTGCAGGGTTTGTTTTTATCTACAGAAGTCCCTTATCTGCATAGGCAGGTTTTGGTAAAGATGAAAACTTTGACCCTTACAAACACTTTAAGGCCCCTTTCACAATGACATGTTTTTCAGGCGGTTTAGCGCTAAAAATAGCGCTGCTATACTGCCTGAAAAAATCGTGCCCTGCAGTCTTCAGTGTGAAAGCCCGAAGGCTTTCACACTGAAGCGGTGCGCTAGCAGGACCGTTTCAAAAGTCCTGCTAGCCGCATCTTTGCAGCGTTGAAGGAGCTCCTTTACCGCTGCTGCCCATTGAAAGCAATGGGAAACCGTGGTAATACCGTCCGCAATGCGGCTCTGCAGAGGCGCATTGCGGGCGGTATTAACCCATTTTCGGCCGCTAGCGGGGGTTAAAATCATCCCACTAGCGGCCGAATATCGCGGTAAAAACAACGGTATAGCGGCCCTAAAAATAGCGCCGCTATATCGCCAGAGCACCTCCCCGCCCGAGTGTGAAAGGGGCCTAAATCACTTATGGGCTCTTCCTCTAAAAATTAATACTAATCCAATCTCCAGCAGATCATCTCTATGCTCTACAGAAAATATTTTTATATAAACTATTTATTAGGAGAATATACATCCCGCTAATTTTAGGAGGGTGAGGCGTTATATAAACAATCATTTCCGTTGCCCATTAACCAGTGTGAAGAACAGAAATATATAATCTATGCCGCTAACCCCCCTTTTACTGTGTTTTATGACCTTCAACAAATAGTTCCTTTGCTGTTTCAAAGTATTAGAAAAAAAAAGCGTTTCCTCCACAGGAAAACATGTACAAGCTGAGAGGAAGCGGTCTTCCTGTTTTCATTGCAAAAACACGATTCCATGGATTATGCAGCGCAGGGCATTTCTCCTTCTCTTTAAATTAAATATCTACACCGACTGTACTTCCTGTGCTCTAAGGCTGGCCATACACCAGTAGAGTTATGTTCGAATGTTCATGAAAATTCTGAAAATTTTTCATCACTGCATTTGATCTTGCAATCATCGCGTCAACTGATTTAAATCATAATTTTAAAAAAGCAACTGTCGTCTCTGTCTCGCAGCGGCTCCTCCTCTGACCCGCTGTTGACTCACCGACAGCTCTATTCACTTTAATGGGACAGCTGGTGATGGCAGCAGTGACAGAACAAGGTGAGCGACGTGGCAGCAGCAGGTGAGTGGATGCCCGCTAACAGGCGTTGCCATGATGGATATGAAATGACAGGAGGCTCTTTAAGTATATGCCGCGTACACACGACCGTTTTTCATGACGAGAAAAATGCAATTTTTTTATTTGGTCATTAAAAACGATCGTGTGTGGGCTCCAGAGCATTTTTCACTATGTGAAAAATGGGCATTAAAAATTTGGAACATGCTCTAATTTTTCGCGTCGTTTTTCACATCGTCGTTTTTCTCGTCATGAAAAACGGCCGTGTGTACGCTTTAACGACGTGAAAAAAACGTGCATGCTCAGTAGCAAGTGATGAGACATGAGCGCTTGTTCTGGTAAAACTAGCATTCGTAATGGAGATAGCACATTCGTCACGCTGTAACGGACTGAAGAGCACGAGGCTGAAAAGCGCGAATCGTCTCTCACCAAACTTTACTAACACGAGGATCAGCAAAAGCAGCCCAAAGGGTTGCGGGCGGTATTACCGCGGTGTCCCATTGATTTCAATGGGCAGCCGCGGTAAAGGAGCGGTGAACACACAGCTCCTTTACCGCTGTAAAGAAGCGGCTAGCAGGACTTTTGTAGCGGTCCTGCTAGCGCACCGCTTCAGTGTGAAAGCCTTCGGGATTTCACATTGAAGGCTACAGGCAGGAATTTTTCATGCGGTATAATAGCGCTAATATTAGCGCTAAACCGCATGAAAAACGCCCCAGTGTGAAAGGGGCCTAAATATTGCAGAATATACTGCCTTGCGCTACATAACTAAGCTCCATTTCATGCTGAATAAACAAAATTATTAATGTATCTTAAATAGAAAACTATCTTTCGATGGATTTTTACTCCAAAAGCATTTTATTAAAATAAATTTGATAAAAGTAAAAAAAAATCGATTTAAATAAAATAAAAAAATCGGATTCAAATAAAAAAATAAAAAAAAAGATTTTTTTGATTTTATTCAAAAAAATCATTGATTTATACCCACCCTGATTTTTCCCACATTCACAGTTACACATTTGTTCGTTTGAGAAATCTTTACATCCTGCTTCTTTGAATTTTCTCGTCACTATGGAAGAAACGATTGACAGTTTGATCCCATTAAGGCCCCTTTTACACCTGCGGACCGTATGTCTGCTTTTCATCCATCCATTTTCGGATGAAAAACGGACATACATGTACCCCTATGGGATTGCGGATGTCAGCGGATGAATATCCGCTGACATCCGATCTCATTGGTCTCCGCTATGCTCCGTTTCTGCAGAAGGAGGACAATCCTATTTTTCTATCCGTCATTGGATCGGATGAACACGGACAGACAGTCCGTGTTCATCCGATCCCCCTATAGAGGAGATCGGAGATCTGGCAGGGCGGTCCCTGCACACTGTGCAGGGACAGCCCTGTCATCTGCCAGCTCAGCGGGGATGAACGGAGCGATCCCCGCTGAGCAAGCGGATGTATAAGGAACACGGGATCCGTGGGTGTGAAAGGGCCCTAACCATTAAAAAGAAAATCAAATGTCCTGGTAAGGAATATGTTTGAACAAAATTCTACTGGTGTATGGCCAGCATTGTTGTCAAGGATACTATGCTTCTTCATGTATGTACAGAAAGCCAGTGGAGTCATATCTAGGGACAACGTAAATACACCCAAAAACATGCTTTTTTTTTTGTAAAAGTTTTTTTTAGGCAAAACTTTTATTCATTTTGTATAGAGTAATGGAGGGTTATAACCCTGTCAGGAGTTTTTTGCTATCTGTGTCCCACTTAGGAGATTTCCCTTCACTTCCTGTCCCAAAGCCACAACAAGAAATATGAGGAAATCCCTAGCCGTCACCAGAAGTCGTGTCCTCAATGCATGGTTTTCCCTCTATTCCTGTTCTGCTGACAACCCACAATTGGGGATTTTCTTTCACTTTTACTAAATAGGGAGGGTGGATCTCCCTAATTCCCCCTCTCCACTCTATACAAAATGTAAAAAATGAAAGGTTTTGTCTTTAACATGCAACCCAGCAATTAAAAAAAAGTAAAAAAGAAAACAAGCAGCTCCTCTTTAAATATGGCCTGTAACAGTGGTTTCCAAACTGGCCTTGGAGGCTGGATGTGGCCTTTTGCTTGCTTTTATCCAGCCCATGGGGCACCATTCCATCCACTGACTCCAACAATGGGTGCTCACTGTGCAAAAATGGCAGTGTGCTTTGTTTATGCTCTTCAACAAGTGATGTGAGATCTTGTCATCCACGATGGGCAAGGAAGGCAAGCAAAACTTCCCCACAATGAACGTCAGAGTTCGCTCTAATGAGGTCTGACAGGAGCAGCTTAATTGAATTCAATGATATGCTATCATTTAGACGTCTAGAAATGTTAAATGTGCTTATGTAGTACCTTGAAAAAATTCACTTTTCCTTTAGTGGGTTATGAAAACTAGCAGTGCACTTTCTGTGCCTAGGAGCTCATGTTCTGTAGCCTTATAGATGTACAACTGTAGTGTGTGCTCATCTAAGGCAGTGGTCTCCAAACTGCGGCCTGGGGGCCAGATGTGGCCCGTTGTTTGCTTTTGTCCGGCCCTTGAGCCAATATTTCATCCACCGATACCAACAATGGGGCACAATTCCTCCCAATGACACCAACGATGGGGCACAATTGCTGCAAATGACACCAAGGATTGGGGCACAATTACTCCCTCTGAAACAAACGATGGGGCATTACTTTTTCCCACTGACATAGGGACCTTTTCTACTCCCAAAAGCCACAGTCCAGCCCCCCTAAAGTCTGAAGGTCAGTAAACTGGCCCTTTGTTTACATAGTTTGGAGAACCCTGATCTAAAGCACTGCTGCCTCTGATCACTAGTCTCACAAGATCTGGAGTTAGATGTAATGTCCCTACTGTGCTGCTCACTGTTCTCCTTGCTGCAGAGGAATCTGTACCTGATGACCAGTAGTGCAAAGATCTCCCTGCTACTACTACATTCATTCTTTTGATCCGTGCTGTACCCACCTCTATTGATTCTGCTTTATTATTATGTCACAGGTCACCAGTAAATTAGTGGGGCAGCTCTGAGGAAGCAAAGCCTTGATCCTTTCCTCTATGGACAAGCACAGGAATTTACTAAGACTGGATCAGAAAGAATGTAGAGCAGCAGTGCATGGTGACCAATCAGCCCCAAGCTTTATTTTTCAAAGCTTAACTGAACAAGCTGAAGTTAGAAGCTGATTGGTTACTATGCACAGCTGCTCCAGTTTTGGTAAATTTCCCCCTGCAGAACTAGGAATAGTAAATCGGTCATTGTGGATAAAAATATCAACTGCAGGGAGACCACAAGCAATTTTGATGACTAGTCCTTTGTCCTCTACTTACCCTTTTTGGGACACATTCCAGGTTCTCTTAAGTTCATCACTTCACGAAAAATGAAAAGGTGCACTAACTTCAAATATCCTGACCATCCCTCCAGACACTGTTGCACATAGCATCCATAATGCCCCATGCTGCTGGTGTAATACACAGCCCAGGACTGAGTATCCATCATAATGCTCATAATGGCAAGCACCTATCAGTTAACATGACCACATGACCGTGATGACCACTGAGAAGCGCTTCTTTCTTCTATGACACCTTACCGAAAGAACAAGCCTCAGATGTGCTTCCCATTGGACAGTAAGGTCACATAGTTGTGCTGACCAATGAGTGATTGCCATTGCGAGCATTATGAGAGATACTCATGCCAATGCTGTGTATTGTGGTGTAGAGACTGCTAATCTGGGGCATCACGTCCACTATGTATGCCAAAGATATTTGGAGTTGGTTCACCTTTTGAGTTTCTGTAAAAAGGTGAACCCTTTAAAGCGGAGGTCCGCCAAATTTTTTTTTTTTTAAGTCAGCAGCTACAAATACTGCAGCTGCTGACTTTTAAAATAAGGACACTTGACTGTCCAGCGCGCCCACGATGTCAGCACCCGAAGCCGATCTCTGACGATCTCGGCTCTCGGATGCTGCCGCCGCCATCTTCGGTAAGGGAATCAGGAAGTAAAACCTTGCGGTTTCACTTCCTGGTTCCCTACTGCGCATTCGCGTGACTTGTGCTGCGCAATGCCACTGGTCCCTGCTGTCTTCTGGGACCCGTGTGTCTCCCAAAAGACAGCGGGGGGGGGGGGCCGGACATGGCATAGACTCCCGCAGATAATTCAGGGATCTATGCCCGGAAGTGGGTGCAAATACAGGTATCTGCTCCCCCCACCCCCCTGAAAGGTGCCAAATGTGACACCAGAGGGGGGGAGGAATCCGGACAGCGGAGGGTCCATTTTTGTGTGGACCTCCGCTTTAGGGTATCTGGTTGTAGGATTTTGGTTGGGGAAGCCTTCTGGTGAATACGGGGTAACGAGGGCTTGGGGTATGAAATGTAACATGAGGTTAAAGGATTTTGATTGCAGGTACATACCATGGGTTAAAGATGTTAGGTGGAGTCGTAATTTGGGGATTGAGAGCCAGGGACATTGGGTTTTATCCTACATCAAGGACAAAGAGTGTCAAACGATGTCAACTTTAGAAACACATTTCCATTAGTATGTGAAACCAAAGCTTCCAATGGACAATGAGTAATAGTCTTTCATGGTTTTACGTGCAAATCTTCCTGGGAAGACCCTGATATTTACTCATCCCCGGAGAAAAATGGCCTGTCACCAATCCAAGAGGTGCCCAGCCTCTTTAATGTTTCTCATTACTCTCTTTTACTAAAGTAAATGGCATGGGTCTATAAAGTCGGATCTACTTTCTGTAGACGGGAAGGAGGAAGAATGTGGGAATGTTTAACTAAAGTTTGCCACATCAGCAATCTTGTCACTCTTTTGAAAACATCCAACCACATCTTAGCACATTTTCAAAGAGTACTGAAAAAAAAATTTGTGTTTTCTTTATTTTATTAAAGCTTTTTTTTTTTTACATATGCTGATAAAAGAAAGGACACAAAGGCAGACAACCTTGATTCATGAAAACAAATCAAGAAGCCGTTGGAATGGTTTCAAAGGAGTTTCATCCAGCCGCTGAGTAAATACAGAGTGCTAGGCATATATCCTCATGTTGCCCTGGAAGATTAAGTAAGGTGAACATTCTACTAAAAACGAATAGTGATTGTAGAAGTAACTGGTACACTTTAATGCAAAGCTGCTACCACTCCCAGATTTTGCCTCATCACACTAGGCGTTTGCCCAGATCTTTTCTCCTGGCAGCGTAAGAAATCCACCTAAAGCCCATTTTGCAAATGCGTTTAGGTGTGTTAAGCGTTCGGGTGTTTGGCCAAAACATTAAAGTGGTTGTAAAGGCTGAAGGTAAAAAACCTTCTGTGTGCTGCTCCCCCCTCAGCCCCACTAATACTCACCTGAGCCCTCTCTCGATCCAGCGATGTGCACGGGAGCCTGGGCTGTCCTGGCTCTTTCTTTTCTCATTGGCTGAGACACAGCAGCAGGAGCCATTGACTCATTGTCAATCACAGCCAGTAAGTCAATGAGGAGAGAGCGGGGGGGGGGGGGAGTGTCTTATGGATGCATATAGTGCCCCCATAGAAAGCAGCTTGTTATTGAGGGCACTGGTCAAGGAGGTGGAGCCAGGAGCACCGGTGGGAAATTTGAGAAGGGGATCGGGGCTGCTCTGTGCAAAACTATTACACAGAGCAGGTAAGTAGGACAGGTTTGTTTTTTGTTTTTTAAAACGCTGAACCTTTATCTATCACTTTAATTTATTTGAACCACTTCAGCCCCGGAAGATTTTCTCCCTTAAAGCGGAGTTCCACCCAAAAGTGGAACTTCCGCTTCAGGCACTCCTCGCCCCCTTACATGCCACATTTGGCATGTCATTTTTATTTTGGGGAGGGGGGGGGAGTGGGGGCTTCGGTAGGAGTGGGACTTCCTGTCCCACTTCCTACTTCCACCTAGGGATCGCGTAGGCGACTCCTCCTCTACACCTAGGTGGCCTCTCCCTCTAGGAAATCTCCTGGGACACGCGATAGGTCCCAGGAGATCGCCTGTCCATTCCGGGAGCGCAGCCGAAAGCTGTCACGGCCGGGTGCCCAGAGTGGCAATGGAGGTGTCAAGGAGAGGAGCGACTCTCCAGGTGGCCGCATGGCTGGACCGTGGAGCAGGTAAGTGTCTGTTTATTAAAAGTTAGCAGCTATACGTTTTGTAGCTGCTGACTTTTAATAAACATTAAAAGGCTGGAACTCCGCTTTATTGACCAGGCTATTTTCTTGCGATGTGGCACTGCGCCGCTTTAACTGACAATGGCGCGGTCGTGCGACGTTGTACCCAAACAAAATTGACGTCCTTTTTTTTTCCCACAACTAGAGCTTTCTTTTGGTGGTATTTGATTACCTCTGCGGTTTTTATTTTTTGTGCTATAAACAAAAAAACAGCGACGATTTTGAAAAAAAAACAATATTTTATACTTTTTGCTATAAAAAAATATCTCCCCCCAAAAAAATGTAAAAAAATAAATTTCTTCATCAGTTTAGGCCGATATATATTCTTCTACATATTTTTGGTTAAAAAAAAAACGCAATAAGCGTATATTGATTGGTTTGCGCAAAAGTTGAAACGTCTACAAAAAAGGGGATAGATTTATGCCATTTTTATTATATATTAATTTTTTTACTAGAATTTGCGGCGATCTGTGATTTTTTGCGGGACTGCGACATTGCGGTGGACACATCGGACACTTTTGAGACTTTTTTGGGACCAGTGACATTTATACAGCGATCAGAGCTATAAAAATGAACTGATAACTGTGTAAATGTCACTGGTAGGAAAGGTGTTAACACTAGGGGGCGATCAAGGGGTTAAATGTGTTCCCTCATGTGTGTTTCTAACTGTGGGGGGATGGGACTGACTAGAGGAGGAGACAGATCGCTGTTCCTGCTTAGTAGGAACAGCAGATCTGTCTCTACTCTACTATCAGAATGGGGATGTGTGTGCGTTTACATATACACATCCCCGTTCTGGCTCTCGTGCCCGCGATCGTGGGTGGCTGTCGGACATTGCGGCCACCGGCCACGCGCATCGGGTCCCCCACCGTGCAACGGGCACGTGCGAGCGCCTGCTATCGCCCTTGAAGGTGCCGACGTACACCTACAGCGATTTGCGGGAACAAGTCAAGCTGCTGCCGTACAATGACGGCGGCTGGTCGGCTAGTGGTTAAACACTAAAATTAATGAAAGCTTAAGTGCTAAATGCGCCTAGTAGCGTGTAGCATTTTTTCTGCCAGGAGAACACTCCCGAAAACTATTTTTTTTCTGCTTCTAGACGCTGAAGCTCAAAAAATGTTAATAGCCCAAAGTAGTGTGCATGGACACATAGGATAACACTATTTAGCTTCTAGGAGCAGGAAAAAAAAAAAAAAATAACAGCTTCTAGGAGCCTTTTTGCTGAGAAAACACCCCCCTAGCATTTCTGGCCGTGACCATCTTGAGTACGGGCAGATGATTAATGTAGCAATTGCCTCCTGGAATCCATCTGCCCTTAGCTCAGGCATGAAGGCAGGAGGGTGTGCTTATTGACACCTTATAACATTGACACCTGCAGTGGTTCGCGTGAATTGTTATGTGGTGCGGGAAATCCTTTACACAAGGGGGGATTTTCCAGGTATATAACATGCCTAAAATGTGTTAAATGCACAAGTAATCTAATGGGAAGATTGTTGTTGGAATAATTGGTGGTCTGGCGTCAGGGTCTCTTTAGATTGTCGGTGTAGTTTATTCCTAGAGGCAGCACTCAGCTACTCCCGGAGAAGTGATTACCAGCCAGTGCACCAGACAGACTTTTCTCACCGTAGCGGCACAGTGTCCCCATTGCACACAGATCCTCTATACATGCAGTGGACAGAGCGGCTCCATGTAAATACTTCTTCTTTACATTTCTTTATTACTTTTTATGAGGCCATTGGGAACCACAACGTCTAGCGCCACACACATTCCAACACTCAGCAAATTCTGAAAATATGTTTAAAATGTGTCTGTAAAATCTCTCACCGACTACACACCATGTGACCTTGCAGAAAAGCGAAATTTCTTTAAAAAAAATAAAATAAAAAATCAACATAATATATATATATATACACACACACACATATACAGTCAGGTCAATGAATATTGGGACATCGACAATTCTATTTTTTTTGGCTCTATACACCACCACAATGGATTTGAAATGAAACGAACAAGATGTGCTTTAACTGCAGACTTTCAGCTTTAATTTGAGGGTATTTACATCCAAATCAGGTGAACGGTGTAAGAATTACAACAGTTTGTATATGTGCCTCCCACTTTTTAAGGGACCAAAAGTAATGGGACAGATTAACAATCATAAATCAAACTTTCACTTTTTAATACTTGGTTGCAAATCCTTTGCAGTCAATTACAGCCTGAAGTCCGGAACACATAGACATCACCAGACGCTGGGTTTCATCCCTGGTGATGCTCTGCCAGGCCTCTACTGCAACTGTCTTCAGTTCCTGCTTGTTCTTGGGGCATTTTCCCTTCAGTTTTGTCTTCAGCAAGTGAAATGCATGCTTTCGCAGTATGCTTCTGGTCATTGTCCATCTGCACTGTGAAGCGCCGTCCAATGAGTTCTGAAGCATTTGGCTGAATATGAGCAGATAATATTGCCCAAAACACTTCAGAATTCATCCTGCTGCTTTTGTCAGCAGTCACATCATCAATAAATACAAGAGAACCAGTTCCATTGGCAGCCATACATGCCCACGTCATGACACTACCACCACCATGCTTCACTGATGAGGTGGCATGCTTTGAATTATGAGCAGTTCCTTTCCTTCTCCATACTCTTCTCTTCCCGTCACTCTGGTACAAGTTGATCTTGGTCTCATCTGTCCATAGGATGTTGTTCCAGAACTGTGAAGGCTTTTTTAGATGTTGTTTGGCAAACTCTAATCTGGCCTTCCTGTTTTTGAGGCTCACCAATGGTTTACATCTTGTGGTGAACCCTCTGTATTCACTCTGGTGAAGTCTTCTCTTGATTGTTGACTAAATTATCGGCCGGCGCGGCCCGACGAGATCACGCACGGTGATACAGGTAACCTCAGCTGTGCTGCCCCAGGTCGCTAATTCTAGTCGCATTTGCGCCCTGGCGCTCGGGGATTATCGAGCCCTGACTTAGGTGATCCTCTGAATACGCGGCAAATGGTGCATCCCCATTCTCCAGCAGTGGACTGTTCCTTAGTGTCATCATGTTCAATTTAGGGCTATGGAACCTGCTCTGGTCTTAATGATGTCAGGACCTTAGGCCGTTGGAGTGTGGGGGAGAAGAAGCTGCTGGGACCAGTCTAGCTGCAGGGAGGAGGATCTGGAAAGTAAATTATGCTCCGTTGTTGCTGTCAGTGGGAGAAATAGTGACCCAAGGGCCAGGTAAAGGCAAACAAAAGGCCACACCGCGCCCCCACCCCATGGCCACCAATGATGGGGCACTATTCCTCCCACAGACACCAATGATGGGGCACTATTCCTCCCACTGACACCAATCATGGGGCACTATTCCTCCCACTGACACCAATCATGGGGCACTATTCCTCCCACTGACACCAATGATGGGGCACTATTCCTCCCACTGACACCAATGATGGGGCACTATTCCTCCCACTGACACCAATGATGGGGCACTATTCCTCACACCGACATCAATGATGGGACACTATTCCTCCCACTGACACCAATGATGGGGCACTATGGCTCCCACTGACACCAATGGTAGGACACTATTCTTCCCACTGACACCAATGATGGGGGGCTATTCCTCCCACTGACACCAATGATGGGGCACTATTCTTCACACCGACATCAATGATGGGACACTATTCCTCCCACTGACACCAATGATGGGGCACTATTCCTCCCACTGACACCAATGATGGGGCACTATTCTTCACACCGACATCAATGATGGGACACTATTCTTCCCACTGACACCAATGATGGGGCACTATTCTTTGCCACTGACACCAATGATGGGGCACTATTCTTTCCACTGACACCAATGATGGGGCACTATTCCTCCCACAGACACCAATGATGGGGCACTATTCTTTCCCACTGACACCAATGATGGGGCACTATTCCTCCCACAGACACCAATGATGGGGCACTATTCCTCCCACAGACACCAATGATGGGGCACTATTCTTTCCCCTGATACCAGCAATGGTGCAATATTCCTCCAACTAATACAAATGATGGGGAACGGTTTACTCCTATTGACACCAGGGCATTTTCTACTCTCACTGACCACAGTCTGGCCCCCTCAAAGTCTGATGGACAGTAAACCGGACCTTTGCTTAGAAAGTTTGGAGACCCCTGGGCTAGACCAATATTAGCACAGCCCCACTGCAAGGCATCTTTTTTTAGTTGCTCAGGATTGGACTTTAAAGTTGTTCTAAAGGCTCAAGATTTTTTGGCCCTGTGCTGATCACATGCACTCTCCCAAGAAAAAGAAAAAAACCTCTCTAGCAATACACATCAAACTGAGCATGTGCAGAGTGACTCCAAAGGCTCTGTATTACTAGGCCATGTTCTGGAGTCAGTGGAAGAAGAGGAGGATCTGTGCATACAGGATCAAACAGCCTTTTTACACAATGCAGAGAATTAACCCCTTAGGTTCCACATATACAGACTGATTTTACTGTTGTGGGTTTAGTAACACTTTAAATTAGAGATGAATCCTTAGGAAGCCTCACCAAAAAAAATGTTTTTGTTGTAGGAGGATGTGAAGATAAATTCTGATTGGTTAATATGGCTTACTTACAACCTGTACACATTTACTGTACTTTGCATTACTGTATTAAATAGGCGTAAATGTGTCTAAATAGTATCGGCGCTTTACTTGTTTTTACATAGCTGAGGGTTTCGGGAATTACTGGCAGGAAACAAGGTTCATTATTTCAGGCAGAAATCTTTTTTATTTGTCATAGGCACTTCCTGTCTGCCTCAACCATCTGCCGATCACCATCACAACAGCTTTTGGGATTTAACTGCTTATATGTTACACAGCCTCTGTCTGCTGCAGACCAGTAAATCCTGTGACCTCAGCCTGTGTAATAGAAGCATTGAGGATCACACAAGTCTATGTTAAGAAACCTTATCAAAGTGTAATACAAGAGCATCCGCAAAGTATTCACAGCGCTTCACTTTTTCCACATTTTGTTATGTTACGGCCTTATTCCAAAATGGATTAAATTCATTTTTTTCCTCAAAATTCTACAAACAATACCCCATAATGACAACGTGAAAGAAGTTTGTTTGAAATCTTTGCAAATTTATTAAAAATAAAAAACCGAAAATAAATCCCATGTACATAAGTATTCACAGCCTTTGCCATGACACTCAAATTTGATCTCAGGTGCATCCTGTTTCCACTGATCATCCTGGAGATGTTTCTACAACTTGATTGGGAGTCCACCTGTGGTAAATTCAGTTGATAGGACATGATTTGGAAAGGCACACACCTGTCTCTATAAAGGTCCCACAGTTACAGTGCATGTCAGAACACAAACCAAGCCATGACGCCCAAGGAATTGTCTGTAGACTTCTGAGACAGGATTGTATAGAGGCACAGATCTGGGGAAGGGTACAGAAAAATTTCTCCAGTATTTAAGGTTCCAATGAGCACAGTGGCCTCCATCATCCGTAAATGGAAGAAGTTTGGAACCACCAGGA
Organism: Rana muscosa; assembly: GCA_029206835.1. Lineage (NCBI taxonomy): Eukaryota > Metazoa > Chordata > Amphibia > Anura > Ranidae > Rana > Rana muscosa. The sequence goes on along the minus strand of CM055117.1, from coordinate 1,026,363,327 downwards.
CTCTTCCTAAAACCGACCACCTGGCCAAACTGAGAAAGCGGGGAAGAAGGGTCTTAGTCAAGAACCTGATGGTCACTCTGACAGAGCTCAAGCATCTCTTTGTGGAGAGAGGAGAACCTTCCAGAAGAACAACCATCTCTGCAGCACTCCACCAATCGGGCCTGTATGGTAGAGTGGCCAGATGAAAGCCACTCCTCAATAAAGGCACATGACCGCCTGGAGTTTGCCAAAAGGCACCTGAAGGACTCTCAGATCGTGAGAAACAAAATTCTCTGGTCTGATGAAACAAAGATTGAACTCTTTGGCCTGAATGGCAAGCATGTCTGGAGGAAACCAGGCACCGCTCATCACCTGGCCAATACCATCCCCTACAGTGAAGCATGGTGGTGGTAGCATCATGCTGTGGGGATGTTTTTCAGCAACAGGAACCGGGAGACTAGTCAGGATCGAGGGAAAGATGAATGCAGCAATGTACAGAGACATCCTTGATGCGCTCCAGGGCGCTCTGGACCTCAGGCCAGGGCGAAGGTTCATCTTTCAACAGGACAACGACCCTAAGCACACAGCCAAGACAACAAAGGAGTGGCTACGGGACAACTCTGTTAAAAGGCCTTGTGTGGCCTGCCCAGAGTCCAGACTTGAACCCGATTGAACATCTCTGGAGAGATCTGAAAATGGCTGTGCACCGATGCTTCCTATCCAACCTGATGGAGCTTCCAGTGGGTGTAACAAGATGACCGCTTGCCACCTTCTCACTGTATCCTCACTTCGGATGAGTGCGGGGTGTAGCAAGATGGCGGCGACGAAACGTCACTTCCATTACAATATCTGACGGGTCGCCTAATCTGACAAAACATTGGCAGACATCGGGTGCGTCCGACATGCTGATGAGCTCCCGCTGTGTAAAACCACAGCGGGAGAGAGACGCTGATGGTGCGTGGCTGCCCTGTAGCAGTAAATGTGCTATGGGGTGGTCAGCAAGTGGTAAAGCCATCATGCAGGAAATAGCCAATGAGCTTGTTATGGTTGCTTGTTTGGCATTCTTTCCTATAGCTCTACTTTAATACACCGTGTACTGCTGTTACCCGCCCCCCCCCCCCCCCCCCGGCCACAATCATCTAGCCCTCCACTACAATGGTTGCCTAACCCTGTATTTTGTGCCATAACATCACACATATGCCCTCCATACTCTGAGACACTTATTTACTGTATGATTAAAAATCAGCAGCAGGAAGTCATTTTTCACACAAAATTAGCAGTGTAGAGAGCGGAGTCATCACTTTCAGGAACTAAGTGGATGACTCCAGCAGGCAGCAATGAAGACTCTTGTTTACGCTCTTGTCCGGTGATCAGACTACAGCTGCTCTGACCACAGATTTTATTTTAGTTTTTTACAAGTTTTTAGGTCTTTGTTTCCTCATTCCTGTTTTCATGCTCCTAACGGTTTAGCCAGAACATTGTTTCTCGGAACTCACACAGGCTTCTCTACTCTTTGTCATGTAGGTGTGAAAACGTTTGCACGCTGCCTGTAAAGCCCCGTACACACGGTCGGACTTCCATCTGACTTTTTCGTGGTTTTTTGTCCGAACGGAGTTGGTTGGGAACACCTATAGCATACACACCATAGGACTTTTCTGCAAACTTTCTTAAAACTTCTTACAACATCACTTGTTTTTTCTGCTCTTTTCTGATCTTTACCGCCACCCTTTGATCAACTTCTGCTATTGTTGGTTGATTTTAACATTGGTTGTTTTGTCCATCGGACAAAAGTCCTATGGTTTTCTGTACACACGGCAGGACTTTGCTCCATAGGACTTTTGTTGGGCAAAAGTTTGTCCGTTCGCAGACCCAACTTTTGTCCGATAAAAACAAAACCAAACTCAAAAAAGTTTGCCCGATGGAGCGTACACACGGTCGGATTGTTGGTCCAACTTGCTTAAAACTAAGTTTGTTGGGCAAAAGTCCGACCGTGTGTACTGGCCTTTAGTGGTCCTGTGCGTTCAGGTGTGTGCCAAACACAATGCAACTTGCTGTAGTAGGACTGTACTACCAGTATGGGGAACAGACCTCCATAAAGTACAATCACACACCATATTACTACCGCCACTTTGTGGAGAAAAAACAAACGCTCCCCCCAAAAAAAATCCTTCCAGACTGTTTGACAATGTCCTTAGTAGACTGATTCTGGATGGAAGGAACTGGTTCATTATTTTCACCTGGTGCACTCTCAGTGTTCTGATGAGAAGAGTTGCAGTGCTGGCATCCCTTTGGATACTGGCACTGTATTTAAAGTGGAAGTTCACCTTCACAGAAAAATCTGTAAGGTGAACTTACACAGGACCCCTTCCTGTTCTGCAGCGCTGCGATCTCCCGTTCTGAGCCCCAGTATGGCCGCCTCAGGAGTCCGGGGCTTAGACATTGCCTCGGCATTCACTCCTCTTCTTCCCCACTGAGAGGACAGGCTACGTGGGTTCTGATCAATTAGAATGCTCCTAAACGTCCCTCCTGACGGGTACATTTAGGAGATTAACCGCTTCAGCCCCGGGAAAATTTTACCCCCTTCCTGACCAGAGCACTTTTTACAATCTGGCACTGCATCGCTTTAACTGACAATTGCGCGGTCATGCGATGCTGTACCCAAACAAAATTTGCGTCCTTTTTTTCCCCACAAATAGAGCTTTCTTTTGGTGGTATTTGATCACCTCTGCGATTTTTTTTTTTTGTGCTATAAACAAAAGAATAGCGACAATTTTGAAAAAAAACACAATTTCTTTTACTTTTTGCTATAATAAATATCCCAATTTAAAAAAAATAAAAAAATAAAATGTTTTCCTCAGTTTAGGCCGATACATATTCTTCTACATATTTTTGGTAGGAAAAAAATCGCAATAAGTATATATTGATTGGTTTGCGCAAAAGTTATAGCGTCTACAAAATAGGGGATAGAATTATGGCATTTTTATTTTATTTTATTTTTTTACTAGTAATGGCGGCGATCTGCGATTTTTAATCGGGACTGCGACATTATGGCGGACAGATCGGACGCTTTTGTGACCATTGACAATTTTACAGCGATTAGTGCTATAAAAATGCACTGATTACTGTAAAAATGTCACTGGCAGGGAAGGGGTTAACACTAGGGGGCGATCAAGGGGTTAAGTGTGTCCTAGGGAGTGATTCTAACTGTGGGGGGGATGGGACTTACTAGGGGAGGAGACTGATCGGTGTTCATGCATTGTATGAACAGACGATAGGTCATTTCTCCCCTGAAAGAACCGGGAGCTGTGCGTTTACTCTGTCACGAGCGAACGCGGGTGCCCGGCGGTCATCGCCCCCACCGGGCACTCGCATCGGCTCTGGGGGCGAGCAGCGGGCCACAGGGCGAAGCGACGTAACATAACGTAGTTTTGCCCAGCCGAGCCATGTTGCCGCAGTAAAACTGCAGCAGCTGGTCGGCAAGTGGTTAAGCTCTGGGGATTTCTAAGCCCTGGGGCCATGAGGCGGATATACCAGGGCTCAGAACGGGAGATCACCACGCTGCAGGTCAACGGGACTGGGGGGGGGGGGGGTCTTGTGTAAGTTCACCTCACTGATTTTTCTGTAAAGGTGAACTTACCCTTTAAAGTGGAACTGCATCTGAGCACCACAAACCAAAAACACTATCATTTCGGGCAGCGGCCATCTTGAATAAGGGCAGATGATTAAGCACTTCAGCCCCGGAAGGTTTAATGATCAGGCCATTTTTTGCGATACGGCACTGCGTCGCTTTAACAATTGTGCGGTTGTGCGACATTGTACCCAAATAAAATTGATGTCCTTTTTTCCCCACAAATAGAGCTTTATTTTGGTGGGATTTGATCACCTCTGCTGGGTTTGTTGAGCGTTGTAGAGCTACAAGCTTCAAGCGAAAAATCGCTCAGGTGTGAACGGGGCCTTAGAAGAAGCAGTACAAGCAGCTAATCAGAAAACAGGGGAAGAAAGCAGAAGAACAGAGATGAGCTTCAGTATTGTGCTGCTTCTCCTTTCACTGTCCAGTCAGGAAAGTAAAGGAAATCAAAAGAAAGAAAAGCAGTTTTACCATCCCCATGATCACCCACCTAAACGATGGCATGCAGAAGCTCAGGGCGGCACACATGCCACAACAATAATTAACCAGCATGTCGCTTTCAGCAGGCGGCACCACGACCAAGTGAATAGTGATGCATTGTGACAGCATGTAATACAGGTGCCTGCTCTGGATTTTAAGGAAAACTAAAATAGTTTTTGAGTCCATTTTCTCTTAGTTTGTACATTTTTAAGCAAACTTCACATGTAGAGTAAAAAAATTTATAACATATTTTTTTTACTAATAAACATTTGATACAGGGTATAACTAGGACACGGATGTCACAATGCCCTACAGACTTTTTTAAAAGAGAGAGCACAGCAGAAGCGGTTTGCTTTCAGTCGTTCTCTCACTAACTGAAACTCCATACAAAGCCATGTGAGTTTCTTGTAGGTGTGTAAATCTGAGCTTGATTTCCTCAGCTCTGTAACAGGCTGAATCAACAAGAAAACATGTAAAAAAGTAGCCTGCTGTCCTACTTTTTGGCTGTTAGCCACTTGCTTACTGGACGCTTATACCCCCCTCCTGCCCAGGCCAATTTTCAGCTTTCAGCACTCTCACACTTTGAATGACAATTGCACAGTCACATTGTACCCAAATAAAATTTTTATCATTTTTTTCTCACAAATAGAGCTTTATTTTGGTGGTATTTAACCACTTGCCTACTGGGCACTTAAACCCCCCTCCTGCCCAGACCAATTTTCAGCTTTCAGTGCTTTCACATTTTGAATGACAATTACTCATGTAACACTGTACCCAAATGAATTTTTTGTCCTTTTTTTCATACAAAGACAATAGAGCTTTCTTTTGGTAGTAGTTGATCACCTCTGGGTTTTTTATTTTTTGCACTATAAATGAAAACAGACCGAAAATTCTGAAAAAAAACCCCGAATTTTTCTTAGTTTCTGTGATAAAATTTTGCAAATGATAAATTTTTCTTCATAAATTTTGCCCACAATTTATACTGCTACATATCTTTGGTAAAAATAACCCAAATCGGTGTACAGGTCCTTCTCAAAAAATTAGCATATTGTGATGAAGTTCATTATTTTCTGTAATGTACTGATAAACATTAGACTTTCATATATTTTAGATTCATTACACACAACTGAAGTAGTTCAAGCCTTTTCTTGTTTTAATATTGATGATTTTGGCATACAGCTCATGACAACCCAAAATTCCTATCTCAAAAAATTAGCATATCATGAAAAGGTTCTCTAAACGAGCTATTAACCTAATCATCTGAATCAACTAATTAACTCTAAACACCTGCAAAAGATTCCTGAGGCTTTTAAAAACTCCCAGCCTGGTTCATTACTCAAAACCGCAATCATGGGTAAGACTGCCGACCTGACTGCTGTCCAGAAGGCCATCATTGACACCCTCAAGCAAGAGGGTAAGACACAGAAAGAAATTTCTGAACGAATAGGCTGTTCCCAGAGTGCTGTATCAAGGCACCTCAGTGGGAAGTCTGTGGGAAGGAAAAAGTGTGGCAGAAAACGCTGCACAACGAGAAGAGGTGACCGGACCCTGAAGAAGATTGTGGAGAAGGACCGATTCCAGACCTTGGAGGACCTGCGGAAGCAGTGGACTGAGTCTGGAGTAGAAACATCCAGAGCCACCGTGAACAGGCGTGTGCAGGAAATGGGCTACAGGTGCCGCATTCCCCAGGTCAAGCCACTTTTGAACCAGAAACAGCGGCAGAAGCGCCTGACCTGGGCTACAGAGAAGCAGCACTGGACTGTTGCTCAGTGGTCCAAAGTACTTTTTTCGGATGAAAGCAAATTTTGCATGTCATTCGGAAATCAAGGTGCCAGAGTCTGGAGGAAGACTGGGGAGAGGGAAATGCCAAAATGCCTGAAGTCCAGTGTCAAGTACCCACAGTCAGTGATGGTCTGGGGTGCCATGTCAGCTGCTGGTGTTGGTCCACTGTGTTTTATCAAGGGCAGGGTCAATGCAGCTAGCTATCAGGAGATTTTGGAGCACTTCATGCTTCCATCTGCTGAAAAGCTTTATGGAGATGAAGATTTCATTTTTCAGCACGACCTGGCACCTGCTCACAGTGCCAAAACCACTGGTAAATGGTTTACTGACCATGGTATTACTGTGCTCAATTGGCCTGCCAACTCTCCTGACCTGAACCCCATAGAGAATCTGTGGGATATTGGGAAGAGAAAGTTGAGAGACGCAAGACCCAACACTCTGGATGAGCTTAAGGCCGCTATCGAAGCATCCTGGGCCTCCATAACACCTCAGCAGTGCCACAGGCTGGTTGCCTCCATGCCACGCCACATTGAAGCAGTCATTTCTGCAAAAGGATTCCCGACCAAGTATTGAGTGCATAACTGAACAGAATTATTTGAAGGTTGACTTTTTTTGTATTAAAAACACTTTTCTTTTATTGGTCGGATGAAATATGCTAATTTTTTGAGATAGGATTTTTGGGTTGTCATGAGCTGTATGCCAAAATCATCAATATTAAAACAAGAAAAGGCTTGAACTACTTCAGTTGTGTGTAATGAATCTAAAATATATGAAAGTCTAATGTTTATCAGTACATTACAGAAAATAATGAACTTTATCACAATATGCTAATTTTTTGAGAAGGACCTGTATATTATTTGGTCTTTGTGAAAGTTAGAGAGTCTACAAGCTATGGTGCCAATCATAACAAATTGATCACATCTGATGTATTGGCGGCCTATCTCAGACAGATGGCACTAATACGTGGCACTGATGACAGATGGCACTAATACGTGGCACTGATGACAGATGGCACTAATACGTGGCACTGATGACAGATGGCACTGATGACACGTGACACAGATAACAGATGGCACGTGACATTGACAGGTGGCACTGGGGACAGATGGCACTGACAGGTGGCACTGGGGACAAATGGCACTGACAGGTGGCACTGGGGACAAATGGCACTGACAGGTGGCACTGGGGACAAATGGCACTGACAGGTGGCACTGGGGACAAATGGCACTGACAGGTGGCACTGGGGACAAATGGCACTGATAAGTGGCTCTGGGGACAGATGGCACTGATAAGTGGCTCTGGGGACAGATGGCACTTGGGACAGGTGGCACTGTTAGGTGGCACTGGGGACAGATGGCACTGGGGACAGATGGCACTGATAGATGGCACTGATAGATGGCACTGGTAGGTAGTGTTTTATGTTGTGTTCACTCACAGATCTGCAGCACAGGTCGCTCTCCCTCCTCACACGTGGTCTCTGTGTGAGGAGGGAGAGCCGGCAATGAGATATGTTTACATTTGAGATCATCTCTCATTGGACACGCCAATCGAGTGCTAAATGGCCGCTGTGATTGGCTGTGTCCAAGGGACACGGCCAACACAGATTTTTCCCGATTCGCGCCTGCGGCGGCACGCGGGAAACAAGTAAACAGGAGGACATCCTGGGACGCCCTCCCGGCAATTGAGCGCTGCGCTGTAGACGTCTTTCGTCTATAGCGTGGGCTGGAAGTGGTTAATCACGACTGTTTTTTTTTTTTTTAAACATGTTTTTCATATTTTGCTATAAAATTTTGCAAACAGGTAATTTTCCTCATTCATTGATGTGCGCTGATGGGCAGTGAAATGCTGCACTAATGAGGCAGCACTGATGGGCACTGATAGGTGGCAGTGATGGGTGGCACTGGTGGGCACTAATGAGGCTGCACTGATGGGTACTGATAGATGGCACTGATGGGCACTTATAGGAGGCACTGATAAGGCTACACTGATGGGTGGCACTGAGGCGGCACTGGTGGGCACTAATGAGGCTGCACTGATAGGCAGCACTGATGGGCACTGATGAGGCTGCACTGATAGGTGGCACTGGTGGGCACTGGTAGGCGGCACTGATGGGCATTTGTAGGCAGCACTGATAAGTGACAGTGATGATGAGGCACTGATAGGTGGCACTGATTAGCAGTACTGATGGGCACTAATTAGCAGCACTGGTGGGCACTAAGGGGATCGATGTCCCTCTAACAGAAACCGGTTAATAGCTGAAAGCGTGAGGGAAAAAAAAGCTGATAAACGGCTTCTGTTTACTTTCGTGATCAGCTGTCATTGGCCAGAGGTCGAGGGCAGCACCAGAACAAAAGAACATCTATGGGCGCCCTCACGGCATTTTAAGCCCTGCGCTGCAGCCTCTTTCGGCTATAATGCGGGCATCAACTGGTTCAATTTAGGCCCAATTGATGTCTCATATCTTTTTTTTTATCTTTTTAAAGTCCTGTATTTTCACATGAATTGTGACCAATAGAGTTTCCGGGAGATACAATAAAAATTGTCAACAAGGTTAACCTCTCCAGTATCTACTGAAAACAAAAAAAAAATCGGTTTTGGGTGTAATGATCCTAAAAAACAAAAACTAAAAAACTAAAAAGTATCTATTAAACAAAAAAATACAAAGGAAAAAAGTACAAAGCTTTCCATTCGACCTAAATGAAGAACCATTGTGCAGGACAGAGGGATGTGGGTCCAACAGAGGGACAGAGGGATGTGGGTCCAACAGAGGGGCAGAGGGATGTGGGTCCAACAGAGGGGCAGAGGGATGCGGGTCCAACAGAGGGACAGAGGGACGCAGGTCCAACAGAGGGACAGAGGGACGCAGGTCCAACAGAGGGACAGAAGGACGTAGGTCCAACAGAGGGACAGAGGGACGTAGGTCCAACAGAGGGACGTAGGTCCAACAGAGGGACAGAGGGACGTGGGTCCAACAGAGGGACAGAGGGACGTGGGTCCAACAGAGGGACGTGGGTCCAACAGAGGGACAGAGGGATGTGGGTCCAACAGAGGGACAGAGGGATGTGGGTCCAACAGAGGGACAGAGGGATGTGGGTCCAACAGAGGGACAGAGGGATGTGGGTCCAACAGAGGAACAGAGGGATGTGGGTCCAACAGAGGAACAGAGGGATGTGGGTCCAACAGATGGGAAGAGGGATGTGGGTCCAACAGAGGGACAGAGGGATGTGGGTCCAACAGAGGGACAGAGGAATGTGGGTCCAACAGAGGGACAGAGGGATGTGGGTCCAACAGAGGGACAGAGGGATGTGGGTCCAACAGAGGGACAGAGGAATGTGGGTCCAACAGAGGAACAGAGGGATGTGGGTCCAACAGAGGGACAGAGGGATGTGGGTCCAACAGAGGGACAGAGGGATGTGGGTCCAACAGAGGGACAGAGGGACGTGGGTCCAACAGAGGGACAGAGGGATGTGGGTCCAACAGAGGGACAGAGGGACGTGGGTCCAAAAGAGGGACAGAGGGATGTGGGTCCAACAGAGGGACAGAGGGATGTGGGTCCAACAGAGGGACAGAGGGATGTGGGTCCAACAGAGGAACAGAGGGATGTGGGTCCAACAGAGGGACAGAGGGATGTGGGTCCAACAGAGGGACAGAGGGATGTGGGTCCAACAGAGGGACAGAGGGATGTGGGTCCAACAGAGGGACAGAGGGATGTGGGTCCAACAGAGGGACAGAGGGTTGTGGGTCCAACAGAGGGACAGAGGAATGTGGGTCCAACAGAGGGACAGAGGGATGTGGGTCCAACAGAGGAACAGAGGGATGTGGGTCCAACAGAGGAACAGAGGGATGTGGGTCCAACAGAGGGACAGAGGGATGTGGGTCCAACAGAGGGACAGAGGGATGTGGGTCCAACAGAGGGGCAGAGGGATGTGGGTCCAACAGAGGGACAGAGGGATGTGGGTCCAACAGAGGAACAGAGGGATGTGGGTCCAACAGAGGGACAGAGGGATGTGGGTCCAACAGAGGGACAGAGGGATGTGGGTCCAACAGAGGGACAGAGGGATGTGGGTCCAACAGAGGGACAGAGGGATGTGGGTCCAACAGAGGGACAGAGGGATGTGGGTCCAACAGAGGGACAGAGGGTTGTGGGTCCAACAGAGGGACAGAGGGTTGTGGGTCCAACAGAGGGACAGAGGGATGTGGGTCCAACAGAGGGACAGAGGGATGTGGGTCCAACAGAGGAACAGAGGGATGTGGGTCCAACAGAGGGACAGAGGGATGTGGGTCCAACAGAGGGACAGAGGGATGTGGGTCCAACAGAGGGGCAGAGGGATGTGGGTCCAACAGAGGGGCAGAGGGATGTGGGTCCAACAGAGGGTCAGTCAGGAGCTAGACACAAATTTCTGCAGCTATTAAGAAAAAGAACTATAAGTACAACTTCTGTATGGAAATAAATAACCCCAATAAATCAACAATGTGTTAGGTCTAACAAGTCAGCTAAATTTAACTCGGGACGGGGAAATATTGGAGGACCCATGCAGTAAATTAAAGCCAAGTCTGTTAATTGGAATAAAACAAGGAGCTCACTGTGCCCGGTATTAGGTCTACGTGCTCGGCGGCTACGGAGAATCAACACCTCCTGTTTACTTAAATGTTTTTTATGCAAATGAAAAGTTGTGCTTCTACTTTGCTGTGACTATATTTAGACATATCTGAAGACACAGAGTACCATTATAAGGTGTCAAAAAGGGGTGACAGGCATATTTAGAAGAAGACCAGCAACCAATAGCACACGGTTTTTGTTTAAACCTAATAGAAACTTAAAGTGTTACTAAACCTAAAAACATTTACCTTAATGCAGTGCTTGCATTAAGGTAAAAATAGGATTTTTTACTCACCGTAAAATCCTTTTCTCTGAGTCCATGGACCGACACAGCTTCTCTATTGACAAAGTGGGTATTATCCGTTAATTAGGAGTGACTAGGCAGAAAAACTTGTAAAAAGTGTTGCATCACACCTTCTACAGTACCGCCCAGGGGGCGGACCCTCTGGGTATACCCTCTCAGTCTGCATCTTCGCAGATCAGTTCGTCAAAAAGCAGTACAAACTTAAAAGGAGGGGTGGGTGCTGTGTCGGTCCATGGACTTAGAGAAAAGGATTTTACGGTGAGTAAAAAATCCTATTTACTCTTTCGTCCATGGACCGACACAGCTTCTCTATTGACAAAGTGGGACGTCCCAAAGCAGTGTCAGAGAAAAAACGAGGGGTGGTAACAGCATAAAAATAAACTTCACCCCAAACACAAAACAGCACTCCTCCAACGGAGGAGCTGCAACTCTAAACAGCCGCTTGCAAAACCTTGCGGCCGAAAGAGGCATCCGAAGATGCACCTACATCAACTTTGTAGAATTTTGTGAAAGTGTGAGCAGACGACCAAGTCGCCGCTTTACATAATTGGGAAACAGACGCTTGATGTCGGAAAGCCCAAGAGGCACCTCTTGCCCTGGTCGAATGCGCCGTGACCGGAAAGGGGGGCGCTTGACCCTTTAAGGCGTAAGCCTGGATTACTATCTGTCGGATCCACCTAGAGATGGTGGCCGACGAGACTGCTTGGCCCTTCTTGGGACCAGCCACCGAAACAAACAGTGAGTCTGACTTCCGGAACAGGGAAGTAGCAGATAGGTATACGCTCAAAGCTCGGACAACGTCCAAGGAATGCAACGCCGACTCCTTAGGATTCGACGGATGAGAACACAAGGATGGAAGTACAATGTCTTTGTTGAGCTGAAAAGTCGAAACGACCTTCGGAAGAAAGGAAGGCTGCGGCCGCAGCACCACCTTATCCTTGTGGAAAATCAAATAGGGAGCCTTGCAGGACAAGGCTGCCAGCTCAGAGACTCGTCTAACTGACGTAACAGCCACCAAAAAGACCACTTTCTGAGAAAGTGCCAACAGGGGAATATCTCTAATATTCTCAAACGGTGCCTTCTGAAGCACCGAGAGGACCAGGTTCAAGTCCCACGGAGGTAGCGGGGGACGGACCGGAGGGGCCACATGTCGAACCCCCTGCACAAATGTACTCACGAGAGAGTGAGTCGCCAGGGGTCGCTGAAAAAAGACAGCCAGGGCAGATATCTGTCCCTTAATCGTACTTAAGGCAAGCCTTTGGTCCACCCCATGCTGTAAAAACAGCAGGATTCTGAAAACCAAATAAGTACGTGGATGCCATTTAATTTCCTCCCACCTGGAGATGTAGGCCTTCCAAGTGCGGTGATAAACCTTCCTAGAGGACGGTTTTCAAGCACTTCTCATCGTAGAGATTACTGAATCTGACAGGCCCCGGTCTCTCAGTACCTGGTTCTCAACAGCCATGCCGTTAAAGTCAGTGACTGTAAAGCAGGATGGAGTATGGGACCTTGCGATAGCAGGTCCTTCCGTAGTGGTAGGCGCCAGGGGACGTCTGCTACCAGACGTACTAGATCGGCGTACCAAGGACGCTGAGGCCAATCTGGAGCGATTAGGATCATTGGAATTCCCTCGTGCCCACCCCCAAGAGCATTCCAGACCCTTCAGTCTGGTATGGATTTTAAGGGGAACGCTAAAAAAATAAAAATAAATTGTCGTGGGGTTCCCCCCCAAAATCCATACCAGACCCAAGCATGCAGACCGGTAGCACCCCCCCTCGGACCATACCAGGCCACATGCCCCCAACATGGGGGGGGCTTATCGGAATCTGGAAGCCCCTTTTAACAAAGAGGCCCCCAGATCCCAGTCCCCCACCCTATGTGAAGGAGTATGGGGTACAAAATAAGAAGGGTCAAAATAAAAACAGTTTTTGACAAAGTAAATTATTAAAGCAGTTCCGGTGTCTCTTCTCCTTCTGATTTCTTCTCCCTCCGCCGGTTCTCCTCTCTCTGCTGTCTTCTCCCGCCGGGAGAACATTAGAGGCAGAACAGAAGGAAAAGACAGCAGAGAGAGGGGACTCGGCGGCAGGAGAAGACAGCAGAGAGAGGAGACTCGGCGGCAGGAGAAGACAGCAGAGAGAGGAGACTCGGCGGCAGGAGAAGACAGCAGAAAGAGGAGACTCGGCGGCAGGAGAAGACAGCAGAGAGAGGAGACTCGGCGGCAGGAGAAGACAGCAGAGAGAGGAGACTCGGCGGCAGGAGAAGACAGCAGAGAGAGGAGACTCGGCGGCAGGAGAAGACAGCAGAGAGCGGAGACTCGGCGGCAGGAGAAGATAGCAGAGAGAGGAGACTCGGCGGCAGGAGAAGACAGCAGAGAGAGGAGACTCGGCGGCAGGAGAAGACAGCAGAGAGAGGAGACTCGGCGGCAGGAGAAGACAGCAGAGAGAGGAGACTCGGCGGCAGGAGAAGACAGCAGAGAGAGGAGACTCGGCGGCAGGAGAAGACAGCAGAGAACCAGCGGTGGGAGAAGACATCAGCGGAAGGAGAAGAATCAGAGGATGAAGACATCAATGAAGGGAGAAGAAATTAGAAAGAGAAGAGACCCGGAGCTGCTTTAATAAATTACTTTGTCAAAAACCTGTGTACTGTTTTAATTTTTGACATTTTTTCTTTTGGGCGAATGGGTAGGCGTACAATGTACCCCATACTCATTCACAGGATCTGTTAAAGGGGGCTTCCAGATTTCGATAAGCCCCCCGCCCGCAGACCCTGACAACCACAGGCCAGGGTTGTCGGGAAGAGGCACTTGTCCCCATCAACATGGGGACAAGGTGCTTTGGGGTGGGGAGCGCAGGGCCCCCTTGCCCAGAAGCTCCCCCCCCCTATGTTGAGGGCATGTGACCTCATATTATATGGTTTTGGTAAATCTAAAGGAAACAAATCTAAAGAAAATTGTATAGTGTGTATCCAGCTTTAATTGAAGCCAAACTCCAGAAAACATTTTTTTTTTCCTTTTGGTATAAAGGTTTTACATAAATAAATAAAAGCTGATCATTGTAAGCACCCCTGCCAGCATTAAATGGTTGGTCTCATCTCTGTACTTGATACATTCTGCTGGAGAGCTTGTTCTTTTGAAAAACAACAGAGTTACTGACTGGTTCACCAGGTGAAAATAGAAAAGAAAGCCTAAAAAAGAAAATTAATAAAGCCAACACATCTAAGAAATGGTAAGATGGAATATAATAAAGGTTTTCTTTCGGAGGGAAAGTGGTTTAAAATGGTCAGATGTGCCACAGTGTCACCAGGAGTGGGTACAAAACTCTCGCCAAGACACCTTGATTTGCTAGGTCCTCACCTGAGTCTTTCATGGTGTGAACGTTACGCTGCTTACACACCTGTGCACAACAAGCAGGGAAGTGATCGTTGATTTTCAAGCAAACCAAATGTGGTACCGAATGGCTGAGCAAGAACAAGTCAAAAAGACAGATGACCGAGCAAGGCAGCAGATAAACAAGGTCAGAGGATGAGCTAAGGTTTGGCCAGGTGGAAGACTGAAAAGCCTGAATACAGTCCAGGTCCGGGCTCGACAAATCCCAGGCGCCAAGTCGCCGTGGTGACTAGAAACTGCATCCTGGCGCCTGGGCTTTTGTCAGCCTATTTACTGTAGGGAGCATGTGCTCCGTTACATGCCAATCACTGGGTTCCGGTCACCGATTCATGGCCAGAACTTGCCGATTTGGACAGGAGAGAGATCTGTGTTCTTCTATTGACATCGGGGATGTGCCGGTTTTGGTCTTCCTGCACATCCCTTAGTAAAACCGTACATAGTGCAGTTACATTACACTCCCTACGCACAGTTAACCCTTTAATTGCACCAGATGTTAACCTCGTCCTACCCAGTGTTATCAGTACAGTGACAGTGAACAGTGTTAACACAGATTACTGTATTAGTGTCACTGGTGATGTCAGTTATCCAGTGTCAGAATGCCCGCCGCACTATTACAGTCCTGCTCGCCGCCATTACTATTCTAAAAAAAAAATTTTTTTAATTACAGTATACATTACAGTATACAGTACAGTATAAGTGTATATATATATATATATATATATATATATATATATATATATATATATATATATAAAAAACGTCATTTGTAGGCGCTATAGTTTTTACGCTAATATACAATTACCGGTATTGGGATTTTTTTTTTTTTTTACCAAAGACATAGCAGAATACATTTTGGCCTAAATTTATGAAGAAATTTTTAATAGCGAACAGGAAAAAGTAGGATTTTTAAAACAGCTTACCTGTAAAATCCTTTTCTTGGAGTACATCACGGGACACAGAGCAGCATAGTCATTACTATGTGGGTTATATAGATACCTTCAGGTGCTGGCACTGGCAACTTCCAAAACAGGAAGTACCCTCCCCTATATAAGCCCCTCCCATCCGGGAGTACCTCAGTTTTGTAGCAAAGCAATACGTGTCCCCAAAAGAGGGGTGGGAGCTCTGTGTCCCGTGATGTACTCCAAGAAAAGGATTTTACAGGTAAGCTGTTTTAAAAATCCTACTTTCTTGTTCATACATCACGGGACACAGAGCATCATAGTCATTACTATGTGGGACGTCCCAAAGCAATGCCACATGAGGGGGGGGATACACCATACATAAGCTGGGCGCCATCAGGCATGAGGATCTTTTGCGGCCTGCAACACACTGCGCCCAAAGGCGACATCCTCCTGACTTCTCACGTCCACCTGGTAGAACCTAGTAAACGTGTGTACTGAAGACCATGTTGAGGCCTTACAAATTTGCGCCAGGGAGGCCTGGTGATGCACTGCCCATGAAGTTCCAACTGCTCTCGTGGAGTGCGCCCTAACTTTGAACGGAGGCGGTCTACTTTTCAAGCCATAGGCTTGTATTATGACCTGTCGAATCCACTTGGCTAAAGTAGATTTTGATGCTGCCTGACCCCTTCTGGGGCCTTCCGGCAGAACAAACAGAGAATCCGTTCTACGAATCTGAGCAGTGGCTTTTAGATAAGCTTTAACTGCTCTTACTACATCCAAAGAATGCAATAACTTTTCCTCTACCGAGCTTGGTTTGGGGAAAAAAGAAGGAAGAACCACATCCTGGTTCAAGTGAAACCTCGATACCACCTTAGGAAGAAAGGCTGGGTGAGGACGTAATACTACTCTGTCCTTATTGATAACCAGATATGGCTCTTTACAGGACATGGCGGCTAATTCCGACACTCTTCTAGCCGAGCATATGGCTACTAAAAATATCAATTTCCTGGTGAGTAGAACCAAGGAAATGTGCCGCAAAGGTTCAAATGGCTGCTTCTGCAGAACCGACAGAACCAAATTTAGATCCCATGGGCATATGGGAGCCTTAATCGGTGGAATAATACGAGTCACACCTTGCATAAAGGATTTGACAAGTGAATGCATAGCCAGGGGCCTTTGAAATAGTATTGACAAGGCCGAAACCTGGCCCTTGATAGTACTTAAGGCAAACTTCCTGTCTACAGCCCACTGCAGGAAGTCCAGAATTCTGCCTATAACGTACTTACGTGGATGCCATTTTCTGGCCTCGCACCAAGTGATGTACGCCTTCCAAACTCTATAGTAGATCTGCCTGGATACAGGCTTCCTGGCATTGATTATAGTTGATACCACAGAGTTAGAGAGACCTCTCTTATTTAGGATGTGGGACTCAATAGCCAGGCCGTTAAACTTAGAGTTAGTAAGGAAGGGTGGTATATCGGTCCTTGCGAAAGCAGGTCCGGACGACGTGGAAGGGTCCAAGGACTCCCCACAGACATTTTGATGATCTCCGCGTACCAGGCCCTTCGGGGCCACGCTGGAGCCACCAGGATCACCGGCTTCTTCTCCAACCTGACTCTGCGAAGGAGTCGAGGCAACAATTGTAGCGGAGGGAATGCATATATCAGTCTGAACTGATCCCAAGGGAACACCAGAGCATCCGAGCCGCAAGCGAGGGGATCCCTTGTCCGGGAGACAAATCTGTCCACCTTTGCGTTGAATCTGGATGCTAGCAGATCTACATCCGGTGTTCCCCACCGCTGACATATTGCTCGGAAGACCTCGGGATGAAGGGACCATTCCCCTGGGCATAACTGTTGGCGACTCAGAAAGTCCGCCTTCCAATTCTCCACCCCTGAAATGAAGACAGCTGATATACATGGGACATGCTTTTCTGCCCATTCCAGGATGTGACTTACTTCCCTCTGGGCTGCACGACTCCTGGTGCCTCCCTGATGATTGATATATGCCACTGCTGTGGCATTGTCTGATTGAATTCTGACAGGGGACCCTTGGAGTCTGGATGTCCAGGCTACTAGGGCGTACCGGGCTGCTCGTATCTCTAAGAGATTGATGGGCAGGGTTTTTACTACATTTGACCATCTGCCCTGGAGAGACCATTGCTCCAGTACTGCCCCCCAGCCTGTAAGGCTGGCATCTGTAGTGACCACCTTCCAAGATATCGGGCTGAAGGGTTTTCCCTTCTGGAGATTCTGGGGGATCAACCACCAGCAGAGACTCTTCCCAACGGAAGGGGACAAAGCCATCGGGAAGTCTAGAGCCTGAACTTTTCCGTTCCAGGCTGACAATATGGCCCTTTGTAAATTCCTTGAGTGGAATTGGGCGTATGGCACAGCTTCGAATGATGCTACCATCTTTCCTAGCAGCCTCATGCACAGGCGTATGGACGGCTGTCTTTTTGCACAAAGCAGACGGACCAAGCCCCTCAAAGAGGATACCTTGTCTAGAGGTAAGAAAATCTTCCTCTGGTCTGAATCCAGCCGTAGCCCTAGATATACCAGGTTTTTCACTGGCTGTAGGGCTGACTTGTCCAGGTTGATGACCCAACCGTGAGATTCTAGATACTTGATTGTATCGACAATTACCACTTCTAGCTTGGCAACTGAGTGGTCCATCAACAACAGGTCGTCTAGGTATGCCATTATCGTTACACCCCGTGTTCTTAGATCGGCCAACAGTGGGGCCAGAATTTTTGTGAACACTCGTGGTGCTGTGGCCAGACCGAATGGTAAGGCTCTGAACTGAAAATGGCACCCTTCTACTGCAAAGCGTAGGAATTTTTGATGACCTGGAAAGATGGGAACATGCAAGTAAGCATCTTTGATGTCGATCGAGGCTAACCATTCCTCCCCTTGTAGGGCAGCGGTGACCGATCGGATCGACTCCATCCGGAAAGACCGGACGTTTAGAAATTTGTTTAGACTCTTTAGGTCCAATATGGGTCTTATGTCCCCGTTTGGCTTCGGGACTGTGAAAAGGTTTGAGTAGAAACCCAACCCCCACTCTTCCATAGGAACCTCCATAATTACTCCTTGGAGCAATAGTTGTTCTAACGCCAATAGGAGAGACCGTCTTTTCAGAGGGTCTCTTGGCATGCCTGACCACATAAAATGGGACGGAGGAGACTCTTTTAACTCCAACTTGTATCCCAGAGTTACTGCGGAGAGCACCCATCTGTCTTTGATCGTCTCCCGCCAGGTCTCTGCGAACAACTGAAGTCTTCCCCCCACCCGTTTGAGTGGGGGCAGCCCTTCATAGGCTTGACTTGGAGGCTGGTTTAGTACCTCTTCGGATCCAGGGCTTTTTATTACACTGTGGCTGTCCCTGATTTTTACCTCCTGAGTTTGACCGAGGAGGCCGTCGGAACTGCTTAGTAGCAGACGTCGCAGGGATAGGAGAGGTAGTCCTCTTAAAAGATGGACCCCTAGACCTCTTCTTACTCGGTAAGAGAGTACTTTTACCACTGGAAATCTTCTGGATATACTTATCCAGGTCTTCGCCAAAAAGGCGTTCCCCATGAAATGGGAAGCTAACTAAGAGCTTCTTACAGGGAGCTTCAGCAGACCAGTTTTTGAGCCACAGAAGCCTACGCATATGTACCAAAGACAGCGTGAGGCGGGAGGCCTGATGGATAGAATCCTTGATGGCGTCAACCGCAAAGCATAATGCTCTAGGCAGATCAGCCAGAGCCTGGGCCTGTTGGTCTGGCAAATCCCTCAGGACCATTTTCATTTGATCCTTTAAAGCTTGGCAGACTCCAATAGCTGCCACTGCTGGCTGTGTAACAGCCCCTGCTGTGGAAAAAGCAGATTTTAATAAAGATTCCAATTTTTTATCCACTGGATCTTTGAACATTTGAACATTATCTACTGGACATGTCAGTGATTTGTTCACAGAAGAAATGGCTGCGTCCACCGTAGGAACATTCCATCTCTGGGTGAACTTTTCCTCCATGGGATAGATCACCGGAAACCTTTTAGGCGGAACAAATAGTTTATCAGGATGTTCCCAGTCCTGGTATATAAGTCCTTCCAATAATGGATGTATTGGAAAGGAGCAATTAACCTGGGGAGCTTTTAGCGACCCCAATGAGGAGACAGCAGTAGTTGATGGTTCAACAAGAGGCATTTTAAATGCAGATCGAACCATGTCAGTTAGGGTCTGGACCCACAATCTTTCAGTCTGTGATGCTGAAAATGGTTCATCTACTGTCGATTCCTCAAAAACAGAGCTAACCTCCTCCTGATCCCCTTCAGGTAGGTCGGTCCCTTCCTGGGACTGTTGCTCTGCCAACAGGCACTCTAATGGAGGTGATGGAGATCTGGCGCGCTTTCTTTCCTGTAGAGAAGAAGCGATCAATGCAGCCAATCTCTGCTCCAATCCCTCCAGAGTTGAGGAAAAAACCTCCTCTGTTATATATGCAGGAGCAGGTGGACTGAGGACAGCCGCAGTACCTGGCACTCCCGGGGGTTCCTTGTGGGTATTAACCTCTGATTTCTCAGGGGAGGAGGGTGCAGATGACTGCTCCAGATCCTCAGAGCCCGATGGAGACCCCCTACACTTCCTGAGAGGTATATCTCGGAGTTTTTTAGGCGGCATATTCCTTAGTTCAAAGCTGAGGTATTCCAGCCGCAATACACCCCTTACTGAAATAGTCTAATGCAATTTGCTGCTATGTACATCAGTGGGTGTCTACTAATGCGTCTTTCTGGGGATGCCTGTATCAACCGCCCGCTGTAAGCCCCTATACCATGCTACCAGCTCCTTTTCATGCTCTGTGTCCATAGCAAGCAGCGTGGACTGAGTCCTTTTATCTTGCTGGGACGCCCGCACATGCGCAGAAGCGCTGGGCGCACAGAGCGCGTCATCCGCCAGGCTCCGCCCCCTTTTTTGAAGCTAAACCTTATAAAAAGAAAGCATGTGTGCGCGCGCGCGTGCACGTGTGCGCTCTTGGCGCCATGTAGGGAGAGGAGCCAGGGTCCCTGTTTCACCAGGACTCGGGGATGGAAGGAAACTACTTGGCAGCATGACAGAGGAATGCAGCTTCCCTGATAGAGAGCTCACTCATCTGCCTGGACTTTCACCATGGAAGGAATAGTCCCAAGAAAAAAGACATTCCACAGCGGCCTCTAGTGGACAAACACAGGTACCGCACTTTTGTCTTTTTTTTTCTTTCTTTTTTTTAAAAACCTCCTTTATGAAAAACATTTCCAGGTTTACAGTTTTTTTAAAACTTCCCTTATGAAAAAACATTTCTAGGATTTCTTAGGCATATACAGCTATTAGCGGGAATACCCTTTAGGTAACAGGCAGAAAGACATATTAGGCTTGGGGGTCCCCTCAATAGAACCAAGTTCCTGAGGGGCCCCCACTTACCTTTTCCCCGCCGCAGGACTTTGTTTGGTCCACAGAAGCCCAAACTTCACCTCTCACGGCAGGCATTGTACTAGACCTTCAGGGACCGGGTTCCCAAGGATTCCACTCCCCTGGACCTGTATAGCACCCTGCACAGACAACATCTTGGTTGTGGGTATGACCAGAGCTCTGGATCCCAGGGTCCAGCCCTCCTAAGAGAGGCATTACAGGCAAAACCCTGCTCTTCTCTGCAAGGCCCGGGTACCGACCGTTTAGCTATGAAGCTTTTTTGGTCGGATCCGGAATAGCTTGCTAAGGCCCAGAGAACCTGTACACAAGCCCAGATGAATACATGTTAACCTTGGCCAACACCTTAGACACTGGCAAAAAAACGGAGGTACTCCCGGATGGGAGGGGCTTATATAGGGGAGGGTACTTCCTGTTTTGGAAGTTGCCAGTGCCAGCACCTGAAGGTAAATCTATATAACCCACATAGTAATGACTATGCTGCTCTGTGTCCCGTGATGTATGAACAAGAAAAAGTATTTTTTTTTTGTTTTTTTTATTTTTTTTTTGTGTTTTTTAATTTATACAGCAAAAAATGTAAAACCTAGTGGTGATCAAATACCACCAAAAAAAAAGCTTTATTTGTGTGACAAAATTATATAAATGTATTTGTGTACAGTGCTGCATGACCGCGCGATTGTCAGTTAAAGTAGCGCTAAGCCATACAGCCAAAAAGCTTTGTTAGTTAAAAAAAAAAACTGGCTCCTAACTTTTTTTTTTTAAAGGGTCAGGGACTTTTTTAAACGCAAAACGGTGCTTTTTTTTTTGTTTTTGGTTCAATAGACTTCAATGGAGAAGCTGCAGAAAAGCATGCAGTGTGTCTTTACCATGATTTGCATTTTTTAATCTGCCCTACAACAAATTTGCCCAAAAAAAAAAAGGCATAAAAAACACAAATTGTGGCAAAATTGCGGTAAAAAAAAGCAAACTGCATAAGTGTGAATGGAGCCTTATGCCGCGTACACGCGATCGGACATTTCGACAACAAAACTATGTTTTTTTTTCCAACGGATGTTGGCTTAAACTTGTCTTGCATACACACGGTCACACAAATGTTGTCGGAATTTGCAAACATCAAGAACGCGGTGACGTACAACACTACGACGAGCTGAGAAAAATGAAGTACAATGATTCCGAGCATGCGTCCAATTGATTCCGAGCATGCATCGAATTTTTGTGCGTCAAATTGGATACACACGGTTGGAATTTCCAACAAGTTTTGTTGTCGGAAAATTTGAGAACCAGCTCTCAAATTTTTGTTGTCGGAAATTCCGTCAGCAAATGTCCGATGGAGCCTACACACGGTCGGAATATCCGACCAAAAACTCCCATCAAACATTTGTTGTCGGAAATTCAAAGCGTGTGTACGCGGCATTAGACAGGTTTCACACAGAAACTTTGAATGATCGTCCGTTTTTATTTGCATGCTAGTCTCATATCGAAAATTAAGAGTTAACTAAAGTTACAAAAATTCTTGTACGACATAATGAAAATTTGGAAGTGATGTAACGTACTGTATTGGTATTGTATTGTCAGATGAAAACTATACAGCTTCAAAAAAAATCTTAGGGTCCTTTCACACGGGGCGGATCCGTGCAGATCCGCCCCGTGAAGCTCCGCTTGCTCAGCGGGGATCGCTCCGTTGATCCCCGCTGAGCCGACGGATGACTGGGCGGTCCCCGCACACTGTGCAGGGACCGCCCTGTCAGAGCGCCGCTCTCCCCTATGGGGAATCGGATGACGACGGACCGTAGAGTCCGTTGTCATCCGATCCGCTCCGCCGACGGAAGGAAAAATAGGGGTTTCCTCCGTCACACTTTGGCGGAGCGGATGTCAGCGGACATGTCTCCGCTGACATCCGTGCCTCCATAGGGGTACATGGAGGATCCGTTTCAGGTCCGCCTAAAAAACTGACAGGCGGACCTGAACAGACCTCCGTGTGAAAGGGGCCTTACTGTTATCATACAAGAAAAATGTTTATGCTTGTCCCATCGGATAACTTCACACAACCTGTCCCGATTGGCTCTCGAAAACTGTTGTAGCAATACCCCCAACTTAAGAGAGCCGCTGATATTGTTTCGGGCCCTGTACACAGCACTGCCAACCCCCGGCAATCTACTCGACCCTCCCCTGGCACAGCTAGTCTAGGGAATGATAGACTGGTAATGTCTCTGCGATCATCTATGACTCAGCCCTACAATAAAGCAAACAGTAAGAAAGTATAGTAATTGACACTGATACCAGAGGACTTAACTATAGCAACTTTACTTTGGTATAAAAGTTAGATAGAAGTACAGTAGTACATCATAACACATGCAGAGCCCTGCAATATTAGTGACACTTAGCAATACTGTATAAAATATACTAGCACACCACGCTGCAGCTATCCTCGCCGTGAGCAATATGGCGCCCAATAATGTTCTACGCTACCCAGTCAGGCCTGACTAAAAGTAAGGTATAGTCTTAGGGTGAAGAATCTTCGCATGCAAGGAAAACGGTGGTGCACATCAGGAACAATAATTGTAATCCAATGGGACAGTGTCTCAGCAAAGTAACAACTCCCAGAAGACTATCAAACTCAGTTCTGGAAATAGTCTCCTGCTAGGATAGTTGGTATAGCACTAAGGGCCAAAGCAGTCAGTAGGCCTAAACAAAGTACTTGGCTATAACTTTGAGCAAGTGCTCTCTCACCACACCGGACTTAGTCCCCGTCTGTAACTTCCACCGCTGTGTATCCACACACAGGGTCTGCGATAGCCGGGTCTTCGGTCCTCCTGATGTCAGTGAGAAACGAATGGAGATCAGGTGCCACACAGGCTCCGCGGTGGAGTGGAAGGCTCTTTGGAAGTGCGCAAGGCCCGGGCTTCAGGCCTCGCACCAGCAGCAAGTCCACACAAGGGATCCTCTTGCTAGAAGGGCGGCGTCCAAAGAGGCCGAGCTCCGCCTCCGCTTCACCTTTATAGCCCACCCCATGAGTCTCTGCAGTTGGCAATGCACCTTGGGTGCTGAACGGGGTTCTGGGTATCGTTGTCCTGGATCCTTAAAGGAGATTCCTGCTACACCGTGTACTAACAATCAGATTGTCGCACAGTCGCTTTGATAGCAGTGTTTTTCTTACGATTTTCTGATCGTGCATACTAGGCTTTAGAGCAGGGGTAGACAACCTTTAGGCTAGGTTTCCACTATTGCGACCCCAAAATCGCGCGATTTAGAGTGCGACTTTGCAATGCCATTTTTGACGCACTGTCATGCAACTGGTGAGAACCATGGGAGAACAAGTCGCACCGAAGTCGGAAACAAAGTAGTACAAAAAACATCAATGAGAACGGGGACCATTGAAATACATGGATTTTTACTTGTAATGCGACTTCATATGTTTCAAGTCGCACAACTCCTCGCAGTAGTGGAAACAGAGCCTAAAGAGGTGGAGATCTACCTGAACAACTTGGGAGAAGTCAAAGTACACCGGGTACAGTGTCGTCTCCCCACACCTTATTTAAATTGCTAATTGCCGTATTACTGTGTCACAATCGCCTGCATTGCACGGCAATCATGGGTTTAAATACGCCCACCAACGACAGGGCGTATAACTCTTGCTGCGGCTGCAACATGTGTACACCCCTTGGCCACTGCAGCTAAAAGGGGTGCGGTTGGGGAGGGGTGATAAAAACACATCTTAACTTTTACCACCCCCCAAACTGGAAATGGAAATGAACCTTTACTGTTCTGATCCTCCATTAAGGCTGCTTTCACACTGATGTGCTGCGGTTTACCTGCACGGTGGGTGCTGCGCAGTGCGTCTGCAACTTTCCTGAGTTAGCTGCGCTTTGCCATAGACTTCTATTATATCCTGGAGGTGTGGTGCACTTTCTGAAAGCTCATCAAAACTCCTACATTCAGAAAGTGCACCACACCTGCAGGATTTAATAGAAGTCTATGGCTAACGCAGCACAAGGAAAGCTGCACTGCACCCGTGGTGTGGGTAAACTGCAGCACATCATTGTGAGCCTAAGTTCAGACTAGTGCGAACTCAGACATCGCATGTGATTCACACCCATACCGCGCCACGATATCTGAGCAATGCAAGTCCAGCCATAAAGTTGTATGGCCGAACTCGCATTGGATTCGCACAAAAAAAAGGTGCAGGGATTTGTTTTTCCCCGCACTAGAATCGGATCGCATTGTAGTTTTCACATATGCGATCGATTCCTGTACGAATCCACAGTTCGCACTGCCATCTGTGAACACGTGGTGTCAATACAATGTTAATGACACCCCCTGGACGGGTCCAGGGGGGTGTCATTAACAATGTATTGACACCCCAGTGGTTCGCAGAGGGCAGTGTGAACTGCCAGCGGGAGAGAAGCGATACGGGAACCGGCACTGTAATCGCGCTGGTTCCCGTCTGAACCTAGGCTGAAAGCAGTCCTATACTATTATGCCCAGTGTATTGCTGCACACCTTCTCTGTCCTGCTGCTGGCACCACTCTGGAGACCGTTACACGGGATAAGGAATGGAGTGAAGTTGGTATCACTCCGCATGGGACAGGAGCTGGCACTACAGAGGACTCACTGTTAAAATAAACCTACCATTAAAATGATAGACTGATCGTTTCTTTGTTAGTGGCCAAACATACAAAATCAGCAGGGGATCAAATACTTTTTTCCCCTCACTGTAAATCCACTTTGCACCAAATGCCTGTGCAAACCCAGTTATTAACTTGCAAAAGAGTAGCAGTGGCATAATCACTGTGCTTAAGGCCCCTTCCACACAAGGCGGACTCCGTCGTTACGGAGTGTGCCAGCTCCCGCCAGCTCAGTGGGAGATCAGTCCGCTGATCTCCACTGAGCCGGCGGATGACAGGTCCCTCTCTGCTCACTGAGCGGGAAGGGGCTTGTCGAGCGCCGCCGTCTCTTATGGAGAGATCGGACGAAAACAGACAGCATGTCCGTTTTCATCAGATCTCACCCAATCCGATCCGCCATGGACGGATGGCGACGTATCGCCATCTGTCTGATTTTAGCGGATCGGATCGGGTCGGATGTCACCGGACATGTCTCCGCTGACATCCGACGCTCCATAGAGATATATGAACGGTCCGACCGATGTGAAAGGGGCCTTACATAGTCTGTGCAGAGAGCAGAGCTGTGGTTGGGTCTTCTATCAGGTAACCTTTCACTACAGGCTGGCTGTAGAAAACTTCAGGAGGGGGCGGAGACAAGACCAGTCACCCTGCACAAGCAGGGAGAGCAGCACTGACTGGTCTTTATTACAGGAAGCTCCTGCACAGAGGTAAAGTCTCACACCGGATTACTGCACAGATCTGGAAGAAATACAGAAAGCACACCAAGATTCAAGGAAGAATACACATGATGAATGTATTTAAAGCGGAGCTCCACCCTAAAGTGGAACTTTCGCTTATCGGAACCCTCCCCCCCCCCCTCTGGAGCCACAATTGGCCCCTTTCAGGGGGGAAGGGGTGCAGATACCTGTCTAAGACGGTAGACAGGTATCTGCACCCCCTTTCCCCCTGAATGGTGCCAATTCCTGTCTAAGATGGTCTAAGACAGGTATTTGCACCCACTTCCGGGCATAGATTCTGCGGGGATCTGCGGGCAGTACGTCAGTCCCCCCCCCCCTCCCCCCCCTTTTGCTCTGGGAAACACACGGCTCCCAGAACACAGCAGGGAACAGAACAGTGAGGACGGCGCAGCGCGACTCGCACATGCGCAGTAGGGAATCGGGCAGTGAAGCCGCAACGCTTCACTTCCTAATTCCCTCACCGATGATGGCGGTGGGGGTAGCCGAGAGACGAGCGATTGCTCGTCTTCTGCTGCCGAAGTCGCTAGACTCCAAGACAGGTAAGTGTCCATTTAATAAAAGTCAGCAGCTGCAGTATTTGTAGCTGCTGGCTTTTAATAATGTTTTTTTACGGCGGAGCTCCGCTTTAAGTTTTTATTAGATGACGCCAGTATATCATTAACATTTGATTATCTACTTGTAGAACTCTCATTCTCATCAGGCAGCAGGGTGGATAAAATCAATTATTTTATTTTTTTTAATTTAAAAGAAAATCAAAAATTCTTTGTTTAAAATCAGATTATTTTGATTTAAATTTATATTTTTTAGATTTTTATCAAAATGTATTTTAATAAAATACTTTTGGAGTAAAAATCTATCTAAAGATAGTTTTCTATTTAAGATACATTAACAATTTCGTTAATTCAGCATGAGGCTGTATATTCTGCAATAGTTAAATTTTTGGTAGACTCATTTAATAAATCCAAGCTTTGCAAGCTGAGAACATGCACTGCATTGATGCATTCGCACAATTTCACAGTAGGTTACAAAGTTAAGGAATATTCCTTTATCCCATTGTTTTACAAATCAATGTACACTACAAACTGTATGATTGAATCGGTTCTGATATCGCTGTTTTACTAACCTGACAGCTTATTATTCTACATATGAAACCTTCATTTTGTTTGCAAATATTAAAGATTCTAACTACCAGCAAGAATGAGTTCTTACATTTAAAGAGCACCTGTCATTTCAGATCCATCATGGCAGCGCTTGTTAGCGGGCATCCACTCACCTGCTGCCGCCACGTCCCTCACCTTGTTCTGTCACTGCCGCCTCACCAGCCATCCCATTTAAGTGAATGGGACTGTCGGTGAGTCAACAGCGGGTCAGAGGAGGAGCCAATGCGGGACAGAGATGACAGTTGCTCTTTAACCACTTCCCGCCCCGTCAATAGCAGATTGACGTCCGGGAAGTGGTTCTGTTATCCACACTGGACGTCATATGACGTCCTGCGGGATAACAGCCGCCGCGCGCCCGGGGGGGCGCGCATCGCGGCGATCGGTGGAGCGGTGGGTCAGTCTGACCCACCGCTACACTGATCTCGGTAAAAAGCCTCCGGCGGAGGCTTTTTACCACGTGATCAGCCGTGTCCAATCACGGCTGATCACAATGTAAACAGGAAGAGCCGTTGATCGGCTCTTCCTCACTCGCGTCTGACAGACGCGAGTAGAGGAGAGCCGATCGGTGGCTCTCCTGACAGGGGGGGTTCGCGCTGATTGTTTATCAGCGCAGCCCCCCCTCGGATACCCACACTGGACCACCAGGGAAGCCCCCCAGGACCACAGGGAAGCCCCAAGCATGTGGATGGCCCCCATGGCCATCCACATGTAGTAAAATAAAAATAAATTTAAAAAAAAATGCCAATCAGTGCCCACAAATGGGCACTGACTGGCACTATGATGGCACCACCTCAATGTGTGGTGGCTGGCATTGCTGGGCATCAGTGTTCATCAGTGCCACCTACTAGTGTCCATCAGCGTCACCTATCAGTGCCCATAAGTGCCCACCTATCAGTGCCCATCCATGCCACCTATCAGTGCCCGTCCGTGCCACCTATCAGTGCCGCCTATAAGTGCCCATCAGTACCGCCTATAAGTGCCAGTGCCGCCTATAAGTGCCAATCAGTGCCGCCTATGAGTGCCAATCAGTGCCGCCTATGAGTGCCAATCAGTGCCGGCTATGAGTGCCAATCAGTGCCGCCTATGAGTGCCAATCAGTGCCGCCTATGAGTGCCAATCAGTGCCGCCTATGAGTGCCAATCAGTGCCGTATACCAGTGCCACATATCAGTGCCCATCAGTGCCGCCTATCAGTGCCCATCATCAGTGCCCATCAGTGCCACCTCATTGGTGCCACCTCATCGGTGCCCATCAGTGTCGCCTTATCAGTGCCCGTTAGTGCCGCCTTATCAGTGCCCGTCATTGAAGTAGAAAAGGTACTTATTTACAAAAAAAATTAACAGAAACAAAGAAAAACGTCGTTTTTTTCAAAATTTTTGCTTTTTTTATTTGTTGTACAAAAAATAAAAATTGCAGAGGCGATCAAATAACACCGAAAGAAAGCTCTATTTGTGGGAACAAAATGATAGAAAAATTGTTTGGGTACAGTGTAGCATGACCGCGCAATTGTCATTCAAATTGCGACAGCGCTGAAAGGTCAAAATTGGCTTGGGCATAAAGCTGTATAAGTGCATGGTATTGAAGTGGTTAAAAATGATTATTTAATTTGAGTTGATTTAAATCAAGCCTTTTTACACCCTGTCAGGCAGTACATGAAATTGATTCAAAGTTCATCAGCTCCATATACAGTATATAATCTTTGTTTCAAGACGTGAGAAAAGCTCGGCGGATTCTAAAATAAGCTGTCGGAAGGAAGTGGAAGGAGTTCAGAGTGTGAAAGGAATGCGACTTTTTTTTCCTGGATATGTAAACTTGGAGATCAGAGCAGAAACATATAACCCCGGGTTCAAACATGTGGAATCTCAGCCGTATCTGCCGCTTTACAAGAACAAATTCCTAGAGCAATATTATATCACTACAGTATTGAGGACCGCAGGGACATTTCTGCAAGACGCAACAACAATAATTCTTGTTACACAACATAAAAATACAACTTTAAAGTGAAAACACTTATAAAAAAAAAAAAGTGATATTTTAGTTACAAGTGGGAACTGATTGGTTGTCAGCTCAGACATGACACGATTATGTAAATCCTGGCACATGTACAGTTTAGACATGTGCGGTTCGTTTCTTTCCGAATTGAAATTGGGACTAATTTACAGTTTTCGGAAATTCAGATGTATCCGAATTTCCGAATTACAATAGTACCGAGTTTAAAAGAATAAGAAATAACGAAAAAAAAATAATTCAGACGAAATTCTATTTCAAAAAGTTTTCTAATAGTTTTCAAAAATTTTCGAATTCGAAAAGCTTTCCAAGCTATACAGGCCATACATTATGTCATTTTCTTTCCTTCAACCACGGGCATAATATTATCATAATATTATAACCACTGACAGATAAAGTGAATAACTTTGATTATCTCATTACAATGGCACCTAAAAGAGGGTAGGATATTTTGGGCAGCAAGTGAACGTGTTGAAGACTTAGAGCCGCTTCACACAGGGGGCGACTCGTCAGGCGACTCAGCCGCCTGACAAGTCGCGCTCTGCTCTGTTCAATGGAACCGTTCTAATAGGAGCGACGCAAGTCGCTCCGACTTAGAAAAGGGTTCTTGTACGACTTTGGGGGCGACTCGCATTGACTTCAATACAGAAGTCATTTTGCAAATCGCCTCTGAAATCGTCTTGAGATCGCCTTGCTGAGTCGCCCCCAAAGTCGTTCCCGCCCCTGTGTGAACCGGGTCTTAAAGTGATTGTAAAGGAAACAATTATATTTGAAAAAAAATAACAAACATGTTATACTTACTTGCTCTGTGTATTGGTTTTGCACAGAGCACCCTCAATCCTCCTCTTCTCGGGTCCTCCACTGGTGCTTTGGGCCCCTCCCCCTTGCCTATTGCCTCCATAGCAAGCCGCTTGCTGTGGGGCCACTCATGCGTGCTCGCTACTAAGCCGGCTCTCTGCGTCCATAAGACACAAAGAGCACGACTTAGCCCCGCCCCCTGCTTCTGCCTCACTGGCTGCTATTGACAGCAGCGGGAGCCAATGGCATACAATTCGCAATAGCAGGAGATTGTGAATGGCTTTCTATGGAGCCGGTTCACATATCTCCAATGCGGCTGTGGTGTGAATTTGTGCAGGGGTCCTGTGCGTCTTTTGGGCCAATTCAGGTCTGAATTCAGCACAAAAATTTGGGCTGAAATCAGACCTGAAACGGTGAACCAGAACGCACAGGACCCCTGCTGGGAGCCGCATAGGTATTAGGTGTGCATGTGTGTCGCTTAAAGCGGAGTTCCACAAATTCAAACAGTGTAGCTGCTGACTTTTATTAATCGGACACTCACCTGTTTCATGGTCCAGCGATGCGGGTGTACGAAGCCCCGCTCATCTCCCCCTCCTCTCTGCCGCACCGGCATTGTGACTGTGGATGCCCGGCTGTGGCTTCACAGCCGGGCACGCACTGCGCATGTGCGAGCCGCGCTGTGCGACGTGATTGGCTGGGTAATCATCTGGGACCTGTAACGTGTCCCAGATGATTGCAGAGAGGGAGGGGGGAAAGAGGTGAACTTCCTTCCGGCGCCGCAGTGCCCCGGGAGGAAGTGGGAGCTGGAACTCTCTAAAAAGAGAGTTTCCGCTCCCCCCCCGCCCCCCCCCCAAAAAAAAATGACATGTCAAATGTGGCATGTCAGGGGGTCACCTTCCCTTAAAGCGGAAGTTCCATTTTTGGGTGGAACTCCACTTTAACTGGGAATAAGATGGCACCAGGATGCACTATGGGAAGACAAAGTCAGCAGAGGCAGTGATCTCCTACTGATGGCTTGGTGCCAGATCTCGCAGATCTAGTGGTGTCCATGCCTCGATGGCTCAGGGCTGTTGGTGGCAAAAGTGGGACCTAGTCAGTTTTGGGTGGGTGGTCATAATGTTATGCCGCGTACACACGATCGTGATTCACGGCGGTGAAAACACCGCCGTGAATCACGACATGAAAAAAAATGAAAAACGAGGGAACGGCATTTTCCCCCACACACGACCGTTTTTCCCGTCATTTTTTTCTTTGTCGAGAAAAACGACCGTCTGTGGGCTCCGCGGCAGTGTCTCCCTATGGGAAAACTGCCGCGGAAAAAAACGATGGAAAAAACGATGAGAAAATTTAGAACATGTTCTAATTTTTCTCGTCGTTTTTTCTGCCGTTTTTCTCAACGAGAAAAACGACATAAAGCCCACAGACGATCGTTTTTCTCGGCGAAAAAAAAAAATGTAATTTTTCCCGACGGGAAAAATGATCGTGTGTACGCGGCATTACGGCTAATCGGTTTATCCAATGCAGTTGTAGTATAGTGCTTCGGCCTTTTTAGGAGACATATGGCCTCCCAGC
The DNA here is from genome assembly GCA_029206835.1 of Rana muscosa. Taxonomy (NCBI): domain Eukaryota; kingdom Metazoa; phylum Chordata; class Amphibia; order Anura; family Ranidae; genus Rana; species Rana muscosa. Next base: position 1,026,331,927 of record CM055117.1, on the reverse strand, counting down.
CGCTTGTCCACCAGTCCACCAGAGGGGCCGCAAGGTCTGCTGTACGTGAGAACAAGTCTTTACTGGACAAAAAATAAATGCAAAAAATCTTTACATATGTAGAGGATAAACGTCTTTTCCTAATGAAGATACGTTTTCGGTTATGAAAAAAATAAATAAATCTATGAATTAAAAAAAAAAAAAAAGGAAAAGGAAGGTTTGAAAAATAGGAAGACACAAAGCCCATTAAACAGCAGTCTGTGTTGTGAAACTCAACAGTCCACATCATAAAATAAAATGACTGTGTACCCGTTCTGTGGCGATAACAACCCCTCGAAGGACAGAAGGGGCCCAGAGGTGATCTGTAACAAAACGCGGCGGATATCTTTTTTTAGTGCCCCCCCCCCCTCTAGCTCTGAGAATGAAGGATGCTCAATGTGAAAGGTCAAAGCTTATGTTCCAATTTATAATTGCTGTAGCCAGTAGGCAGAGAGCGGGAAGCATGTGGCTTTCTCAGATTATCACACAAGTTTCGGTAATAAATACATCTGGTGTGTTCAGACCGGGGCAAGGCTAAATAAATGAGTGTGATGGATAATGACAGCTTTGTTGTGTCGGTGGTGGGCAGTGTACGAGCCGAGAATCATTATGTACAGACCGTATTACTGTACGCTCTCCAGGTAACTGGCTGTTGAATTTTGGGAGCGGGTAGTTTATGCCACTATTATTTATTTCTTGGATTTCTAGAATGCCGACATTTAGATTCAGAATACTTTATTAATCCCAAAGAGAAATTATTAGACATATTACATAATTCTTTATGAAGTACATAGGACCATTCATATCAGTCACTCTCCTCCGAAGAAGCTCACAGCTTAAAGTGTTACTAAACCATCAACAGTAAAATCAGTCTGTATATGCAGTAAAGCATGCTTGTTATACTCACTGTGGAACCTAAGGGGTTAATCCTCTGCATTGTGTAAAAAGGCTGTTTGTTCCTGTCTTCTCTGATCCTCCTCTTCTTCCAATGTCCCCCATCCATCTGCTGATAGTATAGAGCCTTTGGAGGCACTCTGCACATGCTCAGTTTGGTGTCTATTGCTAGAGAGTTTTTTTTTCCCCCCTTTTCTTTGTGAGGGTACATGTGATCAGCACCTTGAATAACAGAAAACAAAAAAACTCCTGCGCACAAGTGGAATACCAGACAGTCTGTAAGTGGAATGATAAATGTCACTTTGGCCTTGCTGCCTTCACAGATAGGGGCATCCTAGCGGTAAATGACAAGAAGAAAAAAGAAAGGCGCACCAGCCTCGTGCATTATCCTTGGGTGAATTTATTTAAAATAACTAAAAGAATCTCGGAGGAAGAAGACTTGTCTTCGAAACGCGTAAGCCGGCAGTGACCCCCGTCAATCCCTCTGTGACCTATTGGAGCGCTTTCGGTTCGGGCGCATTGCTGCGACTTTGTGGACTCTTTCAACGCATGTTTTTACGTATGTTTGTAAGTAGGATTCTTTTATCTCTTTTAAATAAATTCACCCAAGGATAATGCACGAGGCATGTGCGCCTTTCTTTTTTCTTCTTGTCATTTACATGTGATCGGCACAGGGCCAATCAACACTGTCCAGACAGAGAGTCAGGGGTCCTGCAGCCTCATAAAACAATCAAAGCAGAATGGAAACCCCTCCTACAAGCTTTAACCAGTGCTCGGCCAGAAGTTGATAGAAGTCACAAGACTGCTACATACTGCTGATGAGAAAAATAGGATTTTTATAACAGCTTACCTGTAAAATCCTTTTCTTGGAGTACATCACGGGACACAGAGCGACATAGTCATTACTAATGGGTTATATAGTTACCGTCAGGTGCTGGCACTGGCAACTTCCAAAACCGGAAGTACCCTCCCCTATATAAGCCCCTCCCATCCGGGAGCACCTCAGTTTTGTAGCAAAGCAATAAGTGTCCCCAAAGAGGGGCGGGAGCTCTGTGTCCCGTGATGTACTCCAAGAAAAGGATTTTACAGGTAAGCTGTTATAAAAAATAGGATTTTTATAACAGCTTACCTGTAAAATCCTTTTCTTGGAGTACATCACGGGACACAGAGCGACATAGTCATTACTAATGGGTTATATAGTTACCGTCAGGTGCTGGCACTGGCAACTTCCAAAACCGGAAGTACCCTCCCCTATATAAGCCCCTCCCATCCGGGAGCACCTCAGTTTTGTAGCAAAGCAATAAGTGTCCCCAAAGAGGGGCGGGAGCTCTGTGTCCCGTGATGTACTCCAAGAAAAGGATTTTACAGGTAAGCTGTTATAAAAATCCTATTTTCTTTTTCGTACATCACGGGACACAGAGCGACATAGTCATTACTAATGGGATGTCCTAAAGCAATGCCAAATGAGGGGGGGGATACACCATATATAAGCTGAGCGCTATCAGACATGAGGATCTTTTGCGGCCTGCAACACACTGCGCCCAAAGGCGACATCCTCCTGACTTCTAACGTCCACCTGGTAGAACCTAGTAAACGTGTGTACTGAAGACCATGTTGCGGCCTTACAGATTTGAGCCAGGGAGGCCTGGTGATGCACTGCCCATGAAGTTCCAACTGCTCTCGTGGAGTGCGCTCTAACTTTGAACGGAGGCGGTCTCCTTCTCAAGCCATAAGCTTGCATAATGACCTGTCGAATCCACTTGGCTAAAGTAGATTTTGACGCTGCCTGACCCTTTCTGGGGCCTTCCGGCAGTATAAACAAAGTATCCGTTCTGCGAATCTGAGCAGTGGCTTTTAGATAAGCTTTAACTGCTCTTACTACATCCAAAGAATGCAATAACTTTTCCTCTACCGAAGTAGGTTTGGGGAAAAAAGAAGGAAGAACCACATCTTGGTTCAAATGAAACCTCGATACCACCTTAGGAAGAAAGGCTGGATGAGGACGTAACACTACTCTGTCCTTATGGATAACCAGATATGGCTCCTTACAGGACATAGCTGCTAATTCCGATACTCTTTTAGCCGAACAAATGGCTACTAGAAAAATCAATTTCCTGGTGAGAAGCACCAAGGAAATATGCTGTAATGGTTCAAATGGTTGTTTCTGTAGAACCGACAGAACCAAGTTTAGATCCCATGGACATATGGGAATACTAACCGGAGGACTAATACGCATCACTCCTTGTATAAAGGCTTTGACTAGTGAATGCGAAGCCAAGGGCCTTTGAAAAAATATTGACAAGGCCGAAATCTGACCTTTGATAGTACTCAAGGCAAGCTTCCTATCTACAGCCCATTGTAGGAAGTCCAGAATTCTACCTATTACGTATTTACGTGGATGCCATTTCTTGGCTTCACACCAGGCGATGTACGCCTTCCAGATTCTATAGTAGATCTGCCTGGATACCGGTTTCCTGGCATTGATCATGGTAGACACCACAGCATTAGAGAGCCCTCTCTTTTTTAGAATGTGGGCTTCAATAGCCAGGCCGTCAAACCTAGGGCTGGTAAGGAAGGGTGGTATATCGGTCCCTGCGAAAGCAGGTCCGGACGATGTGGGAGGGTCCAAGGACTCCCCACAGACATTTTTACGATCTCCGCGTACCATGCTCTTCGGGGCCACGCTGGAGCCACCAGAATCACTGGTTTCTTTTCTACCCTGATTCTGCGGAGTAATCGAGGTAACAATTGTGGCGGTGGGAATGCATATATCAGCTTGAACTGATCCCAAGGGAACACTAGGGCATCCGAGCCGCACGCTAGGGGATCCCTTGTCCAAGAGACAAACCTGTCCACTTTTCGTGTTGAACCTGGATGCTAGCAGATCTACATCCGGTGTTCCCCACCGCTGACATATTGTCCGGAAAACCTCGGGATGAAGGGACCATTCCCCTGGGCATAATTGTTGGCGACTTAGAAAGTCCGCCTTCCAATTCTCCACCCCTGGAATGAATACCGCAGATATGGCTGGGACATATCTTTCTGCCCATCTCAGGATGTAATTTACTTCCCTTTGGGCTGCACGACTCCTGGTGCCCCCCTGACGATTGATATATGCCACTGCTGTGGCATTGTCTGACTGAACTCTGACAGGGGACCCTTGGAGTTTGGATGTCCATGCTACTAGGGCATACCGGGCTGCTCGTATCTCTAAGAGATTGATGGGCAGGGCCTTTTCCGCATCCGACCATCTGCCCTGGAGAGACCATTGCTCCAGTACTGCTCCCCAGCCTAAAAGGCTGGCATCTGTAGTGACCACCTTCCAGGAAATCGGACTGAAGGATTTCCCTCTTTCCAGATTCCGGGGAACCAACCACCAACGGAGGCTTCTGCGAACGGAAGGGGACAAGGACATTGGTACGTCCAGAGCCTGAACTTTTTTGTTCCAGGCTGACAGTATGGCCCTTTGCAACTTCCTTGAATGGAATTGACCGTAGGGTACTGCTTCGAATGATGCCACCATTTTTCCCAGCAGCCTCATGCACAGGCGTATGGATGGCTGTCTTTTTGAACCCACTAAGTGGATCAAATCTCTCAAAGACGACCCCTTTTCTCGAGGCAAGAAAATTTTTCTCTGGTCTGAATCCAGCCTTAGCCCCAAGTATTCCAGACTTTTGACTGGTTCTAGGGCTGACTTGTCTCGGTTGATAATCCAACCGTGATATTCCAGATACTTGATTGTCTCGTGAACAACCACTTCTAGTTTTTCCACTGAGTGGTCTATCAGCAACAAGTCGTCTAGATATGCCATTATCGTTACACCTCGTGTTCTTAGATTGGCCAATAATGGGGCCAGAATTTTTGTGAACACTCTTGGTGCTGTGGCCAGACCGAAGGGTAAGGCTCTGAACTGAAAATGGCGCCCTTCTATCGCAAAGCGTAGACATTTTTGGTGGGCTGGAAAGATGGGGATGTGCAAATACGCATCTTTGATGTCGATCGAGGCTAACCATTCCTCCCCTTGTAGGGCAGTGGCTACCGATCGGATCGACTCCATCCGGAAAGTCCTGATATGCAGGAATTTGTTTAGCCCTTTTAGATTTAATATGGGCCTCACGTCCCCGTTTGGCTTCGGAACTGTAAAGAGGTTTGAGTAAAACCCGAACCCCCATTCTTCCAGGGGGACCTCTATAATTACTGCTTGAAGCAATAATTGTTCCAGTGCCAACAGGAGGGATCCTCTCTTCTGGGGATCCCTTGGCACGTTCGACCTTATAAAGCGGGAAGGAGGGGAGTTTTTTAACTCCAATTTGTATCCCAGATTTACTGCGGAGAGCACCCATCTGTCTCGGATCGTGTCCCGCCAGGTTTCTGTGAACAACTGAAGTCTTCCCCCCACCCGATTGGGTGGGGGCAACCCTTCATGCATTTGACTTTGGGGGAGGTTTTGTACCTCTCCTGCTCCAGGGCTTCTTGTTACCCTGCAACTGTCCCTGATTTTTACCTCCGGGATTTGACCGGGGAGGCCGTCGGAACTGTTTCACAGCCGATGTCCTAGGGACTGGAGAAGCCGGCCTCTTAAAAGAGGGACCTCTAACTCTATTTTTGACCGGCAAGAGTGTACTTTTACCGCTGGAAATTCTCTGGATATACTTGTCCAGGTCTTCCCCGAATAAACGCTCCCCATGAAATGGGAAGCTGACCAGCAATTTTTTACAGGGAGCTTCAGCAGACCAGTTTTTGAGCCATAGAAGCCTGCGCATATGTACTACAGACAGCGTAAGGCGGGAGGCCTGATGGATTGAATCCTTTATAGCGTCCACCGCAAAGCATAAGGCTCTAGGTAGATCAGCTAGAGCAAGCGCCTGCTGATCTGGCACGTCCCTTAAGACCTGTTTCAACTGATCCTTCACTGCTTGGCAGACCCCTATAGCTGCCACTGCTGGTTGTGTCACCAATCCTGCTGTAGAAAAAGCAGATTTCAATAAGGACTCCAATTTTTTATCTATTGGGTCCTTGAACATTTGGACATTTTCCACCGGACATGTCAGTGATTTATTCACACAAGAGATGGCTGCGTCCACTGTAGGGACCTTCCATTTTCTGACAAACTTATCCTCCATAGGATAGACCACCGGAAATCTCTTGGGGGGAGTAAATATTTTGTCAGGATGCTCCCAATCCTGGTAAATGAGCCCCTCCAATAAAGGATGGATCGGGAAAGAACAAACAGTCTGGGGAGCTTTTAGCGACCCCAACGAGGAGACAGAAGAGGAGGATGGCTCCGCAAGTGGCATTTTAAATGCTGATCGGACCATATTAGTCAGGGACTGAACCCATAACCTCTCAGCATGTGATGCTGAGAACGGCTCCTCCACTGTTGATTCCTCTACAACTGAATCAACCTCATCCTGATCCCCCTCAGGTAGGTCGACCTCTGTATGGGACTGTTGCTCTGTTAACAGGCACTCTGAGGGAGGAGACGGAGATCGAGCACTTTTCTCCTGTGACAGGGAAGCAGCAATTAGTGCTGACAATCTCTCTTCCAGCCCTCCCAGAGCTGAGGAAAAAACCTCCTCTGTTACATACACAGGAGCAGGTGAACTGGGGACAGCCACAGTACCAGGTACTCCTGGGGGTGCCCTACGGTCACTAACCTCTGATTCTTCAGGGGAGACTGGTGCAGCCAAAGCATGCCCAAGATCCTCCGAGCCCGATGGAGACCCCCTATTCCTCCTGGAATTTCTAGTCCCGGAGTTTTTAGACGGCATATTCCTAAGCCACAAAGCTGAGGTATTCCAGCCGAAAATACACCAGTTACTGATAATAGTCTAGCATAAATGCTGCTATAATAAACAGTTGGTGTCTACTAATGTGCCTTTCTAGGGGATGCCTGTATCAACCGCTTGCTGTATGCCTTTAAATGTTGTCAGCTCTGTCTCTGTACTTCATAGCCAGCTTACTGCAATAATGTGGCTTTTTAAAACCTGCTGGGACGCCCGCACATGCGCAGAAGCGCTGCGGCGCGCACAGAGCGTCATCCCCCAGGCCCCGCCCCTTTTTCCGGCCACCTCTATATATAGAGGCGCGTGCACGCGCACGCGCGCGGCCACGTGCGCCTCGGCGCTAATTTTCAAACATGGAAACCAGGGACAGGAGCCAGGGCCCCTTTTGCCGCAGGCCGGGGGATAGACGAACACTGCAACATGGCAGAGGAAACAGTTTCCTGTAGGAGAACTCACCAGCTGCCTGGACTTTGCTCTCTGAGAAGAAACTAGTCCATATGACAAGAAAAACATTCCACAGCGGCCTCTAGTGGACAAACACAGGTACCGCAGTTTAATATACTAAACATATATAAAAAAACATTCCTTTTTTTTTTTTTTTTTTTTCTTGACCACTATTAAAAATTATTACATTTTTTTAGTAGTTACAGGCATGCACAGATATTAGCGGGAATACCATTAGGTAACAGACAGAAAGACAAATTAGGCTTGGGGGTCCCCCAATAGAACCAAGTTCCTGGGGGCCCCCACTTACCTGTTCCCCGCCGCAGGACTTTGTTTGGTCCACAAAAGCCCAAACTTCACCTATCACGGCAGGCATTGTAATCAAACCTTCAGGGACCGGGTTCCCAAGGATTCCACTCCCCTGGACCTGTATAGCACCCTGCACAGAAAACATCTTGGTCGTGGGTATGACCAGAGCTCTGGATCCCAGGGTCCAGCTCTCCTAAGAGAAGCATTACAGGCAGAACCTTGCTCTTCTCTGCAAGGCCCGGGTACCGACCGTTTAGCTATGAAGCTTTTTTGGTCGGATCCGGAATAGCTTACTGAGGCCCAAAAGAACCTGTACGCAAGCTCAGTGAAAAACACATGTTTCTTCTTGGCCAACACCTTAGACACTGGCAAAAAACTGAGGTGCTCCCGGATGGGAGGGGCTTATATAGGGGAGGGTACTTCCGGTTTTGGAAGTTGCCAGTGCCAGCACCTGACGGTAACTATATAACCCATTAGTAATGACTATGTCGCTCTGTGTCCCGTGATGTACGAAAAAGAAATCCTATTTTCTTTCTCGTACATCACGGGACACAGAGCGACATAGTCATTACTAATGGGATGTCCTAAAGCAATGCCAAATGAGGGGGGGGGATACACCATATATAAGCTGAGCGCTATCAGACATGAGGATCTTTTGCGGCCTGCAACACACTGCGCCCAAAGGCGACATCCTCCTGACTTCTAACGTCCACCTGGTAGAACCTAGTAAACGTGTGTACTGAAGACCATGTTGCGGCCTTACAGACTTGAGCCAGGGAGGCCTGGTGATGCACTACCCATGAAGTTCCAACTGCTCTCGTGGAGTGCGCCCTAACTTTGAACGGAGGCGGTCTACTTCTCAAGCTATAGGCTTGTATTATGACCTGTCGAATCCACTTGGCTAAAGTAGATTTTGACGCTGCCTGACCCCTTCTGGGGCCTTCCGGCAGAATAAACAAAGTATCCGTTCTGCGAATCTGAGCAGTGGCTTTTAGATAAGCTTTAACTGCTCTTACTACATCCAAAGAATGCAATAACTTTTCCTCTACCGAAGTAGGCTTGGGGAAAAAAGAAGGAAGAACCACATCTTGGTTCAAATGAAACCTCGATACCACCTTAGGAAGAAAGGCTGGATGAGGACGTAACACTACTCTGTCCTTATGGATAACCAGATATGGCTCCTTACAGGACATAGCTGCTAATTCCGATACTCTTTTAGCCGAACAAATGGCTACTAGAAAAATCAATTTCCTGGTGAGAAGCACTAAGGAAATATGCTGTAATGGTTCAAATGGTTGTTTCTGTAGAACCGACAGAACCAAGTTTAGATCCCATGGACATATGGGAATATTAACCGGAGGACTAATACGCATCACTCCTTGTATAAAGGCTTTGACTAGTGAATGCGAAGCCAAGGGCCTTTGAAAAAATATTGACAAGGCCGAAATCTGACCCTTGATAGTACTCAAGGCAAGCTTCCTATCTACAGCCCATTGTAGGAAGTCCAGAATCCTACCTATTACGTACTTATGTGGATGCCATTTCTTGGCCTCACACCACGCGATGTACGCCTTCCAGATTCTATAGTAGATCTGCCTGGATACCGGCTTCCTGGCATTGATCATGGTAGATACCACAGCATTAGAGAGCCCTCTCTTTTTTAGAATGTGGGCTTCAATAGCCAGGCCGTCAAACCTAGGGCTGGTAAGGAAGGGTGGTATATCGGTCCTTGCGAAAGCCGGACGACGTGGGAGAGTCCAAGGACTCCCCACTGAAATTTTACAATCTCCGCGTACCACGCTCTTCGGGGCCACGCTGGAGCCACCGGAATCACTGGTTTCTTTTCTACCCTGATTCTGCGGAGTAATCGAGGTAACCATTGGCGGTGTGAATGCATATATCAGCTTGAACTGATCCCAAGGGAACACTAGGGCATCCGAGCCGCAAGCTAGGGGATCCCTTGTCCGAGAGACAAACCTGTCCCCCTTTGCGTTGAATCTGGATGCTAGAAGATCTACATCCGATGTTCCCCACCGCTGACATATTGTCCAGAAAACCTCGGGGTGAAGGGACCCTTCCTCTGGGCCTAATTGCTGGCGACTTAGAAAGTCCGCCTTCCAATTCTCCACTCCTGGAATGAATACCGCAGATATGGCTGGGACATATTTTTCTGCCCATTTCAGGATGTAATTTACTTCCCTCTGGGCTGCACGACTCCTGGTGCCCCCCTGATGATTGATATATGCCACTGCTGTGGCATTGTCTGATTGAATTCTGACAGGGGACCCTTGGAGTTTGGATGTCCATGCTACTAGGGCATACCGGGCTGCTCGTATCTCTAAGAGATTGATGGGCAGGGCCTTTTCTGCATCCGACCATCTGCCCTGGAGAGACTATTGCTCCAATACTGCTCCCCAGCCTATAAGGCTGGCATCTGTAGTGACCACCTTCCAAGAAATCGGACTGAAGGATTTCCTTTTTTCCAGATTCTGGGGAACCAACCACCAACGGAGGCTCTTGCGAACGGAAGGGGACAAGGACATTGTAAGTCTAGGGCCTGAACTTTTTTGTTCCAGGCTGACAGTATGGCCCCTTGCAAATTCCTTGAATGGAATTGACCGTAGGGTACTGCTTCGAATGATGCCACCATTTTTCCCAGCAGCCTCATATACAGGCGTATGGACGGCTGTCTTTTTTGTACCCACTAAGTGGATCAAATCTTTCAAAGACAACACCTTTCCTCGAGGCAAGAATATTTTTCTCTGGCCTGAATCCAACCTTAGCCCCAAGTATTCCAGACTTTTGACTGGTTTTTAGGGCTGACTTGTCTCGGTTGATAATCCAACCGTGAGATTCCAGATACTTGATCGTCTTGTGAACGACCACGTCTAGTTTTTTCACTGAGTGGTCTATCAGCAACAAGTCATCCAGATATGCCATTATCATTACACCTTGTGTTCTTAGATTGGCCAATAAAGGGCCAGAATTTTTGTAAACACTCGTGGTGCTGTGGCCAAACCGAAGGGTAAGGCTCTGAACTGAAAATGGCGCCCTTCTACTGCAAAGCGTAGAAATTTTTGGTGGACTGGAAAGATGGGAATGTGCAAATAAGCATCTTTGATGTTGATCGTGGCTAACCAATCCTCCCCTTGTAGGGCAGTGGCCACCGATCGGATCGACTCCATCGGAAAGTCCTGATATACAGGAATTTGTATAGCCCTTTTAGAATTAATATGGGCCTCCCGACCGCGTTTGCTTCGGGACTGTAAAGAGGTTTGAGAAAAACTCGAACCCTCATTCTTCCAGGGGAACCTCCATAATTACTCCTTGGAGCAATAGTTGTTCTAGTGCCAACAGGAGGGACTCTCTCTTCCGGGGATCCCTTGGCACGTTTGACCTCAAAAATGGGAAGGAGGAGAGTCTTTTAACTCCAAACTGTATCCCAAACCTACTGCGGAGAGCACCTATCTGTCTTGATCGTGTCCCGCCAGGTCTCTTGCGAACAACTGGAGTCCTCCCCCCACCCGACTGAGTGGGGGCTTCAATGAATTTCACTTTGGGGGAGGTTTTGTACCTCCCCTGACCCAGGGTTTCTTATTACCCTGCTACTGTCCCTGTTTTTTACCCCCGGGATTTGACCGAGGAGGCCGTCGGAACTGTTACACAGCCGATGCCCCAGGGACTGGAGAAGCAGGCCTCTTAAAGAGGGACCTCTAACTCTGCTTTTAACCGGCAAGAGCGTATTTTTACCGCTGGAAATTTTCTGGATATATTTGTCCAGGTTTTCCCTGAATAAGCGTTCACCATGAAATGGGACGCTAACCAGCCATTCTTTACAGGGAGCTTCAGCAGACCAGTTTCTGAGCCATAGGAGCCTACGCATATGTACTATAGACAGCGTAAGGCGGGAGGCCTGATGGACTGAATCCTCTATGGCATCAACCGCAAAGCCTAAGGCTCTAGGTAGATCAGCTAGGGCAAAGCCTGCTGATCTGTCAAGTCCCTCAAGACCTGTTTCAACTGATCCTTCACTGCTTAGCAGACCCCAATAGCTGCTACTGCTGGTTGTATCACCAAGCAGATTTTCATAAGGACTCCAATCTTTTATCTATTGGGTTCTTGAACATTTAGACATTATCCACTGGACATGTCAGTGATTTATACATACAAGAGATGGCTGCGTCCACTGTAGGGACCTTCCATTTTTTTTTTTTTTTTTTTTGATGAACTTATCCTCCATGGGATAGACCACCGGAAATCTCTTGGGGGAATAAATATTTTCTCAGGACGTTCCCAATCCTGGTAAATGAGCCCTTTCAGTAAAGGGTGAAGTGGAAAAGAACAAACAGTCTGGGGGCTTCTAGCGACCCCAACGAGGATACAGTAGTGGTTGATGGTTCCGCAAGGTGCATTTTTAAATGCTGATCGGACCATGTTAGTCAGAGACTGAACCCATAATCTTTCAGCTTGAGATGCTGAGAAAAGGTTCCCCCACTGTTGATTCCTCTATAACAGAATCAACCTTATCCTGATCCCCTTCAGGCAGGTCGATCCCTGTATGGGACTGTTGCTCTGCTAACAGGCACTCTGAAGGAGGAGACGGAGATCGGGCGTGCTTTCCCTGACAGGGAGGCAGCGATAAATTTTGACAATCTCTCTCTAATCCTCCCAGAGCTGAGGAAAAAACCTCCTCTGTTACATACACAGGAGCAGGTGACTGAGGACAGCCACAGTACCAAGTACCCCTGCGGGGTCTCTACGGTCACTTACCTCTGAACTTCAGGGGAGACTGGTGCAGCAGGAGTATGCCCAAGATCCTCAGAGCCCGATGAGACCCCCTTCGCTTCCTGGAAGATTCAGTTCCGGAGCTACTGGACGGCATATTCCTAAGCCTAAAGCTGAGGTATTCCAGCCGTAATACACCACTTTTACTGAGAATAGTCTAGCACAATTGCTGCTATATCACAGTTGGTGTCTACTAATGTGCCTTTCTAGGGGATGCCTGTATCAACCGCTATGCTGTATGCCTTTAAATGTTGCCAGCTCTGTCTCTGTACTTCATAACCAGCTTATCTGCAATAATGTGGCTTTTTAAAAACCTGCTGGGACGCCCGCACATGCGCAGAAGCGCTGCGGCGCGCACAGAGCGTCATCCCCCAGGCCCCGCCCCTTTTTCCGGCCACCTCTATATATAGAGGCGCGTGCACGCGCACGCGCGCGGCCACGTGCGCCTCGGCGCTAATTTTCAAACATGGAAACCAGGGACAGGAGCCAGGGCCCCCTTTGCCGCAGGCCGGGGGATAGACGAACACTGCAACATGGCAGAGGAAACAGTTTCCTGTAGGAGAACTCACCAGCTGCCTGGACTTTGCTCTCTGAGAAGAAACTAGTCCATATGACAAGAAAAACATTCCACAGCGGCCTCTAGTGGACAAACACAGGTACCGCAGTTTAATATACTAAACATATATAAAAAAACATTCTTTTTTTTTTTTTTTTTTCTTGACCACCATTAAAAATTATTACATTTTTTTAGTAGTTACAGGCATGCACAGATATTAGCGGGAATACCGTTAGGTAACAGACAGAAAGACAAATTAGGCTTGGGGGTCCCCCAATAGAACCAAGTTCCTGGGGGCCCCCACTTACCTGTTCCCCGCCGCAGGACTTTGTTTGGTCCACAAAAGCCCAAACTTCACCTATCACGGCAGGCATTGTAATCAAACCTTCAGGGACCGGGTTCCCAAGGATTCCACTCCCCTGGACCTGTATAGCACCCTGCACAGAAAACATCTTGGTCGTGGGTATGACCAGAGCTCTGGATCCCAGGGTCCAGCTCTCCTAAGAGAAGCATTACAGGCAGAACCTTGCTCTTCTCTGCAAGGCCCGGGTACCGACCGTTTAGCTATGAAGCTTTTTTGGTCGGATCCGGAATAGCTTACTGAGGCCCAAAAGAACCTGTACGCAAGCTCAGTGAAAAACACATGTTTCTTCTTGGCCAACACCTTAGACACTGGCAAAAAACTGAGGTGCTCCCGGATGGGAGGGGCTTATATAGGGGAGGGTACTTCCGGTTTTGGAAGTTGCCAGTGCCAGCACCTGACGGTAACTATATAACCCATTAGTAATGACTATGTCGCTCTGTGTCCCGTGATGTACGAGAAAGAAAGGTATTTTATTTAGCAGTTTATATTTACTAAAATAATTGCATTTCCGTATTCTGTGTACTGTGGGAGACCAGATATAGTAAATGCAGGGTCCTGGGTTTAGTAACAGTTTAAAGAGAAAGTAAACCCTGATGGGTTTTACTTCCTTCCTTTGCCCCTGCAAAGTAAAATCATAATGTGCTAGTATGCATCGTATACTAGCACATTATGTGACACTTCCCTGCAAACGAAGTCTGCGATGTCCCCGCTGGAGGCCGCATCCATGTTCGCCCCTCTTCCTTCCAGAACTCAGGCTCTGTGACTTGCTGGAGCGGCGTGATGTCACAGCGCATGCGCCGCAACACGTGATGTCACAGCGCATGCGCAGATGTTATCGTCGGCGCAAAACACAGTATATATATCTCCTAAACGGCGCACGTTTAAGAGATATTTACAGTACCTATAGGTAAGCTTTATTCTAGGCTTACCTATAGGTACAACTTCCACAGAGAGGTTAAGTACGCCCGTGTGAATGAGGCTTTACAGATACTATTGTCCCACCTAACAGGATCTGTCTGTATGGAAAAACAGGCTCTGCAGTCTTTAGTAACATCAAACACCCACAGTGCTCCAAATAGCTGGATTATATTTGAAGTCCAATCAGGGAACAGCAGTTTTTATTCATGGTAAGAAAGTGGTCCTTTTAAAAGAGAAGTTTGGGAATCGAAAAAACAAACAAACAAACACATATTTACCTCCATGCTTAAGCATCAGTCTGATGCTGCAGCTGTACCCCCCGCTGGTTCTAAGCCTGAGAACTGAGCGATCAACGACCACTGATCGCTCAGTTCTTGGTGCCTTCTGAGCTGATAGCAGTTTCTCTGCTCTCTGCTCCTCCAGTGCTCAAATGGTATACCGCTCCAGGTGGCAATGCTACAGCTACACCTCCCCTGCACATGTTAAGGGTGCTGGCTCTGCATGCAGTAAACATGCACAAGAAGATCTGGACAACCACACTCCAATGCAATCACCTTTATTGGTATAAAAGACAGTCCATACAGCAAAATGGAGGTGGAGGAATCAGCTGTACCCAACACCACACTGGTGCTTAGTCATAGCTCACTGGAGCACCAGGCTAGAGAGGGGGCAGGAGCAGCTTGCTCAGGCTCTCAGCAGTGCACTGTGAGGCTGAGCCAGCTGCCAGTCAGGCATCTTGGTGGATCCCAACATTGTCAGGATCCTTCCAGAGCCTGGACCGGCTCTGTGATGTGAATTTGGTGACAGGGGAGCAAAAGTAAGGCCTCGTACACACGGCTGAGATTCTCGTCGAAAAAAACATGTCGTTTTTTTCGACGAGATTCTTGGACAAGAAACTTGTCCCGGCCGAGTGTACACACGCTCGTTTCAAAGAACCCGCGGTTCTTTGAATGGAGCGTACGCGGTGACGTCAGACTACGACGAGCATGCGCTCGTCACATTCGATGCCGTCGCCGCCATCTTGGTATACCCTACGTATGCCTAGGAAGCTACCGCGCATGCGTCGAATTCATTTCGAACATGCGCGGGCTTCCGGGAGGACAGGTAAGTGTACACACACTCACTTTTCTCGTCGAGAAACATGCCGAGGAGAATCTCGACGAGAAAATAGAGAGCAGGATCTCTATTTTCTCGTCGAGATTCTTGTCGCTTTTCTTGACGAGAAACCATACACACGAACGAGTTTCTCGGCAAAAAATCTCTGCCAGCAAGTTTCTTGCTGGTTTTTGCCGAGAAACTCGTTCGTGTGTACGAGGCTTAAGTGCACTTCCATGACCCACAGGTGAAGTATGATCAAAAAAGGCTTTGGCCATACTTCGCAAATCCTAAACTGGATTTGGTAATGCTTACTTGTGACTTGTGTAAAGGTACACATTATAACAGACCATATGGTAACCGTGAATGTGGCTTTTCTTTGCTTCTGTTTAAAAAAAAAATCTGAATTGGCCTTCATCGGCTATAACATTTTATATTTGAACTTCTTAATTTAATGTGCATGTTAACCAAGCCTGCATATTTATCACTTTATAAAGAAAAGGACATGGCACCGGAGCAGGTAGGAAAATTCTATAAATGTAAAAGGTTTCTGGTCTTATAATATAAAGAATAAGCAGGGAGCTATAGATATTTAATGGATTAAGCAAGCAGCTACTCCGTACCATATTGTGATTACCTTGGCACAGGGTCGATCTTGCTACCGCTGGGTTCCTGCACTGCGATCTCCAGCAGCAAGGTTATAAAGAGTTTATATGCAAGTGGTGTGCTGGAAAACCCATAAAATTGAATGTTAGTTTTGGGTGAGCACGCTGTAATATTTATTATTTATCTGTTTAGTTACTGTGTGTAACCTAAAATATCAGGACTTTCATTGCTCCGTATGTGTTTGGGTGTACATTGCTCTGGGGGAATTTGTTTTCCAAAAGGAGGAATCCAGAATGGGGAAATAAGAAAATATCTGTGGGCATAGCACAGGGAACATGGACTAATACTTACAAGTATCGGTTTTCTTATCCCTATTTTGTAGAAGATATTGATTGCTGCTACAGATCACTAATGCCAGTAAGGGAGCCAAGTATTTAAACCACTAAGGAGACAGTGCTAAACAAACTGAACAATTCTGAAGAATACTGAAAAAAAAAAATCATCAATTGCAGCCTCACTCTGCCCATCATATGCAGCCTCACTGTGCCCCATCAAATGCAGCCTCACTGTGCCCCATCAAATGCAGCCACTGTGCCCCATCAAATGCAGCCACTGTGCCCCATCAAATGCAGCCACTGTGCCCCATCAAATGCAGCCACAGTGCCCCATCAAATGCAGCCACAGTGCCCCATCAAATGCAGCCACAGTGCCCCATCAAATGCAGCCACAGTGCCCCATCAAATGCAGCCACAGTGCCCCATCAAATGCAGCCACAGTGCCCCATCAAATGCAGCCACAGTGCCCCATCAAATGCAGCCACAGTGCCCCATCAAATGCAGCCACTGTGTCCCATCAAATGCAGCCACTGTGTCCCATCAAATGCAGCCACTGTGCCCCATCAAATGCAGCCACTGTGCCCCATCAAATGCAGCCACTGTGCCCCATCAAATGCAGCCACTGTGCCCCATCATATGCAGCCTCACTGTGCTCCATCATATGCAGCCTCACTGTGCCCCATCATATGCAGCCTCACTGTGCCCCATCATATGCAGCCTCACTGTGCCCCATCATATGCAGCCACTGTGCCCCATCATATGCAGCCTCTATTATAGATCCGCGCCTCCTGATTGGCTGAGAGGCGGTTCAGTGTTAGCAAAGCAAATATTAATTTGCTTTGCCAACACACCTGGGTGGACTGCGAGAATTTGTTTTCCAAAAGGAGGAATTCAGAATGGGGAAATAAGAAAATATCTGTGGGCATAGCACAGGGAACATGAACTAATATTATCAGTTTTCTTATCCCTATTTTGTAGCAGATATTGATTGCTGCTACAGGTCACTAATGCCAGTAAGGGAGCTAAGTATTTAAATCGCTAGTGACGCTGGAGATGGTGCTAGAGATTTGGGTTGTGCCAGTGGCAGCTGGTGCTCAAATTTTTTTTTGGGGGGGCGGTGCGCAAACAAACTGAAAAAAAAAAATACAGAAAAAAAAACATCAATTGCAGCCTCATTTTGCCATCAAATGCAGCCACTGTGCCCCATAAAATGCAGCCACAGCCACTGTGCCCAAGATGGGGCATTATTCCCCTCAATGACACCAATGATGGGGCACAATTTCTCCCAACGACACCAATAATGGGGTCCAATGACATCAATGATCGGGCACAATTCCCCCCAGTGACACCAACGACGGGGCACAATTCCTCCTACTGACAGTAATGATGGGGCACAATTTCTCCCAATATAACCAATAATGGAGCCGAATGACACCAAAGATGGGGCACAATTCCTCCCAGTGACACAAATGATAGGGCACAATTACTCCAACTGAGACAAACCATGCAGCATTATTTTTTTTTCTCACTGATGTGGGGACCTTTTCTACTCCGATTGGCTACAGTCCGGCCCCCCCTAAAATCTGAGGGACAATAAACTGGCCCTTTGTTTAGAAAGTTTGGAGACCCCTGGTCTAGACGGCTATCTCCCAATGTTAACAAAGTTTGTGCTATATGGAGTTCGAGTATCCACCAGTGGCCTTATGAAAGACTCAACCTAACTACCAAGATCTTCTCTGGTCTCCCCCTTTTTGGTATATTTGTTCCTCTCACCTCCACCTATGTATAATTCTTGTTTTATGTACAGAACATGCAAGGATTGTTTGCTGCTCTGGAAAGTGATCACTTACTTCTTGTTCTTTTCAAAAAATAATAATAAAAAAAAAAAAACACGATTGAAACTGAATAAAAACTGACAGATCGCTGTACCAACACAAGCAATGTTAGTACAGCGATCTCCCCAGCTGTGCTATTGTATTCTGAAAGGGGGACTCCCCCCACTAGAACACACTGATCAGTGCTGGCAGCCTTTGTCTACAAGCATTGATCTTTTTTGGACTTACGAACAAGTTGGACTGACGAATGAGCTCCCGAAACGGAACGCGTTCATAAGTAGGGGACTTGCTGTATAGAGATCAATTGTGAAATGCTGCTGAATTTTGATTGTTGAATGGTAAATTGCTTCCTATTTTTAAAGGATAACTCCACTTTCATGGGAAAAATAAAATGAAAATCGCAAATAAAGAAAAAATAATATAGTGTGTACAATTACGAAACAAGTCATATTGTAATTGAATATTATTAAAAATTACCTTTCCTTTTCAATCTGCAGCAGCTGTAATTTTCTATTAATGCAAAGCAATATGGCTACATGGAGTTGTTCTGTACACAGAGTGTGTAATGACCACTCCCCAGAAACATCATTTCCTGCTTGTGTGATTGGTTCCCCAATTTTACCAGAAGTCTGCCTAAATACAAGTCAGATTTCAGGCATCCCCTGCAACAAAAATTTCATTTTCGGTGAGATACTTCCAATAGGAATACGTCTAAAGGGATACAGGCCCAGCAGATTTCTTCATTAGTGCCCTGCAGCTGCACACCCGATGATTAATTATGTAACCACTCCCATTAGACCCACTCGGTACAGAGGCACAGAGAAACACAAAGGGATTTCTTCAGAATAACAAAAGGTGGGAATCTGCAACAAAGGTTGTTATAATCTTTGTAATGTACATAGATCACCCAGAGGGGAATGCTTTTTTCTCAACAAAAGTGGAGTTACGCTTTAAGCGTCAATCCACAACAAAATGGATGGGATAATCAGCGCCAAAAAAACCCCCCAAAAAACACCTGTCTGAGTTTAAGCCTAATTAACACCTGTGGTTGAAGGCATAAAAATTGTTTCCCCCCTTCCATTTTGGGTAAGGAGTGTTATAACTCCTGTAAGTTTTTTTTGCCATCTGTGTCCCAATAGGAAGATTTACCTTCACGTTTTGTCTCATAGCCACAACAGGAAGTGAGAGGAAATCCCTGGGCCCTCCCAGGTCACCAGAACTAGTGTCCCTATTGGAAGATTTCCCCTGTATTACTTCTCTGGGGGCAACCCAAAATTTGGGATTTTCTTTCACTTTCACTGTCAATGATAATGGTAACCAGGACAACTAGAGAGGATAAATCTCCCTAACGGGTAGACAGAAAGAAATAAAAACAGACAGGGGTTCTCATCCCTCTCCACTCCAAAACTAAAAATAATTTCACCATTAGTTATACTTTATGATGCCCAGGCAGCCGGACCAGGTTATGGCTTATTATGACTAAGGCATATGTAAGAGGCTGAAATGTTTTAATAACTACAGGTATTGGATGGATTTAATAAAATCGTACAGTGGAACCTCGGATTACGAGCATAATCCGTTCCAGGAGAATGCTCGTAATCCAAGGTACTCGCATATCAATGCGAGTTTCCCCATTGAAGTCAATGCAAACAAAAATAATTTGTTCCGCATTGACTTCAATGGCATGCAATACTGCATGCGGCCAGAGGCTGGGGGCACCGGAGAGCCTCGGAAACGGCCGGAACGTTCGGCTGACCTCGGAAAACCTTGGAAAGACTCCGTTCCCGAGCCTTCACGAGGTTTGCCGAAGTCAGCCGAGCTGTCCTCGGGCCTTTGCATTCATTTCCGAATGGCGCCGATCTGCTGCGATCAGCGCCCCCCCACCCCCACCTCACCTCAGGCCAAACGCGGTACTGCACACTGCTTTGGCCTGAATCCTGCTCGTTTTGCAAGACAACGCTCGCAAACCGAGTTAGTATATTTTAAAATACAGTGCTCGTATTGCGAAACGCTCGTTAACCGCGTTACTCGCAATCCGAGTTTTTTGAGACATCATGGTTCCAGATTTTTTGCTCTTTCATTGGACAGCTAGACCAGGTTGTACACATGTTGCAGCCACAATGCTTTGCTTCACGGCGCGGCGTATATTATACCTCATGTTACACCCAGTGGGCAGTGCTGCTGAACGTGGCCCATATAAGTGAATAGAGCCACTCCACAACTGGGCAGTGGTTTTGCACAGAGCAGCCTGGATTCTCCTCTTCTCGGGTCCCTCTTCGCTGCTCCTGGCTCCTCCCTCCTGTTGAGTGCCCCCACAGCTTGCTATGGAAGCACCGAGCCGAGCTGCAGCTCCGTGTGTCCATTCAGACATGGAGCTGCAGCATGGCCCGGCCCCCTCTCTTTCCTGATTGGCTAACTGACTTTGATTGACAGCCACGGGAGCCAATGGTGCTGCTGCTGTGTTTTTTTCCCTATATCTTAAAAAATACATGGAACAACTGAATGACTGTTTCGGGTGTACCTCCCTTTCTCAAGTTCATGAGCATTCATGAAAAGAAGAAAGAAACAAATCCAATTCTTGTAGATATATAGTATAGTACATAGGGACAGAAAGAGGTAATGGTACGAATACATGGAGCCCAGTTTCTTCTCTCTGATATTGCAATCGTAAAAAGGGCATCCAGTTCGGCACAGCTCACTTGGAACTCTGCCCAACAAAACACTGGACTCCCCTCACGTCTTGGTCTTTTCCATGACAACCCTGAACTCATCAGCACAGGAAACAATCCTTCCAATTAATTTGGCTCCGAAGCATTGCTATAGATATTACCGCGGTTAATCTAAGCTGTCTTCTCTGAGCGAAGGAGAACAAGTAAAACAAGATCACGTTACCATTTGCTTTTTACTTAACGAAGATGAAAGGCGCGCTGCCTTGATGATCTGTAGTTAGACTTCTGCTGCCAGTGCTTCTGAAAGCCAATGAGATTCCAAAGGTATGGTATAACTAAGAGTTTAGATTTTGGCCTCAGACAGGGAAAACTATAGCCTTAATAGCAGTGCAGCAATGTACACTAAATTACCAAAATTGGGACGCCTGCCTTTACACGCACATGAACTTTAATGGCACCCCAATCTTAGTCCATAGGATTCAATATTAAGTTGGACCACCCTTTGCAGCTATAACAGCTTCAACTCTTCTGGGAAGGCTGTCCACAAGGTTTAGAAGTGTCTATGGGAATGTTTGACCATTCTTCCAGAATCACATTTGTGAGGTCAGGCACTGATGTTGGAAGAGAAGGCCTGGCTCCCAGTCTTCGCTCTAATTCATCCCAAAGGTTTCCTATCGGGTTAAGGCAAAACTCTGTGCAGGTGAGTAAAGTTCCTCCACCCCAAACTCACTCATCCATGTCTTTATGGACAACACAGCAGCGGAGGGAGAAGACCGGAAGAAGACACAACGGGGGACATTCTTCATTTTTAATAAAGAACTTGTCAAAAACCATCTCTTGTTTTTCTTTACGCTATGCCTTTTTTTGAGGTGAATGGGTAGGGGTACAATGAACCCCAAACTCATTCACATGGGGGGGGTCAGGATCTGGTTAAAAAGGGGCTTTCAGATTCCGATAAACCCCCTAACCACAACCACTGCCCAGGGTTGTCGGGAAGAGGCCCTTGTTCCCATCAACATGGGGACAAAGTGCTTTGGGGCGGGGGGGGGGGGGGGGCAGAACCCTGTGCCGTTCCTTCAGAGCTCCATGCCGTGGCCATGACTCCCACGCACATACGCGGGCATGACTCACACGTGACATCATCGCAGCTCGGCCATTCGAGCAGCCGCAACCCACGAACCCAGAAAGAAGACGGGTGAAGATGGAAGCCCTAACAGCGGTGACAGTGAGCCGCTGCAGGGCTTTGTTTCAAGATAAGTCTAGTCATAATACTAGCACATTATGGCTTTACCTTGCAGGGAGAGTTTTTTTTTTATTTTTTTATCCTGAACGTTAACTACATCTTTAACCACTTCCTACCCGTCGTATGACGTCGTATGACGTCCTGGGCTTCCTGGCCATCTAGGGGGCGCGCACCCGCTGTGCCACTCGGGAGCCGATGTGCGTGCCCGGTGGCCGCGATGTCCGCCGGGCACCCGCGATTGCCTGATAACAGAACAGGACCATGGATCTGTGTGTGTAAACACACAGATCCACGTCCTGTCAGGTGAGAGGAGACCGATGGTGTGGTCCTAGTACAGAGGAACACAGATCGGTCTCCTCCCCTTGTGAGTCCCCTCCCCCTACAGTTAGAATGACTCCCTAGGTAACACATTTAACCCCTTCATCGCCCCCTAGTGTTAAACCCTTCCCTGCCAGTGACATTTATACAGTAATCAGTGCATTTTTATAGCACTGATCGCTGTATAAATGTGAATGGTCCCAAAATAGTGTCAAAAGTGTTTGATATGTCTGCCGCAATGTCACCGTCGCAATAAAAATCGCAGATCGCCGCCATAACTAGTAAAAAAAAAAAATTATAATAAAAATGACATAAATATATCCCCTATTTTGTAGACGCTATAACTTTTGCGCAAACCAATCAATATACTTATTGTGATTTTTTTTACCAAAAATATGTAGAAGAATATATATCCGCCTAAACTGAGGAAATGTTATTTTTATTTTTTTTATTTGGATATTTATTATAGCAAAAGATAAAAAACATTGTGTTATTTAAATTTCAAACGTGTCGCTCTTCTTTTGTTTATAGCGCAAAAAATAAAAACCCCAGAGGTGATCAAATACCACAAAAAGGGTACAGCGTCGCATGATTGCACAATTATCATTCAAAGTGTGACAGCGCTGAAAACTGAAAATTGGCCTGGGCAGGAAGGGGGTGAAAAGGCCCTGTATTGAAGTGGTTAAAGAGCTATGGTAATGCGATCCCTGCAGATAGGGAGTTCAGCCAATCTGATCCTTTGTGTTTGTGAAAGTTGCAAGCAGTGAAAGTACCTGACCTTGGCTTGGTATCAGCCTTTTGCACTCACCTGTACAACAGAGCTCAGATTGGGAGAGAGAAAAGCAGCACAAGGAGCCAATCGGGTGTTACTGCAGTGCTTATGTGCTAACAGGGGATATGCTGATAGGAAAAAAGAGCAGAGAGATGGAGAACTCATCAGGTTTCTACCTCTTCTTTCACTGACCAGTCACAGGCAGGGGATGAGACAAGACCTGTTTTGTGGCCATACACGGTGCAATGAAACTGACAAAATGATAGAATTAGCCATCGATCGAGCAAGACAAAAATGGCATGACCAAGCGATAAACAACAAATAGTGATGGTTTTGTTTGACCCCCAACTAATCGGTCCTGGCGGGAAAAAAAAATCGATTGTACAGGGTCGAGCAAGGGCATTTTTCATGCCTTTATATGTAGATCGATTGTAAGTGATTTGCAAGGGTGCAAAAAACATCACAACCGGGTCAATTGAATCCGCAACAAAACCGCCACTATCTACTGTATCTTTCAGTTTTATCGCACGGTGTGTGGTCACATAAGTAATACTTAACTGCAGCAGAGAACGATCTGGTATTCTGCCTTGCTTAACAGGTCTGTGCTCTGTTGCAGAGCTGTGGAAACCTTTGGATGGATGGATGGCAATACAAATCCTTTGGCAGATAAAACGGCTCCCTTACATTTATTTCATCTGTGCAGTTAGCCTGGAGTTCAGCTCTAAAATCGGTTTAAATTAACGTTTTAACATGGATCCAGATTAATAGCCATGAATCAGTCATATGTGCAATTTGAAAATGAGCCGTCATCATATAACCATCGCTAATGATGAATGGCCTCTGTAATACCCTTCAGGCACCTACAGACGGATTCGCTACGGATGGGTCACCCAGCGCAGAAAGTGTTAAAGAGCAGCCAATGAAATGGAATGCAGATGTATCAACATGCTGTAAGGAATCCCAAGTATGTAATTTAGGAAATACATTTTCCCACACAATTATATTGCTACAATAACCACAAGGTAGCCAAGAGAGAGCAACTAGGAAGAAGCCAAACTACTCGTACAAGGAGGAGATTTCCTGCAACTTTCCTTTTTTCGGTGTGTCCTCTTATAATCTGATGAAAATAATGGGGTGCAAATAACGTCCCTGCAGATGTCTTCAGCTTAAAGGGACACTAAAGCTTCCCTTTTTTTTGAAAAAAAATAACAAACAGTTTATACTTACCTCCACTGTGCAGCTCGTTTTGCACACAGTGGCCCCGATCCTGGTCTTCTGGGGTCCCTCGGCTGCTGTCTTGGCTCCTCCCCGCAAGGACTCCACACCATAATGCGAGCCTGCATGGTGTGGAGTTATTGCGGGCGCGCTCCCGTGATACAGCGGCGGCCATAGCCGCCGACTGTATCACTCGGCCCCGCCCCCGGCGCGCCGCGTCATTGGATGTGATTGACAGCAGCGCCAGCCAAAGGCTGCGCTGCTTTCAATCCATCCAGTGTAGCCAATCGGCGGCCAGGCTGAGAACCGAAGAGGATGACGGGGACGAGCGCGGGACTTTCGAGGGGCCAGGTAAGTAAAACGGGGGCTCGGGGGGGGGCGGTATTGACGGATGCATTAAGGTGAAAAAACATGTACCTTTACTACTCCTTTAAGTGTCATACTGTCCCATCTACATACGGGAGTTCATTTACTAAGACTGGAGAGAGTGCAAAATCTGGTGCAGCTGTGCATGGTAGCCAATCAGCTTCTAACTTCAGCTTGTTCAGTTAAGCTTTGACAATAAGCCCACATTCACATCGGGCCATTTTGACATGCGATTTGGCATGTCAAATCGTCGCCTATTGCTGGCACCATCTGAATCGTTGCGACGCCGACTTTACGACGCCACACCGATTCCCAAAAGTAGTTTCTGCACTACTTTTGAAAGAAAACTAAAAGGGATCTACAACCCCCTTCCTCCTGCACACCATGGAAAATTACTAAACAATATAATACAATACAATGTGCAAGTGAAGCAGCAGATAATAATGCTCATAGGCTTCAAATACAGTATATAAAGAAAACAACTGTGATTCCATACCGCGCTAAACAATAAAGATGTGTGACATAAATAATTATTATTACCGTATATACTCGAGTATAAGCCGACCCGAATATAAGCTGAGGTACCTAATTTTACCACAAAAAAATGGGAAAACGTATTGACTCAAGTATAAGCCTAGGGTGTCCATCTGCATGCCTCACTTTGCCTCACTGTGTCCGTGCCTCAATGAGCCCATGACTAGACTGACGTTTAACATTGGAGTCTATGGAAGGGGTGCCCGGCTTTGAAAAATCCGTGCTCCCCGGCCGTAGGTTCCCCAGACAAAAAACTTTGCACACATGTAGAGGAGAAATGGGGCTATATGTGTGCCAAGTTACGGGTCCAAGGAACCTACGAACGGCCGGTACCGAGTCCCCGAATTCACCGGAGAAATTACCATTTAACATGGGAGTCTATGGAAGGGGTGCCCGGCTTTGAAAAGTCGGTGCTCCCCAAACCGTAGGTCCCCCGGACAACAAACTTTGCACACTTGCAGAGAAAGAGTGAGGCTACAAAGTCCGGGAGATCAGGAGCAAAAAGGTGACTCAAGTATAAGCCGAGGGGGGCATTTTCAGCACAAAAAAATGTGCTGAAAAACTCGGCTTATACTCAAGTATATACGGTATTTATTATTTCAGGTACTTATATAGCGCAGTCAATTTATGCAGCGCTTTTACATATACATTGTACATTCACATCGGTCCCTACCCTCAAGGAGCTTACAATCTAAGGTCCCTAACTCACATTCATATACTAGGGCCAATTTTAGACAGAAGCCAATTAACCTACCAGCATGTCTTTGGGGTGTGGGAGGAAACCGGAGTACCCGGAGGAAACCCACACAGGCACAGAGAGAACATGCAAACTCCAGGCAGGTAGTGTCATAGTTGGGATGTGTTTCAAAAATAACATACACAAACAGGTAAGTAAATGGATGAATAAAGTCTAATAATCCACCACCAAGTGCCAATATATTTGCTAGTTCATCAAACGGGACGATGAAAAACAATGGTGTCTCCAAAGAAAAGTGAGTCTTCTTTCACCAGCTATTAGGTAAGTATCCTACTCATCGCACGAAATTGACACCAATGACAGGTAGTCAAAAACAGCACATGGCCAAGGATCCAGAGACAGCAGCTCAATGTTCCCCAAATGGATATGCTATATTTAACCAAAAAGAAGAAAATAGAAGCTCCTCATAGTGCAGTAACGTTAAAAAGCATGTTTATTAAAACTACAGATTGCACTTACAAAATAAAGATGAAAATCATGCCCATAGAAAATGGCAAGGACGCCGTCCGCGTTCAAACTGGTGGTGGAAGTGACGTAGCACCTATCACAATACCAATGAGTTTCGTCAGCAGCGTCTGACATCATCGGGACATCCCTGCCATTTCTATGGGCATGATTTTCATCTCTATTGTGTGCAATCTGTAGTTTCAATAAACATGCTTTTTAACGTTACTGCACTATGAGGAGCTTTCGTTTTCTTCTTTTTGGTTAAATATACCATATCCATTCGGGGAACATTATTTACCTTGAGCTGCTGTCTCTGTATCCTTGGCAGTTTGCCATTTTTGACTACCTGTCATGGGTGTCAATTTCGTCTGGTGAGAAGGATACTTACCTAATAGCTGGTGAAAGGAGACGCACTTTTCTTTGGAGACACCATTGTGTTTTTTCATCGTCATGTTTAATGAACTAGCAAATATATTGGCACTTGGTGGTGGACTATTGGACTTTATTTATCCATTTACTTACCTGTTTGTGTATGTTATTTTTGAAACGCATTATTTTTGCCTGCACTACTTTTGGTAACTTCAGGGGCGATTTGAATACACATCTGTGCAGGAACCCGCACTGATGTCTGTCAAATCGCCCCCGAAGTCGGACTGAAATGCTGGTTTATAATTGTGCGAGTTCAGCTGATTCGGATGGTGCCATTGCCGGAAATAGCCGCCGCACCTTCTTTTAATTCTACTGGTCCTATGTTTTCAGAAAATATATGGTTTGGGGGGTCTTTAACAAACTCTGAAAGCTGTAAGGGAATAATGAAAACCTTCAGATATTTTGAGAAATGTGGTTATTTACATTTTTGAATACATTCAGTCTTCACCATTTTCAAAAAGGCGTAATTTTAAAATTACAAATACAGTGGAACCTTGGATTACGAGCATAATCCGTTCCTGTAGAATGCTTGTAATCCAAAGCACTCGCATATCAAAGCGAGTTTCCCCAAAGAAGTCAATGGAAACAAAGATAATTTGTTTTGCATTGACTTCTATGGCATGCAATACCGCATGTGGCCAGAAGTGGGGGGCGCCGGAGAGCCTCGGAAATACTCGGGGACAGCTTTGCTGATCTCGGAAACCCTCGGAAACACTCAGGAACGGAGTATTTCCAAATGGCTCCAAACCGTTCCGAGTGTCACCGGTGCCACCGCACCTCTGGCCAAATGCGGTACTGCTCACCCCATTAGCTTGAATTCTGCTCGTTATGTGAGACAACACTCGCAAACCGAGTCAGAATTAAAAAAAAAAAGTTGCTCGTTTTTCAAAACGCTTGTTAACCGTGTTACTCGTAAACCAAGTTCCACTGTATTTGCCATTTATTAACTCAATACAGGTCAAGCTTTTATATTTAGTAGGAATTTTGTCAAATGTACTGTGTTTTTATCTGCTAATAATGATTGTTTGTATTTTTAACGAAAATATTGTTTTGGTAAATATTTGCGTGAATATCATTGTGCCCTAAAAATCAATAGCACCTTATTTGTATTCTACTGGTCATGTGCTTTCAGAAAATATATGGTTTGGGGGGTCTTTAACAAACTCTAAAAGCTGTAAGGGAAAAATAAAAAAGCAATCAAAAAATTAGTGTAGAGTGTAAAAATAGAGCACAGGGCCTGGCAGCAAAAGGGTTAATGGATTTACTTGTTGCATGGTGTTATTTTATAAGGCACCTTCTAAATGAAGTCCCTTTCATTTTCCTGATATATATAGTATTACATAAGCTTGCAGGTGTCACAGCATGTTAACGTGAACGGGCGGAAAACAGATCCAATCTCTCCAAATCGCCCCAAGACATTCCTAAATCAGGGGGATGATGCAGAGCGCTGGCTGACTTTGCTGAGAAGCCATTTGAAAGAGTTACGTTTTCTGTCATTAAAGACCATGAGTGTTTAAAAAGAAAATTAATTAAGAAGTTTCCACCATTTAGGGTGACAGATATCAGTGGCACTGAGTCATACTTTGCCTCTACTTTTCCAATTATCACTTGTCAAGAGAAGTGTTAGGTTTGCAACTCCACCCTATAAACTAGTAAACAGCATATTATTCCGAATCATGGAGGTTCTAAAACAACCTTCCGTATGGTCATCCAAGAGACCAGAAATCAAGATTTAATTCCTGTGGAGGGATGATGGTCTTAAAGGAAATCTATTCTGTATTTCCATCGAGCACTTAGTTTGCTGTACCATATTATCATACCACAAAGAATGTTGTACATTTTTCAGAAAGTTTGGAGTTTAAAACAACACTAAGCTTATTGTTCAAAATGAATCCAAATACATCCACTACTTATCCTGTATTCTATTTTTCATTTAAATAGTTTCCTTATTTTTTTAATTTATTTTTTGCTCCCTCTCTTCTTTTTGGTTGGAACAAGCAGTGCACGCTACTTCTAAACTGCTCTCTGGGGCAACTGTACTAAATGCATTCTTCTCTTCAGTTTTTACAAAGGAAAAGGAGGGGTATAGTAATTGGTCAGGCAGTAAATGCCAACAGAAGCCAGTATCCAAAAAAGACTTGAAAAACGTATTATCACCAGGAACAAATGACTCAGGCCTCGTACACACGGCCGATTTTCTCGGCAAGAACCAGCAAGAAACTTGCTGGCAGAGAGGTCTTGCCGAGTAAATCGGTCGTGTGTACGCGGCTATCGGGTTTCTCGTCGAGAAAACCGTCAAGAAACCTCGACGAGAAAATAGAGAACCTGCTCTCTATTTTCTCGTCGAGATTCTCCTCGGCATGTTTCTCGATGAGAAAAGTGAGTGTGTGTACACTTACCTGTCCTCCCGGAAGCCCGCGCATGTTCGAAATGAATTCGACCCATGCGCGGTAGCTTCCTAGGCATACGTAGGGTATACCAAGATGGCGGCGACGGCATCGAATGTGACGAGCGCATGCTCGTCGTAGTCGATGACGTCACCGCGTACGCTCCATTCAAAGAACCGCGGGTTCTTTGAAACGAGCGTGTGTACACTCGGCCGGGACAAGTTTCTTGTCCAAGAATCTCGTCGAAAAAAACGACATGTTTTTTTCAACGAGAATCTCGGCCGTGTGTACGAGGGCTTACACCCGAGAGTCCTCAAAGAACTCAGTCAGGTTATAGCCAGATCCTTACTCCTAATATTTACAGACAACTTAGTAACCAGGTGATTG
This sequence comes from Rana muscosa, assembly GCA_029206835.1. Taxonomy (NCBI): domain Eukaryota; kingdom Metazoa; phylum Chordata; class Amphibia; order Anura; family Ranidae; genus Rana; species Rana muscosa. Next base: position 1,026,302,458 of record CM055117.1, on the reverse strand, counting down.
GTGCAAAGCCAACATGGTACCAATATTTAAAAAAGGGTCAAGGTACATACCTGGAAACTACAGGCCAGTCAGTCTAACATCGATAGTATGTAAACTATTGGAGGTGATAATAAAGGACTATATCCAAGAATTTGCACATGATAACAGTATCATTAGTAGTAATCAGCTTGGATTCATGAAAGATCACTCCTACGAGACCAATCTATTAACATTCTATGAGAAAATTAGCTGTCATGTAGATAAAAGAAGGCCTGTGGACATGGTGTATCTGGATTTTGCAAAAGCATTCCATACAAATTCCCCATAAACGCTTAATTTTCAAACTGAGGTCTGTTGTCATGGATGATAGTGTATGTACCTGGATAGAAAACTGGTTACGGGGCGCTTACAAAGAGTGGTGACAAATAGCATGTACTCAGAATGGACTGGAGTTCAAAGTGGGGTACTCCAAGCCTCTCTCCTGGGACCAATTCTGTTTAATCTATTCATAAATGATATAGACGTTGGTATTAATAGCTAAATATCAGTGTTTGCTGATGATACAAAGCTAGGCAGGGCAACAACTTCACAGCGGGATATAGAAACTAAACAAGAAGGACTCAATAAAATAAAGGAGTGGGCAACTAAATGACAAATGAGGTTCAGCCTAGGTTCACATTTGATCGATTTGTCATGCAATTTGAGAGATAAAATCGCATGACAAGTCACAGCCTATTGGAAGCAATGGCACTATTCCAATTGGTGCGACACCGATTTTGACTTCAATAGACATCTGTGCATGAAGCCACACAGATGTCTATCAAGTAGCACCTGAAATCACGCTGACCTTGCTACTTTCAAATCGCGCTACTTCATGTGCAGTAGCGCGATTTCAAAGTAGCATTAATGTGAACCAGGGATTAATGATGAAAAACTGAATGTAATGCACTTGGTGAACCATGTACAAGCAAAGCCACTCCAGGTGGGTAATTAGCAGTCCACCTACTAATCACCCAGGGTGAAAGTGCTAGCACAGCTCGTTTAAGGCTGGCCATACATTATACAATTTTCTTGTGCAATTCCCCTTTAGATTTACCAAAACCATATAATATGAAGTCCAACCTAAACACTTTCAATGCGTATGCAATAAGGCAGGCCCTTACACTACATAGTTGAAGGTAAATCTAAAGGAAATCGAATAAGAAAATTGTATAATGCCTTAGCCACAGAGAAGAAAAGGATCCGGAATCCGCTGCACTTCCTCAACCTTTATTGAATTTTCTTTCTAAAATTAGAGATGCACCAAAATTTCGGCCGCCGAAAAATTGTGTTTTGGGCATTTTGCCGGTAAAGAAAAAGTTGCCTATAACGCACACGATTTTACTGTGCTCATGGTGTGTTTTTCATAGGTCATGTAACTCAAAAACCGCATCAAAAATGTAACACGGGTAAGTTATTATGCGTTCTTGCTGCATTTTCAATGCATTTCAATGGGGAGGTGTGTTTTTTTAACTGACCAAAAATGCAGCAAGCAAGATTTTTAACACCACAATGGAAGTGCAATGGACCAGTGTAAAGACATACATAGAATTTAAAGGGGTGCATTTTTTTTAGCTTTTCTTGCGCTAAAGGTGCCGATAATGGCCCGACAATAGATTCATATTCATTTAAATTCATGATATTAATTAAAAAGTTTAATATATTACAATTATATATAAAAATATATATATTTTCTAACAACTGTAATTTTCGGTTTCGATACCAAAATTTCCATTCACCGCATCTCTATTTAAAATCATTACAGACACAGTTGTACCCTACACTGTCTGTGGTGATTTTAAAGAAAATTCTATAAAGGTTGAAGAAGTGCAGCAGATCCTTTTTCCTCTTTAATGCACTGGGGGGCATTGCCCTGGTTCCACCAAATCTTGAGTATGCCGTCCAGTTCTGGTCACCTGTCCTCAGGAAGGATGTGCTGGAATTGGAGAAAGTCCAGAGAAGGGCAACAAAGCTAATAAGGGGACTGGAGGACCTCAGTTATGAGGATCACCTACAAGGGTTTACCTTATTCTCCCTGGAGAAGAGACACTTAAGCCCTGTACACACGATAGGTTTAACCGATGAAAACAGTCCGATGGACTTTTTTCATCGGACAAACCGATCGTGTATGGGCCCCATCGGTCTTTTTTCCATCGGTGTTTAAAAATAGAACATGTTTTAAATTTATCGGATGGTTAAAAAACCGATAGCAAATTACTATCGTCTGTGGGGAACTCCATCGGATAAAAAACCCACGCATGCTCAGAATCAAGTCGACGCATGCTCAGAAGCATTGAACTTAATTTTTCTCGGCTCATCGGAGTGTTTTACGTCACTGCGTTTGGAACGGTCGGTTTTTTGACTGATGGTGTGTGGCCAAGACTGATGAAAGTCAGCTTCATCGGTTTTCCGATGGAAAAATCCATCGGTTAAAAAACCATAGGAAATCCGATCGTGTGTACAGGGCTTTAAAGTGGTTGTAAACCCACTTTAAAAAAAAAAACTAACACCTGCAAGACAAAGATATAATGAGCTAGTGTGCATAGCATACTAGCTCATTATGTAATACTCATCTGGGATCAAAGCCTCCGCTGCGGTGCCTGACACAGCACTGGCCAGTGACATGTCGCCCCGGAGTTACTTCCGGGTATCGCGGCTCCGGCGCTGTGATTGGCCGGAGCCGCAATAACGTCACTCCCGCGCATGCACGCGGGAGCCGCCAGTCACGGCATGACCTCCTTTAGAAATGGCATGATCGCCGTTTCTAAAGTGCGCCAGCGCCATTGTCTACGGCGCATGCGCCGTAGACATCGGCGCAAGTCTCTATTGTAAATATCCCCTAAACCGTGTAGATTTAGGAGATATTTCTAGCACCTACAGGTAAGCCTTAAGCCCTGTACACACGATAGGTTTAACCGATGAAAACACGATAGGTTTAACTTTTTTCATCGGACAAACCGATCGTGTATGGGCCCCATCGGTCTTTTTTCCATCTGTGTTTAAAAATAGAACATGTTTTAAATTTATCCGATGGTTAAAAAACCGATAGCAAATTACTATCGTCTGTGGGGAACTCCATCAGATAAAAAACCCACGCATGCTCAGAATCAAGTCAGCGCATGCTCAGAAGCATTGAACTTCATTTTTCTCGGCTCATCGGAGTGTTTTATGTCACTGCGTTTGGAACGGTCGGTTTTTTGACTGATGGTGTGTAGGCAAGACTGATGAAAGTCAGCTTCATCGGTTTTCCGATGGAAAAATCCATCGGTTAAAAAAAACATAGGAAATCCGATCGTGTGTACAGGGCTTAAATCTAAGCTTACCTGTAGGTAAAAGTGGTTGTACAGGGTGTACAACCACTTTAAGAGGAGATAGGATAGCGATATACAAATATCTAAATAGTGATTCTAGCACAGGGAGAAAATGATTCAGTCTCAGGGAGTTTAGGAAGACATATGGCCATTGAAATTGAAGAAGAAGCATTTAACCTTAAATTGCGTAAGGGGTTCTTTACAGTAAAGATGTGGAACTCCCTTCCACAATCGCTGGTGTCAGCGGGAAGTCTCAATCATTTCCAAAACTCTAATGCCGCGTACACACGACCGTTTTTCCTGTCATGCAAAAAAACGAAGTTTTTCTCAACGTGATTCCTCTCAAGCCTGCCTTGCCTACACACATTCTGGGAAAAAAACGCTTGAGCAAAGCGCGGTGACATACAACACGTACGACAACACGTACGACGGCACTATAAAGGGGAAGTTCCATTCAGATGGCGTCACTCTTTGGACTGCTTTTGCTGATCTCGTGTTAGTAAAGTTTGGTGAGAGACGATTCACGCTTTTCAGCCTCGTGCTTTTCAGTCCGTTACAGCGTGACAAATGTGCTATCTCCATTACAAATGCTAGTTTTACCAGAACGAGTGTTCCGTCACATACCAGATTTTGAGCATGCGCGTTTTTTTTCCACTCGGAAAAGCGTACACACGAGCGGTTTTCGCAACGAGAAAAAGAACGACGGGAAAAAACGACGAGAAAAAATAGAGCAGGTTCTAATTTTTTTGCAGGCAGTTTTCTCGTCGAGAAAACTGCTATGGAGCATACACACGACCGGTTTTCACGACCAATCTAAAAAATTGCAGTTTTCTCATCATGAAAAACGGTTGTGTGTACGCGGCATTAGATGAGTGTCTTAGACCCCTTTCACACTGAGCCGCCCATAGCATCAGCGGTAAAACGCCGCTATTTTTACCGCCGACACTATGGGCGGATTTGCTGCGCATTTTGGTCACTAGCGGGGCGGTTTTACCCCCCGCTAGCGGCCGAGAAAAGGTTAAAACCGCTATAGCCGCGCTGTCCCATTGATTTCAATGGGCAGGAGCGGTGGAGGAGCGGTAAACACACCGCACCTTCACCGCTTTAAAGATGCGGCTAGCAGGACTTTTTTTACAAAGCCCACACTGGAGACAATGGAGCAGCTTTTTAAGGGCGGATTGCAGGCGCTATTTTTAAGCTATAGCGCCTGCAATACGCTCCAGTGTGAAAGGGGTCTAAAAGTAGAACTATCCAAACTAAAAAAAATGTTTTGCCTTTAAAGTGGAGAGGAATTAGAATCCCTATCAGTTTTTATTGCTGTCTGTATTTGTCCTGTTTACCATTATCATTGAAAGTCAAAGTAAAAGAAAATCCAAAATTTTTGGGTTGTCCCCAGAAAAGTAATAGAGGAAACCTTCCATTGTGGACACTAGTTCTGGTGACCCGGGGGTCCCCAAGAAATGCCCTTAATTTGCAAGGATTTCCTTTCACTTCCTGTTTGGCCATGGGACAGGAAATGAAGGGAAATGTCTGCAGTGAGACACAGATGGCAAAAAAATAAAAACTCACTGGGGTTATAACCCTCGCTTACCCTATCCAAAATGAAAAAAAAAAAGTTTTGCCTATAGTTCTACTTTAACTACTTTAACTACGGCCACCCCTTCGCGTGCTATGATCACCCGAGTCACTGAGACTCAGGTGATCACTGATCCGAGTAAGGGGCTGATCCCGACCCCTTACCACGTGATCAGCTGTCAGCCAATGACAGCTAATCACGTGATGTAAACAAAGAATCGGTAATCTTTTTTTATTTTCCTCACGCTAACAGCAGATCACCGGCTCGTTCACAAGGGACATCGGTCCCGAAGAGAAAGGAGGCAGATGTGCCTCATCAGTGCCAGCTGCCAGTATGCCAATAATTGCTACCTGCCAGTGCCCACAATGCCACCTATCAATGCCCACAGTGCCACCTATCAATGCCCACAAGTGCCGCCAATCAGTGCCTCATCAGTGCCACCTAGAAATGCTGCCTATCAGTGCCCATTATTGCCACCCATCAGTGCCCATTATTGCCACCCATCAGTGCCCATCACTGCCACCTATCAATGCCACTTCTCAGTGCCCACCAGTGCCGCCTTATCGGTGCCCACCAGTGCCGCCTTATCGGTGTCCACCAGTGCCGCCTTATCGGTGTCCACCAGTGCCGCCTTATCGGTGTCCACCAGTGCCGCCTTATCGGTGCCCACCAGTGCCGCCTTATCGGTGCCCACCAGTGCCGCCTTATCGGTGCCCACCAGTGCACATCAGGGATATGCAATTAGCGGACCTCCAGCTGTTGCAAAACTACAAGTCCCATCATGCCTCTGCCTCTGGGTGTCATGCTTGTGGCTGTCAGTCTTGCTATGCCTTATGGGACTTGTAGTTCTGCAACAGCTGGAGGTCCGCTAATTGCATATCCCTGGTGTACATCAATAAAGGAGAAAAATTACCTGTTTACAAAATTTTATAACAAAATATACTCGAGTATAAGCCGAGTTTTTCAGCACATTTTTAGGTGCTGAAAATGCCCCCCTCGGCTTATACTCGTGTCACCTTTTTGCGCCTGATCTCCCAGAATTTAGGGACCCGGTAACGGCCGGCTGTAGGTTCTCTGGACCCCAAACTTGGCACACATGTAGCCCCACTCTTCCTCTACAAGTGTGCAAGGTTTGTTGTCCGGGGGACCTACGGCCGGGGAGCACCGATTTTTCAAAGCCGGGCACCCCTTCCATAGAGGTAATTTCTCTGGTGACTTTGGGGACCCGGTACCTGCTGCTTGTAGATCCCCTGGTCCCGGAACTTGGCACACATGTAGCCCAATTCCTCCTCTACAAGTGTGCAACGTTTGTTGTCTAGAGGACCTACGGCCGGGGAGCACCGATTTTTCAAAACCGGGCACCTCTTCTATAGACTCCTATGTTAAACGTCAGTCTAGTCCTGGACACAGTGAGGCATGCACATGGACACAGCGAGGCAAAGTGAGGCACAGTGAGGCATGCAGATGGACACCCTTGGCTTATACTCGAGTCAATAAGTTTTCCCAGTTTTTTGTGGTAAAATTAGGTGCCTCGGCCTATACTCGAGTATATACGGTATAAAAAATATATAAATATATATATATATATATATATATATATATATATATATATATATATATATATACATTTTTTTTTTAAATCAGTCTTTTTAATTTGTTTTATCAAAAAATAAAAACCGCAGAGGTTATCAAATACCACCAAAAGAAAGCTCTATTTGTGGGAAAAAAATTATAAAAATTTAATTTAGGTACAGCGTTGTCATTCAAGGTGCATCAGCGCTGAAAGCTGAATATTGTTCTGGGCAGGAGGGGGGTTTAAGTGCCCAGGAAGCAAGTGGTTGACGAATGCAATATATACAGGGATATGGGAAATAATTTTGACATAAACACACCCACACAGGTTTAACTGGATGGACTGGTGTCTTTATTCAACCTTACCGACTATGTAACTATGAATGCAACCAGAGCTGGGGACTGTTCGCAGCGCTGGAGGGATCCTACTGGAACCAGGGGTAAGGTAAGTATTTATTCCATTTCTGTGCACGAGAACAAGCATTTAACCCTTGCAGTTCACGGTGCATTTTTTTTATGTTCCTGGACACAGTGAAAGAGCAGCTAACTTGGTGGTAAGATTTGTTTTTCTTGCTACTTTAAAAAGGAGGCAGCACAGAATACTTTACTGCGGAGGATCTGCGTGTGAACCTATTCCTGGATTTGTTTGGAACTTGGGAATACCTAATGGATTGCCTTTTGCAGTTTTATTAAGAACTGCGATCTGCAAGCTCTGTGACATCTCTGCAAAACATATTGAGGGAAGGCGCTGATAGGTGTAATACAAAAAGCTATCTGGGGACCGGTGTTTTAGTGCGGTGTGTTCTATACTGTTTATTGTTTGATGAAAGTTGGACTGCGCTTTCTTAGCTTTATGTGTGTTTTGCTGTTTCCTGATCACTTTTACAAAACATTGCTCTAAGCCAGTGGTCTCCAAACTGCAGCCCAGGGGCTTTGCTAGCTTTTATCCGGCCATTGGGGCACTTTTTTTATCCACAGATCCTAACAAGGGGGACATAAATCCCCCCACTAACAATGAAGGAGCAGAATTCCTTGCTATGAAACCAACAATGGGGCCCAATGACACCAATGATGGGGCACAATTTTTCCCAATGACACTAACAATTGGGTCCAATGACACCAATGATGGGGCACAATTCCTCCCTATGAAACCAACAATAGGGCCCAATGACACCAATGATGGGGCACAATTTCTCCCAACGACACCAACAATGGGGCCCAATGACACCAATGATGGGGCACAATTTTTCCCAATGACACTAACAATTGGGTCCAATGACACCAATGATGGGGCACAATTCCTCCCTATGAAACCAACAATAGGGCCCAATGACACCAATGATGGGGCACATTTCCTCCCAACGACACCAACGATGGGGAGCTATTCCTCCCACTGACACTAAAGATGGGGTGCATTTTTTATTCCCATTGATGACCTTTTCTACTCCCAATGGCCACAGTCCGGCCCCCCTTAAGTCAGAAGGACAGTAAACTGGCCCTTTGTTTAGAAGGTTTGGAGACCCCTGCTCTAATCCATACCCCCTTGGTGTAGGTGAGTCACGGCTGGTGGGATAGATTTTTTCAGGCCAATCACTATAATATCTTCTGACACAGCCCTCTACCCAATCTTTTCGATGGGCACAAATTACGAACGTTCTCCTAAGGCCAACATTCATGTTTGTAGAATGATTTCTCATTAGAAAGATTGTTCAGTGATTGGCTTGCACATGGATGGCTGTCATCTAAAGTATGTAGGCAACTATATACTCAAGGATCTTCAAAAAATTACTAGGGATGCACCGATACTTTTTTTTTTTTTAGAACTGCCCGATACCAATTACCGATACCTGCCGCAACTGTTTTGTTTTCCCTTCAGCTGTCAGCAACGGTATAAAGCATTGAAAAGTTATTTACAAATGAAATAACGTTTTTTTTTTCTAATTTAGCGCTTTTTCAATGTGAAATGTGTAAATATATGTTAATATATATGTGTAAAAGTATTCACTAACAAAGCAAACAAAAAAAAAAGTTTTAATTGTTTATTATTTATAAAATAAACCTGAACAAAAAAACAGAGGAGCATTTGTTCATCCCTTTGATCTGCAGATGAAGAAACAAAAAGATACAAAAAGAAACAATGTTTCTTCTTATTTTAGTGTTTCAGCTGCGGAGCAATGTTGTTAATAAACATTTTTTATTTATTTTTTGACAGCTCCTACCGGACTTCTTTAACACTTCAGCTGTCAACAGGGGAGACCCACTGACAGCTCAAAGAACCGAGCCTGAAAGCATCGGTTTCAGGTATCGGTGCATTTGCATGAGTACCGATACTTGTGCAAATACTCGGTGTTGGCACCGATACTAGTATCAGTGCAACCCTAAAAATGACCATGATGACCAATGCCATACAATGATACTCCTCCAAAAAAAATACTATATCTACAACTTCTGATAGATTCGTTTTGGAACTACATTTCCCACGATGCTCTACTACACTGCAGAGTGCATGAGCATCATGGAAAATGGGATGGTTCGAATCTCAGCCGGAACTTTCCGAGATGTATGGGCAGGCTGAATGTACGCAAGTTGATCAATCTATCACCTTGGGTAAAACCTACCTGTCAGATTTTACATGCGAATATTGCTAACAACTGTTATAGCCACTAGCAATAATCACTGTGCTCTCCCGTTGGGGGCAGCTTCCCCCGCCCCCTTGCCGGGAGAACACCATGGCTCAGGAGGGATTCCCCCATCAACTCTGACTGTGTTAAGGGGGGGAATCAAGCCATTTTCTTTCCTGCAACCCGTGGTTGTAGCAAAGAAAATCACTTTGTATCCAGCTTTAGTAAATCAATCCCTGTATGTTGTTCCCCATGACTAAGCTTTGGGGGCAGAGTGAGACGCATTGGGGGCGTGGCCTGGTGGGAGCCCAGGCTGAGGTAGTCTCTCTCATAGGACCCCGGGGTTGTGCGGCACCAGGGATCTTTCCTCTCTTCCTTTCTACATTGTTACCCTATCAGCCCAATATTGCAGACTCTATTATAGAGTGATTGATAATTGGGAGGTGACAGACCTGAAGATTCAGGCCTCCATAGTTGGAATGTGTTTAGCAGAGAGATCATAGAGCAGTGCCTGTGGGGGGGATTTACTAAAACTGAAGAAGACATAATCTGTGCATATTAACCAATCATCTTCTAGCTTCAGCTTCAGCTTGTTCAGTTAAGCTTTAAAAATGAAAGCTAGAAGCTGATTGGACCAGCCAGAATACAAAGCAACTTAGCATGGCAACCAGTCTTCATAAAATTTCCCACCATGTTTTTATGGAGCTGGCTTTGTGCATAGGAGCACAGTCATGACAGAACAGAAAAGGGTCTTCTCCAAATTGTTTCCACAAGGTTAGAGGTGTACAATTGTCCAAAAGGCCTTTGTATGCTGTAGCATTAACAGCACCCGTCACTAGAAATACCTGAACTCAAAAATTTGGAAGAGTATCCACATAATTTTGCTCATGTAGTGCAGTAATGCCAGCTGTCCAAAAAGATTTGGTTGTATATATTGTATATTGCTAGCTTACTTTTCAGATCACCTTGTCTGGATCTACGTGCAACTTCTGTTTCAAACCACTGTCACAATAGTGTGCAATCAACTCAAAAGGGGAGATTTACTAAAACAAGAGCATTGCAAAATCTGGTGCAGCTCTGCATAGAAACCAATCAGCTTCCAGTTTTTATTGTCAAAGCTTAATAGAACAAGCTGAAGTTAGAAGCTGATTGGCTACCATGCACAGCTGAACCAGATTTTGCACTCTCCAGTTTTAGTAAATCTCCCCCAAAGCATTCTCTTAGCCCAGGTTCACACTGGGGCTGCGGGAGTGAAGCCGTGCGAGTTCAGCTGAACTCGCACGATTTCACTCCTGCCTGTCAGTCCCGATTTCGGCCGCGATTACAGGGACATCTGTGCAGGTTTCTGCACAGATGTCAATGTAAATCGCGGCCCGAAATCGCAAAAAGTAGTACAGAAACTACTTTTTGAAATCGGTGCAGCGCCGCAGATGCGGCATCGCACCGATTAGGACGGTGCCATTGCCCGCAATTTGCGGCAAATATCGCAGATTTGACATGCGATTTGACATGTCAAATCGCATGTCAAATCGCACCAGTGTGAACCAGGGCTTAGGGTCAGTTCACACTGGTGAGTTTGGTATGGATGTTGAGGGGGAACCCCACGCCAAAAAAAAAAAAAAAAGATAAAACAGCATGGGGTCCCTTCCAAGACCATATCAAGACCCTTTCGGTCTGGTACGGATTTTAAGGAAAACCCCCACGCCAAAATTAAACAAAATAAAATGACGTGGGGTCAGCCCCCCAGATTAATACCTAGCCCTTTGAGTTTTGTATGGATCTTGAGGGGAAACCCCATGCCAAAATAATAAAAAAAAACAGCATGGGGCCCCCCCCCCCAGACCATACCAGACCCTTCGGTCTGGTGCGGATTTTAAGGAAGACCCCCACGTCAAAATAAAAAAAATTACGTAGGGGTCCAAAACCCATACCATACCCTTATCTGAGCATGCAGCCTGGCAGGTTACAAAAATATACAAAAAGAAAAACTGCGCTGGAAGAAATAAATAAAATATAGCTGCAATTTAGGTGAGATATATGCAGGTCAGGAGTGCATGTGTGGCCTGGAATGGTGCGGGAGGAGGGGAGGGGGGGCTCGCTTGTCCCTCCCCTTTCCTGACCTGCCGGGTTGCTTGCTCGGGAAAAGGGTCTGGTATGGATTTTGGGGGGACCCCACGCAGTTTGTTTTTTTACATTTTGGCATAGGGTTCCCGTGCAAGATTCATACCAGACTCAGACTCAAAGCCGGATCTCATTCATTGAAGTCGCATGGAAGTCAGAAATGAAGTCGCAGGGCAAAGTCGGATCAGAAGTCGTACTACTTTCGTGTTGGATCAGCCTGATTATTTTTTTGTCCTTGAATACCACTGTACTGACACAAGTCTTACTGTTCTCTTTATTTCTTCAATAAAAAGTTTTGAGAATCAAAAGTCAATGGTTCCTCTTTATGGGTCCTGCCTGCCCCTGGTACCGAACGTCTCTGTAGCAATTGCATTATGTGAATATGGAACTCTGAGTGTTCACACCATAACCCTGCTAGACCAGGCCTGTGTAAGGAAACTTTAGAACTAAGCCTAAACCAAACATTTTGCCCTTGAAATAATAAAGCTTATTCTTCTCTCAGACCTCCGGCATAACATGACTCTTCCATACTGACGGTTCTAGAGAGAACACTAATCTCTTTGTATAGTTAAGTATCGAGTATAAGTATATTATGGTATGTTAATGTACCTGGCTTTACTTTGTGTTAAGAAAAGCCGCTCCTTCCTAATCCTTTATACACACACTACAGAAAACATTTCTATACAATTAGTAAGTTCCCGTTCCCTCGTCGTCTCTATTACCAGCAAAGGTGTAAGCAGGGCTATACAGTGTACACACCAGAATAAAGTCACCCTTTCATACAATTCTCATTATTTTGTCTGAACTCCACCCCAAATAGGGGGAACTCTGGTCTTTTTCAATTTTTAATACATATTAATATGATCAGAATAATGCCAATCCTCATACTCTTGTAAATTCAAGGTCTGTACCAAAAGTAATGCAAAAGTGGGCATACCTTTTATTAAAAGAGAAGTATAGGGTTTGTATTTTTTTTCAGAATTATACTTACCTTGCTGGATGCAGCATCAGTCCGATGCTGCATTTGTCCCCCCTGGCTCTAACTCTAAGACCGAAGTGATCAAACACCACCGATCGCTCAGTTCTTAGGGCTCCGTGAGCAGAGAGCTGTTGATTGTCGGTCACTGGCTCTCTGCTCTGCCCCCTCTCCTCGCTCACTGGAGCGCTGGGCTGTGAAGTGGGTGGGAGCGGCCGGCTCAGCCTCTCAGCGGCTTGCTGAGAGGCTGAGCCGGGTGTCAGTCCAGGCATGTGGGTGGATCCCGACTTCATTGTCACAATCTTGCCAGAGCCTGGACTGGCTCTGTGACATCATCCGACAGTGGGCGGTTTACATTCACAGAGCTCTGTCCTGTCTTCCTTCTACCCCCGATCAGCAGGTCCCAGCCAGCAATCATTGGGTGGAACCTGCTGATCGGCTTGTGCTGTGACATCACAGCACAGCCGGGGTGGCGGGCGCACACGCACTCGCCCCCCTACCTGGAAGAGCTAGATCACATATTAGATACGTGATCCAGCGCAGGAGAACCACTCTGCCGCTGTACTTCTACGTGAGGCGGTCAGCAAGCGGTTGACTTATGCTGGCCATACACTATACGAAAAATCGGCTGAACCCTTTTTCGAAAAACGAACGTTCGGCCGTGAGCGCAAACGATAGTGCCATCATGTAATGACTGATAAATCGTTCAGTGGACATTTGGTTCGTTTTTTTTACATATACCTAGTGCAGACAGTTCGGACGGGAAACACATTAACCTTTCAATTTATAGTTCGTTCGGCAGAAAATTTCCAAACTTGTCCTTCGTTTTTTCAGCTCAAAAACGTCCCAACGATTATTGATTTTGTGTCTATTAACTGTTCGAAAAACGAACGAACTGTCTAAACGACTGAATTACGGCCGATTTTTCATATAGTGTATGGCCAGCATTACATAGTTTCAGGCCGCTGTCTGCTAAAAACAGGTCACAGGAGTGCAGAGCGAATTGCACTCTTGTGATCCACAGGAGAAAAACAGCCAAACAAGATTTGGCTGTACTTCTCCTTTAACCACTTGACCTATGGAAGGTTTTACCCCCTTCATGACCAGCCCATTTTTTGCTATGTGGCACTGCGTTACTTTAAAGTGGTTATAAACGCTGTACAACCACTTTTACCTACACCTGTAGGTGCTGGAAATATCTCCTAAACCTGCATCTGTCTGCCGCAATCCTGATAAAAATCGCAGATCGCCGCCATTACTAGTAAAAAAAAAAAATGCAATGAATCTATCCCCCATTTTGTAGACGCTATAACCAATCAATATACGCTTATTGCGATTTTTTTTACCAAAAATATGTAGAAGAATACATATCGGCCTAAACTGATAAAGAAATTTTTTTTTTGGGCGATATTTATTATAGCAAAAAGTACAAAATATTGTATTTTTTTTTTTGTCGCTATTTTTTGGTTTATAGCGCAAAAAATAAAAACAGCAGAGGTGATCAAATACCACCAAAAGAAATCTCTATTTATGTGAAAAAAAGGATGTCAATTTTGTTTAGGTACAACGTCGCACAACCGCGCAATTGTCAGCTTAAAGCGACGCAGTGCCGTATCGCAAAAAATGGCCTGGTCAGGAAGGGGGCAAATCCTTCCGGGGCTGAAGTGGTTAATAACCTTCAATTACAATATGACTTGTGTCGCAATTGTATAGGCTATATTATTATTTCTCCATTTCCTATTTTTTTCACCCCACGAAAGTGGAGTTACCCTTTGAACCCCGCGGTGCTATGGAACACGACTGCGGCATGCATTTTCTTTGTAAATAATCCTGAGAGGGAAGGACAACGCGGTGTACAAGGGTGAATGTGCTACCTTTATCCAACTGTTTACCGGCATGTCTGTGGAGGAGGCTGGGTGTCTATCATCGGAGTGACAGCTCAACTGAGTGTGACCTCATGGAGATCCATGCCTAGAATCAGTCATCGCAGTCATCATTATTCAGGATTTCTACATCACACACGCAGGGTCGGCCAACATGAATCACACACCGTGCCCAAACACTCAGGATATTGTTCAGAATATGACAGCTCTACCGAAAGCTTACTTAGGGAACTAGCTGAAAATTTGCTTCTTAAAGGGTCAGTCCACAGCAAACTGATGTTGCGGTTTTAAAGCAGGACTATATTCCTTATTAGCCACAAATAGACTTAGATGCCCTTGGAAACCAAGATATTACCTTGTAAAAGTAGTAGTGTCATCATCACTGTGCTGTACATAGCCTGTACAGAGAGCAGAGCTGTGGGAGGGGTCCAGCAGGCCCCACCCACTACAGACTGCCTGCAGAAAAATACAGGAGGGGCGGAGACAAGACCAGTCACTCTGCACAAGATGAGGGAGCAGCAGTGAGCAGTCTTTATTACAGGAAGCTCCGTCTTACACTGGATTACTGCACAGGTCTGGAAGAAATATACAAAGTACACTGAGGCCTCGTACACACGGCCGAGATTCTCGTTGAAAAAAACATGTCGTTTTTTTCGACGAGATTCTTGGACAAGAAACTTGTCCCGGCCGAGTGTACACACGCTCGTTTCAAAGAACCCGCGGTTCTTTGAATGGAGCGTACGCGGTGACGTCATCGACTACGACGAGCATGCGCTCGTCACATTCGATGCCGTCGCCGCCATCTTGGTATACCCTACGTATGCCTAGGAAGCTACCGCGCATGAGTCGAATTCATTTCGAACATGCGCGGGCTTCCGGGAGGACAGGTAAGTGTACACACACTCACTTTTCTCGTCGAGAAACATGCCGAGGAGAATCTCGACGAGAAAATAGAGAGCAGGTTCTCTATTTTCTCGTCGAGGTTTCTTGTCGGTTTTCTCGACGAGAAACCCGATAGCCGCGTACACACGACCGATTTACTCGGCAAGACCTCTCTGCCAGCAAGTTTCTTGCTGGTTCTTGCCGAGAAAATCGGTCGTGTGTACGAGGCCTGAGATTCAAGAAAGAATACACATGACGAATGTATTTAGACAATATTTGCTTATCCTGGTGTTCAGCTTCCTAGTTATATTTCGGAGATTTGCCGTCACTTCCTGTCCCATACCCAAACAGGAAGTGAGAGGAAATCCCTGCAAATTAAAGGAATTCCTTGGGGACCCCAAGGTCACCAGAACTGTCCCCATTGGAAGATTTCCCCTCTATTACTTTTCTGGGGACAACCCAAAATGTGGGCTTTTCTTTTACTTTCAATGATAATGGTTATCAGCACAAATAGAGATGGTGAATCTCCATAACGGGACACAGACAGCAATAAAACCTGATAGATGTTCTAATCTAATCCCTCTCCACTCTGTCCAAATCTTAAAAAAATAAAAAAAAAGTTTTGCCTTTAGTTATACTTTAACTACTTAAGGACCAGGCCTATTTTTCAAACTTGTTGTTTACAAATTAAAGCGGAGCTCCGCCGTAAAAAAAATATTAAAAGCCAGCAGCTACAAATACTGCAGCTGCTGACTTTTAATATTAGGACACTTACCTGTCCTGGAGTCCAGCGACGTCGGCAGCAGAAAGACGAGCAATCGCTCATCTCTCGGCTGCCCCCACTGCCATCATCGGTGAGGGAATCAGGAAGTTAAGCGTTGGCTTCACTTCCCAGTTCCCTACTGCACATGCGCAAGGAGCGCTGCGCGTCTTTCAATGGTCCCTGCTGTGTTCTGGGAGCTGTGTGCTTCCCAGAACACAACGGGAGGGGGGGGGGGGTACCGGGAAGTGATGCACTACCCGCAGTCTACCCGCAGTGTGGATTCCCGGAAGTGGGTGCAAATACCTGCACCCCCCTCCCCCCTAAAAGGTGCCAATTGTGGCACCGGAGGAGGGGAGGAGGAATCCGATGAGTGGAAGCTCCACTTTAGGGTGGAGCTCCGCTTTAAAATCATGTTTTATTTGCTAGAAAATTACCTAGAACCCCCAAACATTATTAAAAAAGAGAATAAAATGGTGATCGTTGCAATACTTTATGTCACACCGTATATGCGCAGCGGTCTTACAATCGCAATTCTGGGGGAAAAAATACACATTTTTTTTTATTAAAAAATAAGACATCAGTTAAGTTAGCCCAATTATTTTCTAATTTGTGAAAGATAACATTAGGCCAAGCAAATTACCGTTTAACATGGGAGTCAATAGAAGGGGTGCCCGGCTTTGAAAAATCGGTGCTCCCTGGCCGTAGGTCCCCCGGACAACAAACTTTGCACACTTGTAGAGGAAGAGTGGGGCTACATGCATGCCAAGTTTGGGGTCCAGGAGACCTAGGGACGGCCGGTACCGGGTCCCCAAAATCTGGGAGATCAGGCGCAAAAAGATGACTCGAGTATAAGCCGAGGGGGGCATTTTCAGCACAAAAAAATGTGCTGAAAAACTTGGCTTATACTCGAGTATATACGTTATATAGAAGTGGGGAAAAAAGTTGCGCTACTGGTGGAACAATAAAGCAGCCAGCATCAACAATATGACATATTGCACAACTCAGATAAAAAACAAAAAATGCGGAGCTAGTGAGAATTAAACACCCCTAATCAAATATAGGAGGTAAAGTGTGCACACAAAAGTGTCCAGCAAAAGCAGGTAAGCTGTGAAATAACACACGGGGAGGGCACCAGTGGGGTGCCAGTTACACATTCATTGATCATTAAATGAAATAAACCATAAGTACTTGGACTTGGTGAACAAGTAATAAGTGATCGAAAATATAATGAAAAAAAAGGAAAAACTGCCACCAATGTCAGAAGTCCCACATATGAAATGATAAATATAAGGGTCATAAAGTGGTCAAATGATGAGTTCTCTTGAGTGAAGTGTCTGAATCTCTACTAGACAGTTACAATAAGCGTACTGCACGGAATGCATAACCCATGGAACTTTCACTGATGTAAATCCAACATCTAGGGAGGGGGCAAGAAATGAATACTCTTACCATGAGTAGTGGACACACACGCCAGCGACGGTGTGTCAATCAGGCATAAACGAAATTTCCTGGGCTCAACCTCCAAAGGATGATCTTGTGAAGGGAACGCTGGATATCTCTGGGAACACTGTCTCGGTCAGACACCACCAATTGCAGGTGTAAAGTGCAGGCTATGACAAACTTGATCTCAGCAGGCCAGGATATGTGATGTTCAAACTTCAGATAAAAATTGTGGAAAGAAACAAAAAAAAGCCTCCACATAGTGCAGATGAATCCGGGGTGAAATGGTATAAAAACATTTATTGACATAAAATCAAGTAAAAAAAATGGGTACAAGCAGCTTGTAAGATGCATGTGGAAGGTGATCACAGAAATTGCAAACAGAGCGTGGTGTAAAAAGCTTGGCAGGCTATGTACCCGACATGTTTCGTGCTAAAGCACTTCAACTTTATGCCAAGCTTTTTACACCACGCTCTGTTTGCAATTTTTGTGATCACTTTCCACATGCATCTTACAAGCTGCTTGTACCCATTTTTTTTACCTGATTTTATGTCAATAAATGTTTTTATACCATTTCACCCCGGATTCATCTGCACTATGTGGAGGCTTTTTTTGTTTCTTTCCACGATTTTTATCTGAAGTTTGGACACCGTTTTTATATTCGGGCGCTACTCACGTATGCGTTCACTTCTGCACGCGAGTTCGGCAGGACGGGACGCGTTTACATTTTTTTTATTATTTATTTTACCTTTTATTTTTACACTGTTAATCAAAACAATAAATCGGCCAACTAATCGATTATGAAAATAATTGTTAGTTGCAGCCCTAGCGTTAGCCACATTGGACCTGTCGATTAACCACTTCAGCCCCAAAAGAATTTACCCCCTTCCTGACCAGAGCACTTTTTGCGATTCGGCACTGCGTCGCTTTAACTGACAATCGCGCCGTCGTGCGACGTTGCACCCAAACAAAATTGGCGTCCTTTTTTTCCCACAAATAGAGCTTTCTTTTGGTGCTATTTGATCACCTCTGCGGTTTTTATTTTTTGCACTATAAACAGAAAAAAGGAGCGACAATTCTGAAAAAAAACACACTATCTTTTACTTTTTGCTATAATAAATATCTCACATTTTTTTTCAAAATGTATTCTTCTACATATTTTTCTTAAAAAAAAAAAAAAAAAAAAAAAAAAATCGCAATAAGCGTATATTGTATGATTTGCGCAAAAGTTATATCGTCTACAAAATAGGGCATAGTTTTATGGCATTTTTATTATTATTTTTTTTTACTAGTAATGGTGGCGATCTGCGATTTTTATTGGGACTGCGACATTATGGTGGACACATCAGACACTATTTTGCGACCATTGTCATTTATACAGCGATCAGGGCTATAAAAATGCACTGATTACTGTGTAAATTACACTGACAGTGAAAGGGTGATTCTAACTGTGAGGGGGTGGGCTACCAGTGACATGACAGAGATCACTGCTCCAGATCACAGGGAGCAGTAGATTACAGTCCTGTCACTAGACAGAACAGGGAAATGCCTGGCATCTCCCCGTTCTGCCTCTCCGTGAGACGATTGCGGGCACCCGGCGGACATAGAGTCCGCGGGACCCGTGGGCACGCTCACGGAGCATGCGGCAGTGGCGCGCACCCGCACGGCGGCAAATTCAAAGCAACGTACAGGTACGTTGCTTTGCGCAGCTGTGCCATTCTGGCAACATATATGTACATGCGGCGGTTGGCAAGTGGTTAAGTGCTGTAGATATGGCCATCATGACTTTGATTTCACCGATAGGCTTGTTAACCTAATCTGTATGTGAGTATAATATTTACTTTTATGAATTAATAAATGGTATCTAAAGTTAATGCGCTAGGCTGGTGCGCTCTCTTTTTGTTGTTTTTGTACAATGCATGACCTCTGTCTGTAGTCTGAGAACTGACACTTCCTGGGAAGAAACTATATATCCCACAATCCCTGGGTCTCGCAGTCTAGTGCTGGTGCAAGTGAGAGCTAAATAGTAACTAGATCTGACACATACACAAGCAGGCAGAGCAATTAACCGAGAACTCACCCTACTGAAAGAGATGTGTTTTTATCACATAAGCACTCCCAAATTTGTGATGCAACACAGAGGAAATGAGAAGGCAATTGGCTGGACACTGTGTGACCCGGAACAAGAAGTTGTCTGTCCTTTTTTGGTGAATAGGAACAAGCTAGGTGAATGAATACATGGACATAGAGGAATCGATCGGCCATGACACTACAAACTGCAGCCACAACATGCGACCCCATCATTACAAGGTGCGGCAAATAAACAGCACAGGAAATATAACCACACGAATACCTAGTTATAGCAACAAAAACATTTGAAAGTGTACAATGCCTTTAAAAAATAGGTAATTATTTAATCAATCTGGAATAAAAAAAAAAAAAGAGAGAACGTGTTTCTACTTACAGCGACCAGCGCCGAGTTTCTTTGCCCCAAATTATTAGACGTTTGGTGGTGCCGATCTCCGTTGATATCACCGCTATCATCAGCGAGCAGTTGCTGTTGTTGCTGGTGTTGGCGGTAGTCTGGTGGAGCAGCACAGGTGCTCTTGTTGTGCTTACTGTTCTTCCTGGTACCTTGGCCATGTTGCACCAAGGTCAGCAGTTGCAGCGTATTCTCCCTCTCTCTGTCCGAGCTCTCCGCCCTGCTGCGGTCATAGCGCCCCTCGCAGTTGAGGTGATGCTGGCGACACACGGCGATTCGCGCCCGTAAACGCTCCACTATGGCACTGTGCAGGCGAGGTGCAGCTGATCCACCGCCGAGCAGGCCGACGCCAGAAACACCAATGCCAAGGCCTCCAGCCGGGGCTTGTGGGGGAGCCGTTTCCCCCATATTTCCCACACGGTATGGAGGCACTTTTCCCGTTAGTTGATGATGAATTATATAACCTAGTGCCACATTAATGGAGGCTTAAAGATGATCCAGGAAACGTCAAACAAAACTGATCTATGCCGCAGAGGATCCTGTCCTGGAAGAAAAAGAATGTTAGTGTCTTGTGTTCATCAAGCATTTCATACACAGCACAGAGGGAAGGAACCTGCAGCTGGAGCACTACAAGCCCCAGAACGTACTAGTGAAGGAATGGGCAGATTAGAGTATCCCTGGCATGATAAAAATATCCCATGAAAATATCTGTTATTTGGGGGTTATGCTGACCCCTTAGAGCAGCATTTCTCAACCAGAAGTCCTCCAGAGGTTGCCAAGGGTTCCTCAACTAATCACTAATTTAACCGATGTAAAGGACACTGAGCATACATGTAAAGAGAAAGGGAGGGCTCTCCACTGACCACCAATGTAGAAGATATGTCTTCTCCAACTGTCTACCAATGAGAGAAGTCCTTTTAATGTAAGAAGTCCTTTTCTATTGATGTCCAATGCAAGGTGGACCCTTCTCCAATGACCATTGATGTAGGAGGCATGCCTCCACTGACCCCCAATGTGCAAGGGCAATTCTCCACTGACCACCAATGTAAGGGGGTACTTTTATACTGATCACCAACGTGAGGGACGCGTCTCTACTAACCACCACCAAAGGACACCTTTCCACTGACCACCAACATAAGGGGCACCTCTTCACTGACCACCAACATAAGGGGCACCTCTTCACTGACCACCAACATAAGGGGCACCTCGACAATGACCACCAACATAAGGGGCACCTCGACACTGACCGCCAACATAAGGGGCACCTCGACACTGACCGCCAACATAAGGGGCACCTCGACACTGACCGACAACATATGGGGCACCTCGACACTGACCACCAACATAAGGGGCACCTAGACACTGACCACCAACATAAGGGGCACCTCTTCACTGACCACCAACATAAGGGACACCTCTTCACTGACCACCAACATAAGGGACACCTCTTCACTGACCTCCAACATAAGGGACACCTCTTCACTGACCTCCAACATAAGGGACACCTCTTCACTGACCTCCAACATAAGGGACACCTCTTCACTGACCTCCAACATAAGGGACACCTCTTCACTGACCTCCAACATAAGGGGCACCTCTTCACTGACCACCAACATAAGGGGCACCTCTTCACTGACCACCAACATAAGGGGCACCTCTTCACTAACCACCAACATAAGGGGCACCTCTTCACTAACCACCAACATAAGGGGCACCTCTTCACTGACCACCAACATAAGCGACACCTCTTCACTGACCACCAACATAAGGGGCACCTCGACACTGACCAACATAAGGGACACCTCTTCACTGACCTCCAACATAAGGGGCACCTCGACACTGACCAACATAAGGGGCACCTCTTCACTGACCACCAACATAAGGGGCACCTCTTCACTAACCACCAACATAAGGGGCACCTCGACACTAACCACCAACATAAGGGGCACCTCTTCACTGACCACCAACATAAGGGGCACCTCTTCACTTACCACCAACATAAGGGGCACCTCGACACTGACCAACATAAGGGACACCTCGACACTGACCAACATAAGGGACACCTCTTCACTGACCAACATAAGGGACACCTCTTCACTGACCTCCAACATAAGGGACACCTCGACACTGACCAACATAAGGGACACCTCTTCACTGACCTCCAACATAAGGGACACCTCTTCACTGACCTCCAACATAAGGGACACCTCTTCACTGACCTCCAACATAAGGGACACCTCTTCACTGACCTCCAACATAAGGGGCACCTCTCTACTGATGTCCAATGCAAGGTGAACCCTTCTCCAATGACCATTAATGTAGGAGGCATGCCTCCACTGACCACCAATGTGCAAGGGCAATTCTAAACTTACCACCAACGTAAGGGGGAATTTCTCCACTGACCACTAACGTCAGCAGGAATTTCTACACTGACTACAAGTGTAAGGAGACATAACAGTTTTTACTCTGTTCTTTTTTTCTGGTTAGTATTACAGGTTTTTACTTTAAATATCATTATTGCATAGAGCACCAATGTTATAATTATGCCACGTACACACGATCATTTTTCCCGTCGGGAAAAATATTTTTATTTTTTTTTTACAAGAAAAACGACCGTGTGTGGGCTTTTTGTCATTTTTCCAGATGGGAAAAACGGCATTAATCATGACAAGAAAAATTAGAACATAATTTTTCTCGTCGTGATTCCCGTTGTTTTTTTCCGCGGCAGTTTTCCCATAGGGAAACACTGCCACGGAGCCTACACACGGTCGTTTTTCTCGACCAAGAAAAAAAATGTCGGGAAAAACGGCCGTGTGTAGGGGAACAAGCCGTTCCCTCGTTTTTCCCGTCGATTTTCTCGACTGTGTTTTCACCGTCGAGAAAATCGATCGTGTGTACGCGGCATTAGATCTACAACTTACTGATGATGCTAATGTACTGTGAGCTGAAGAGATTATATATATATATATATATATATATATATATACACACACACACACACACATATACACACATATATATATATATATATATATATATATATATAGATATATAGATATATAGATATATATATAATTAGCAGGGGCTCCCAGACACCTTAAAACATTTTTCAAGGGTTTCTTTGAGGTAAATAGGTTGACAAGTGCTGCCCTATAGGGTTCAATGCTTTTCTTACTGACCCAGTGCTATTTACATTCTATATGCTGCTTGAGGGTGCTCGTAATCAAATGAAGCTTTTCTCAACCTTTTTATCCTAGACAAGAGGAAACTTTGAAATAATCTTCAGGTCTTGTGGAACCCTTGCCAAAACCAAGTAATCGGGAGTCAGTGGGAAAAATACTCCTTTCATTGGTGGTCCATTAGAAGAATGCCCTCCTTTACAGTGGCGATCAGAACGTCACCCTCACAGATAGCTAAAAAGATCCTCGGTGTCATGCCTCTGACTCTCCCAAGTGCCATTTGCTCTGAGCCCTAGGCAGGCACCATTAGGGTCAATCAATCAGCCACAGCTCAAGGAACCCTAGCAACACCTTGGGGAACCCTGGTTGGAGATAGCAGATGATACCATCTAGTGGTCAAATGCAGCATTTTCCATTTTAAATCCATGAAAAACATTCAAACATTCCAAAGAAAAATGGTGCGCTATACCTTTATGAGTGAGCAACACTTGTGAAGAATTTATGTGTGACAGGTATAAAGGTGAATAAAATATATTAATAAGCATAAAATACACAAAGGAGTCCATAACAAAATGTATTTTATGGTTATTAATATATTTTATGCACGTTTATACTTGTTGCGCTTTATTTTTTTACATGTGTTATTTACTCTTAAAGGGATAGTGCACCATTTTATGTATTTTATTATTATTATTATTAACCACTTGCCCTCTAGAAGATTTACCCAGCTTCCTGACCAAGCT
This sequence comes from Rana muscosa, assembly GCA_029206835.1. Taxonomy (NCBI): domain Eukaryota; kingdom Metazoa; phylum Chordata; class Amphibia; order Anura; family Ranidae; genus Rana; species Rana muscosa. The sequence goes on along the minus strand of CM055117.1, from coordinate 1,026,278,891 downwards.
ATTTTTTGTGATACGGCACTGCGTTACTTTAACTGATAATTGCACGGTTGTGCAACACTCTACCCAAATAAAATGTATGTCCTTTTTTTCCCACAAATAGATCTTTCTTTTGGTGGTATTTGATCACTGCTGTGTTTTGAATTTTTTGCGCTATAAAACAAAAAAAGACTGTCAATTTTGAAAAAAAAAAACATTCTTTTTTACTTTCTGTTATAAAACGTATACAATAAGGCCCCATGCACACGAGACACCGGTGCAAACTCTGCTGAATGCATGTTTTTAAAGGCTGAAACCGGCGTTTAGAAATGCCAGTTTTGCCGCGATTTGCATCTATAAGCTATTAGTTAAGAAACATCATCAGACCCTCCCTAAGCTCAAAAAACAGTATTATTTAACCATTTCAGCCATTTTGTGAGACCAAAGTGAGTAGCAGCAGCTGAGAGAGCAGCAGTGTACTTGTATTTAGCGTGTCACATCACCAGCCACAAGTTGCGAATTGTCCTCTTGCCACGTCACCTGGCCATGTCACCTGCCACAAGTTGTGGATTGTCCACAATGCAATGCAAGCAATTACAGTTTTTTATATATATTTTTTTATGGTTTTTCATCATTTGCCATAATTTTTGAGATTTCTAATGTAAAAAAATAGATCACCTTTAAAAACGCTTATAAACGAAATCTGCGTCTGAACCCATTTTTTTTTATTTAAAAAAAAAACTAGGTTAAACGCAACTTCATATATACGACAATAAACGAGACAATGTACATGGTCACATAGGATAACATTGAATGTGTTCAGGGGCAATTGAAAAAAGTGTCCAACTGCCTCTGAACGCAAGTTTAACAGCGTCCCCTGTATATGGAGCCTAAAAAAAAAAAAGAATGTAAAAAAAAATCGAATTTCTTCATTCATTGAGGGCAATATGTATTCTGCTAAATAAATTGATTGATTTGCGTAAAAGTTATAGCGTCTACAAACTATGGGATAGTTTTTATTTATTTGTTTTCTACTAATAATGCCAGCGATCAGCGATATTGTGGTAGACAATCGAACACTAAGGCTACTTTCACACTGAGGCGCTGGATGCGCTGGCGGTATAGCGGCGCTATTTTTAGCGCCGCTATATCGTATTTTTTGCCGCGATTTGCGGGCGCTAGCAGGGGGATTTTAACCCCCGCTAGCGGCCGAAAATGGGTTAAAATCGCCCGCAATAACGCCTCTTTGCAGCGTTTTGGAGGCGCTACCCCATTGATTTCAATGGGCAGGGGCGCTATAGGAGCGGTATTTTTACTGCTCCTATCGAGCCTCAAAGATGCGGCTTGCAGGAGTTTTTTGGCCCTCCTGCAAGCGCTATTTTTAGCGCAATAGCTCCTGCAAAGCGCCTCAGTGTGAAAGGGGCCTAACTGACACTTTTTTGGAAACCAAATTTCCCTTCTCTACACAATGGCAATTGACTACAGATGGAGGTCATCAAATCCTCACTCCCGGCTTCTATAAATAGTTACCTTTCTATCAGTGAGCCCTCCTTCACACTGAACACGACTTTGAAATCGTTGCAAGTTCATCTAAACTCAGTCCGACATCGGGGGCAACTTGAAAGACGTCAGTGCGGGTTCATGCACAGAAGTCTATTGAAATCGCCCCCGAATTTACCGAAAGTTGTGCAGGAACTACTTTTGGAAATCAGTGCGGTGCTCGCAAAGTCGGCGTTGTACCGCTTCGGACGCTCCAATTGCTAGGGTTCTGTCGAGAAGTGCCCCCTAGAGAAAAATGCCCAGCCGGAATTGCGCATGTTCCGAACGAACAGCCGACATTGTGCCACACGCTCCCGATGCTCGTACAAGTCTGCAAGGGGCGGATTTGTTCTTGATGGGCGCATGCGAGGGGTGGATATCTACATGAAGGGGGCGTAATTGCTTGTGTTAGCTTTGTTTGGGAATTCTGCCCCCATCTTAGCAGCACTGGCTATCATTAAAAAATACGCCCCCTTCTTATAGACATCCATCCCTCACTCGCGCCCATCATGAACAAATCCGCCCCTTGCAGACTTGTACGAGCATCGGGAGCGTGTGGCACAATGTCGGCTGTTCGTTCGGCGCATGCGCAGTTCGGGCTGGGCATTTTTCGATAGGGGGCACTTCTCGACAGAACACCCGGCAATAGGAGCGTCCCAATCGGTGCGATGCCAACTTTGCGGGCACTGCACTGATTTCCAAAAGTAGTTCCTGTACAACTTTCGGTGACTTCGGGGGCGATTTCAATAGACATCTGTGCATGAACGCGCACTGACGTCTTTCAAGTCGCCCCCGATGTCGGACTGAGTTTAGATGAACTTGCAACGATTTCAAAGCCGTGTTCAGTGTGAAGGAGGGCTCACTGATAGAAAGGTAACTATTTATAGAAGCCGGGAGTGAGGATCTGATGACCTCCATCTGTAGTCAATTGCCATTGTGTAGAGAAGGGAAGTTTGAATTTTTACTTGCTAGTTATAACAGATTATGTATGGCACAGATTAAAAAGAAAAGGTCATTCTTTAAAAAGAAATTCTATTTTCCTGCAGTCATTACTGCAATGTTTACCAAAAATCCATTCATGGCGTCTCTCAAGTTTTTCCACCATCCATTTCACCATCCAGGGAAAACCCACCCGGCGTTCCCAGCTACAGATGCTGCTCGGTCCTCGGCTCTGTGATATTTACTAACAACATATATGAGGTTGAGGAGAGGCCCGGTTCACACTGATGCGAGTTCATAACGAATTTGATGCGTCATTCTAAATTCGCATGTCATCCATAAAGTCATTGTTTTCAATGACGGTCGTTCACATACATGGGTTGCGATTCCTCTACGAATGCGATGCAAGGAAAAAAAAGGGTCTTGTGCGAGTTTACAGCGATGCGTTGCAAATTTAGTCTCCATAGACATCAATGTAAATCGTTCTGGAATTGGTTCAGATATGTGCGAATTCCACCACACTACTCTCCACAAAAACCAGGAAGTACACAGGAAGATAAGGCTCGGTTCACACTGCTGCACTGTGAATTTGTTCCGTTTTTTTGTCCTGTGTGAGGTGCGAATTTACCGCGAATTTCAGGAGTTGGACATAACTGCGATTGATGTTCTAGCTAGGGTGACCACATTTCCAAACTACCATTCAGGGACATCATCCCTTCCCAAAAATCAGCTTGTGCTGTAACAAATCACAGTACAGTGATTGGAGAAATCATAAATCCTGCCTTTTGTGTCCAATCACAAGCAGGGGGCGGTGATTGTGCTCCTCCAGGCATTCCCGGCCAGGACAAGTACGGTCAGTGAGTAAAGCGGTGATGTGGCGGCCTTTTTGGGGGGCATCAGATTGGCCCGGGGGTGGCTGTGTCAGTTTCATTCCGGGACACTGTATTGTCCTGGAATGAATGTGCCCGGGACAGACCTGCAAAATGCGGGACTGTCCCGGGCAATCCGGGACACGTGGTCACCCTAGTTCCAACCAATGAAATCATAATGTAAAAATAAATAAAAAAGTGTTAACTTCCTGTGTACTTCCTGGTTTTTGTGGAGAGTAGTGTGGTGGAATACGCACATATGTGAACCATCAATGCGATTCCAGAACAATTTATATTGATGTCTATGGAGACTAAATTCGCAACGCTGTAAACTCGCACAAGACCCTTTTTTTATCGCATCGCATTCGTAGAGGAATCGCAACGCATGTATGTGAACGACCGTCATTGAAAACAATGACTTTATGAATGACATGCAAATTTAGAATGTTTTTGACGCATCACATTCGTTGTGAACTCGCATCAGTGTGAACCGAGCCCAACACCTTTTTTTTTTTTACATTACGATTCCATTGGCTAGATGGGTCTCCAAACATTCAAAACAAAGGGCCCCTTTATTGTCCTTCAGACTCTTGGAGGGCCGGATTTTGGCCAGCGGAAGTGGAAGATTTCCTGGCATCTGTGGAAATAAACATCTGGTATTAAAGGGGTTGTAAAGGTTTGTTTTTTATTTTCTAAATAGGTTCCTTTAGGCTAGTGCATTGTTAGTTCACTTACCTTTTCCTTAGATTTCCCTTCTAAATGTTTTTTTTCTTTGTCTGAATTTCTCACTTCCTGTTTCTCCTCAGTAAACTTCACACCATCATCCAAGCGGTGGTTAGTCAGCCTGAACAGCTTACTGAACAGCTTACTGAGGAGGAACAGGAAGTGAGAAATTCACACAAAGAAAACAAAGAAAAAAAACATTTAGAAGGGAAATCTAAGGAAAAGGTAAGTGAACCAACAATGCACTAGCTTAAAGAAACCTATTTAGAAAATAAAAAACGAACCTTTACAACCCCTTTAAGGGGAGGAATAGTGCCCCATTGTTGGTATCATAGGGAGGAATAGTGCCCCATCATTGGTATCATAGGGAGGAATAGTGCCCCATCATTGGTATCATAGGGAGGAATAGTGCCCCATCATTGGTATCATAGGGAGGAATAGTGCCCCATTGTTGGTATCATAGGGAGGAATAGTGCCCCATTAGTGGTGTCAGTGGGAGAAATAGTGCTCCATTGTTGGTGTCAGATGGCAGAATAGTGTCTCGTATCAGTGGGAGGGATAGTGCCCCAAGGGCCGGATAAAGGCAGGCAAAGGGCTGCATCCGGCCCTTGGGCCGCAGTTTGGAGATCACTGGGCTAGAACATCAATCGCAGCTATATCCAACTCCTAAAATTCGTGGTAAAATCAACGGAAATTCATGGTAAATTCGCACCTCACACAGGACAAAAAAACGGAACAAATTCACAGCGCAGCAGTGTGAACCAAGCCAGAAGTCTGACAATAGAAAGCTGAGCAAAATATTTATCTGTAAAAACAACAGACAGTTCCCCAGAAAAGCCCTCCGTGTGTATACAGCACCCTACAGTATTCTGGGGAAGAGCTAAATGTACAACGTTGGGACTATTGGTCAAACCTCCATCCAAAACATTTCTAACTTAAAAAGGTGACTTCCAGGCAGATATACAGAGCATCCCAAAAGTATTCACAACGCTTCACTTTTTCCACATTTTGTTATAGCCTTAAGCCTCGTACACACGATCGGATTTTCCGCAGACAAAATGTAGGACTTTTGTCCGAAGGGCGTTGGCCATAAACTTGTCTTGCATACAGACGGCAAAGAATTGTCGGTCAAAAACACAAAACGACGTGGTTTTTCAGCTCTTTAGCGCCACCCTTTGGGCAACTTCTGCTAATGTTGTGTTATGGTGAGCATGCGTGTTTGTACTTTGGAGTTTTGTCCGATGGACTTGTGTCCACACGATCGGAAAATCCGACAACACACAATTGCTGGGGGACAATTTTAAAGCATGCTATCCCACATTTGTTGGTGGAAAATCCGACAACAATTGTCCGATGGAGCATACAAACGGTCGGATTTTCCAACAACAGCTTGTCATCACACAATTCCCGTTGGATAATCCGATCGTGTGTACGAGGCTTTATTCCAAAATGGATTAAATTCATTACTTTCCTCAAAATTCTACAAACAATACCCCAGAATGACAACGTTAAATAAGTTTGTTTGAAATCTTTGCAAATGTATTAAAAATAAACAAAATAAATCCCATGTACATAAGTATTCACAGCCTTTGCCATGACACTCAAATTTGATCTCAGGTGCATCCTGTTTCCACTGATCATCCTGGAGATGTTTCTACAACTTGATTGGCATCCACCTGTGGTAAATTCAGTTGATAGGACATGATTTGGAAAGGCACACACCTGTCTCTATAAAGGTCCCACAGTTACAGTGCATGTCAGAACACAAACCAAGCCATGACGCCCAAGGAATTGTCTGTAGACTTCTGAGACAGGATTGTATAGAGGCACAGATCTGGGGAAGGGTACAGAAACATTTCTGCAACATTCAAGGTCCCAATGAGCACAGTGGCCTCCATCATCCCTAAATGGAAGAAGTTTGGAGCCACCAGGACTCTTCCTAGAGCGGGCCACCTGGCCAAACTGAGCGATTGGGGAGAAGGGCCTTAATCAGGGAGGTGACCACGAACACGATGGTCACTGTGACAGCGCTCCAACGTTTCTCTGTGGAGAGAGGAGAACCTTCCAGAAGAACAACCATCTCTGCAGCACTCCACCAATCGGGCCTGTATGGTAGAATGGCCAGATGAAAGCCACTCCTCAATAAAGGCACATGACCGCCTGGAGTTTGCCAAAAGGCACCTGAAGGACTCTCAGATCATGAGACACAAAATTCTCTGGTCTGATGAAGCAAAGATTGAACTCTTTGGCCTGATTGGCAAGCGTCATGTCTGGAGAAAACCAGGCACCGCTCATCACCTGGCCAATACCATCCTTACAGTGAAGCATGGTGGTGGTAGCATCATGCTGTGGGATGTTTTTTAGCCGCAGGAACTGGGAGACTAGTCAGGATCGAGGGAAACATGAATGCAGAAATGTACAGAGACATCCCTGATAAAAACCTGCTCCAGAGCTCTGGACCTCAGACTGGGGCAGATGTTCATCTTCCAACAGGACAGCGACCCAAATCACACAGCCAAGATAACAAAGGAGTGGCTACGGGACAACTCTGTAAATGTCCTTGAGCGGCCCCAGCCAGAGCCCAGACTTGAACTCAACTAACCATCTCTGGGAGAGATCTGAAAATGGCCGTGCACCCACCTGATGGAGCTTAAAACCCTGTACACACAATCGGATTTCCTATGGATTCTAATCGGATGGATTTTTCCATCGGAAATCAGATGAAGCTGACTTCCATCAGTCTTGCCTACACACCATCAGTCAAAAAAACGATCGTCCCAAACGTCGTGACATAAAATACTCAGACAAGCCGAGAAAAATGAAGTTCAATGCTTCTGAGCATGCGTCGACTTGATTCTGAGCATGCGTGGGTTTTTTCTCCGATAGAAAATTCCGATCGTCTGTGTGGAACTCTATCGTTTTTTTTTCTATCGGATAAATTGAAAACATGTTCTTTTTTTTCTCACCGATGGAAAAAAGACCGATAGGGCCCATACACGATCGGTTTGTCCGATGAGAAAAGTCCATCGGACTGTTTTCATCGGTAAAACCGATCGTGTGTACACGGCATAAGAAATCCTGCAAAGAAGAATGGGAGAAACTGCCCAAAAATAGGTGTGCCAAGCTCGTAGCATCGTACTCAAAAAGACTTGAGGCTGTAATTGGTGCCAAAGGAGCTTCAACAAAGTACAGTAATACCTTGGACAATGAGCATAATTTGTTCCAGAAGAATGCTTGTAATCCAAAGCACTTGTATATCAAAGCGAGTTTCCCCATAGGAAATAATAGAATCTCAGATAATCCGTTCCACAGCCACTGCTTGTCCATGCAGTACCGCATGTGGCCAGAGGTGCGGGGGCACCAGAGAAGCTTGGAAACGCTCAGATAGTTTCCAGTGTCTCCGAGCATTTCCGAGCGTTTTTGATTGATGGTAACCAAACAAAAACAAAAGAACAATTGTATCTAAAAGTTACATCTTTCATTTTGAAATATTTAAAATCTTGTATAACTAAAATGATTTAAAAAAAAAAAAAAATGGTGAGATTTGTATACATGCTGGGTGGTACTCCCAAAGGTTTTTTTTATTTTTAAATCATTTTAACTATACAAGACTTAAAATTTTTCAAAATTAACCACTTGCCGACCACCTCACGTAGAAGCCTGCACCGGATCATGTACTTAGTACGGGATATGGGGCACTTCCATGTAAAGGGTGGGGGGCACACGTGATTAGACACAGCACAAGACGATCAGCAGGTGCCAGCCAATGGATTTCTGCTGGCACCCGCTGATCGGAGAGACACACAACAGAGCTTTGCCTATGTAAACAATGCAGAGCTCCGTCCTGTCAGCAGGGATGTGCTGGATTTTGTTTCCCTGCAAAGCACACCCCTTAGTAAAAGCAGCACACGCAGTACACATAAACACTGGTTAGTCACATATTTAACCCTTTGGTCTCCCCTGATGTTAACCCCTTTCCAGCCAGTGTCATTAGTACAGTGACAGTGCATATTTTTAGCACTGATCACTGTATTAGTTTCACTGGTTTGCACAAAGTGTCAGTTAGTGTCAGATTGTCCGCCCTAGTATTGCAATCCCGCTATAAGCCGCTGATCGCCGCCGGTACTAGTATAAAAAAAAAAAATAGTATCTATCCCCTATTTTGTAGACGCTAGAACATTTGCACAAACCAATTTATATACGCTTATTGGGATTTTTTTTTTATCAAAATTTTTTAGCAAAATACATATCGGCCTAAATTTATGAAGAAATTAGATTTTTACTTATTGGATGTGTTTTATAGCAGGAAGTAAAAAAATATATATTATTTTTTTTTCAAAACTGTCTGCCTTTTTTTGTTTATAGCACAAAATATATATATAAAAAAAAAAAAAACGCAGAGGTGATCAAATACCACCAAAAGAAAGCTCTATTTGTGGGGTAAAAAATATATTAGTTTTATTTGGGTAGAGTGTCGCACGGCCGTGCAATTGTCAGGTAAAGTACTGCAGTGCCGTATCACAAAAAATGGCCTGGTCATGAAAGGGGGGTAAATCTTCCAGAGCTGAAGTGGTTAATGACGAATAAAGACGAATGATTATTGATCATGTTTTTGCCATAATTCGTCATTCGTTTTCTTGATCTATTGGGTTTTAAGTTGTAGACAGAACAGCACGTTCTTCGCGTTATTTTTATTTTATTTTGCGCTTTGTCTTCTTACGGGTTGCTGCGCAATTTTATTTTTATACTCCCCCTAAGGGCCGGCGCATGCCATCAATCGCACAGGAACGTGCTGTGCATTCCTGTGCGATTCACATGCGACCCGGGGGGTGCAGTGCCATTTCCGCCCAATGAGCTGAAATCGTGTCGGACCGCACCAAATGCATGTACTACTTTAGAAAACGCAGAGCAACCGGATTGCACGGTACTTCTGTACCATGCGATTCGGCGCAGGCAAACACCTGCATTTGGGGTGTCATTAGCATTGCACTTGCACCCGCTGCAGATCGCAAGCGCAGTGCGATGTACTGGACTGCATCTGGTGTCATTCAGCCCTTAGGGACAGTTCACACCGGGAACGCAGTGCGGGAAACCCTCATTCCGTGTGCGATTCCCGCGCTGCGTTCTGGTGTGAACTGTCCCTAAGGGCTGAGGTCACACCAGATGCAGTCCAGTGCGTTTTTAGGCTGGGTTCACACTGGTGCAATGCCAGACATCGCATGTGATTCGCAGCGCATTGCTGTGCAGATCACACGCGATGCGAACTCAGCTATATGGCTGAATTTGCATCGAATTCGCACCAAACTCGTACGGGACGCTTTTTTCCCTGCACTGGAATCGGATCGCATGAGTGTTCATACCTATGCAGTGCGATTCCTGTGAAAATTGACAGTTCGCACTGCGATCCGTTCTGGGGGTGTCATTGACTTTGTATTGACACCCGCAGCGGTTGGCAGAGGGCCTGCGAGTCGGGAGTGATGTGGGAACCTGCACTGGAATCGCAGGGTTCCCCGCATCGCACCAGTATGAACTGAGCCTTATTCTGCATCAAAAATGCATGCACAGTGTTTACCATGGACGCCAATGGCCCTAGGTCACACCCGTGCAGTCAAACAAAATTAGAAAATATTTTTTTCTGTATCGAACGCATCTAGAAGGTGGCAAAACACATCAAAATCGCACCGCAACGCACATATCATGAGGTGAGATGAAGAAAAATAAATAGAAAAGGAGGAGAAAAAACATACCAAAGCAAATCAAAAAACGCATCGGAACGCACGTGTTCTGAATTGAGATAAAGAAAAACAAAAAAAGGGGGGAAAACGCACTGGAACGCGTAAGCTGAAACACACCGGAACGCAGAAATTGTGGTGTGAATCGGCCCTAATAATTTTATTATCCGATCAATACCGATGGGATACCCAGAACTTCCCTTCCGATCGATTTTAGATCAGATTCCATCCCCTCCCCCCCCCCCAGAAAGGAATTATTGATCGGCAGCGCTGAGATGATTGGGTCGCCGATTGTATTGATTGATCGATCGGATTATGAAGTTGTGTGGTGGAAACAGAGATACGATTGGATGACTCATGAGTGCCTCCCCCAACTATTGAGGAAATCCCACTTCCCGGCATGTGTCCAATCGATCGATTGGGAAAAGAAATGGAAGAATGTACGGCGGTCATGATTGGCTGCTGTGCGTTCCAAGGAAGCGTGTCCACTGATTGGAGGACCTCCAAAACTCACTCCCTATTCCATACGTAGAAGTTGTCATTACACCTTGATAGCAGTCACCTGTACCCCTCCTCCATGGTGGGACTTGTAGTCCCCCCTCTCCTCCTCCATGCTGGGACTTGTAGTCCCCCCTCTCCTCCTCCATGGTGGGACTTGTAGTCCCCCCTCTCCTCCTCCATGGTGGGACTTGTAGTCCCCCCTCTCCTCCTCCATGCTGGGACTTGTAGTCCCCCTCCTCCTCCATGCTGGGACTTGTAGTCCCCCCTCTCCTCCTCCATGGTGGGAGTTGTAGTCCCCTCTCCTCCATGCTGGGAGTTGTAGTCCTCCTCCTCCATGCTGGGACTTGTAGTCCCCCTCCTCCTCCATGCTGGGACTTGTAGTCCCCTCTCCTCCATGCTCGGAGTTGTAGTCCCCCCTCCTCCTCCTCCATGCTGGGACTTGTAGTCCCCCCTCCTCCATGCTGGGAGTTGTAGTCCTCCTCCATGCTGGGAGTTGTCCCCTCTCCTCCTCCATGCTGGGGGTTGTAGTCCCCCCTCCTCTATGCTGGGGGTTGTAGTCCCCCCTCCATGCTGGGAGTTGTAGTCCCCCCCTCCTCCATGCTGGGAGTTGTAGTCCCTCCTCCTCCTCCATGCTGGGAGTTGTAGTCCCTCCTCCATGCTGGGAGTTGTAGTCCCTCCTCCTCCATGCTGGGAGTTGTAGTCCCTCCTCCTCCTCCATGCTGGGAGTTGTAGTCCCCCCTCTCCTCCATGCTGGGAGTTGTAGTCCCCCTCCATGCTGGGACTTGTAGTCCCCTAGCCCCCTGTAGAAGTAATGATGTAGGTCGGATATGGGGTGTCACCTACCTAGTGGGAGCGATCGGAGCTCCTAGGAGAGCGGTGTAGTGCTCCCTCCAGCACGGCTGAAGCCCGATCTCCGGCACACTCACACATCGGGCTGCGGATAGAACTTTCCTCCCTCCAGCCTGCAGACACCGCCGAGCCCCGGATCAGCCCGACCCGCGGACACTGCACAGACCCTCATTGTGTAGGCTGGGGAGCGCCGGAGGAGCCCTCCTACTCCCCCTACTGCTACAACCCGGCAAGTGCAGCTCATAGCAAAACAGTGCTGAGAATAGCTCATTGAGGTGCAGAGGAGCCCTCTGATGGCCAATAGTGAGAATGCAGCATACAGAAATTTGGTCAAGTTAACTATTATTAAAGGTATAACTAAACCCAAAACTTTTTTTTTTTTTTTTTTTTTTTTTAATAGAGTTATAACCCCTGTCAGTTTTTTTTTGCCATATGTGTCCCATTGGGGAGATTTACCTTCACTTCCTGTCCCATATCCAAAACAGGAAGTGAGAGGAAATCTCCGCAAATTAAAGTATAACTAAATCAAACCATTTTTTTTTCTGGACAGAGTTGAGTGTGAATTCGAACCCTTGTCAGTTTTTATTGCCATCTGTGCCCACATTGAACCACTTGAGCTCCAAATGATTTACCCCCCCCAGGCCTTTTTTTGCGATACGGCACTGCATTATTTTACCTGGCAATTGCACAGTCGTGCGACGCTTTACACAAATAAAATCAATGTCCTTTTTTTCCCCCCCATAAATAAGAGCTTACTTTAGGTGGTATTTGATCACCTCTGCGTTTTTTATTTTTTGCGCTATAAACATGTAGCGATGGCCCCGCGGGGTTGCTACGTGTTACAGCATCCACACATTTCACCCTGCTGCCAGACATCCATTAGACACACTTCTTATGCCGCGTACACACGGTCGGAATTTCCGATGGAAAAAGTCCAATGGGACTTTTTCAATCGGATATTCCAACCGTGTATATGCCCCATCAGACTTTTTCCGTCGGAAATTCCGACGGAATTAGATAGAGAACATGTTCTGTTTTTTTCAGACAGAAACAATTTCTAGTGGAAATTCCGCTCGTCTGTATGCAATTCCGACGTACTAAAAACCACACATGCTCAGAATCAAGCAGACGAGCCGAACTGCCTATTGAACTTCATTGAACTCGGCTCGTCGTAGTGTTGTACATCACCGCGTTCTTGACGGTCGGAATTTGGTGTGACCGTGTGTATGCAAGACAGCTTGAGCGGAATTCCATCGGAAAAACCATCCGAGTTTATTCTGACGGGAAAACCGGTCGTGTGTCCAAGGCATTAGTCAATGAACGGTCTCTTGCTTGTTTTTATTAGGGGATTGAACTTTGTTGGGAAAAATAGTACTTTGAAGAATATAGTAGTAACTGCGTCACACTTCTCAGAAGAACAAGATGGCTGACCCTAAACGCGACAGACTTTTTACCTCAGAACACTTCTTCCTCCAGCACATTACTTCACTGTCCAAGTCTAGTACTCCTGTCACGCCATCAGAACATGACTAGGCCTCACTCTAAATAAGTCCCAGTGTATTTACTTGATGACCCTTTGTAGGCCGGGGCCTGCAGTACCACTTTGTGGCAGCAACTGATTTACTTGAGAAGAATAAATTTGGTGATGGACTACTGATCCCAGCAGGTCTGACTTGCAAATCCTGCCCGCCCTCAGGGCTGCATTGATTTGACACAAACTCCCACAGTCTCTTCCTCTGACTCTACATCCTGCTCCCCTGGCATGTCTCTTCCAGATCTCTCCTTTTGTGCTTTCCACTCACCGACATCTTCCCTGGATCCTTCCTGAATGACTTTACTCCAGACGTGCGGACCAACTGTCTCCTCCAGCTCCTGCTCCAGCACACCTCCCCATGACCGTGTAAGGAGAGGCTCCCTCCCAGCTCCCGAGCTCCTCCGCCTGAGGTACACCCCCCCCCAGAAAGGAGTTCCCTCAGACACCACAGTCTAACACTCCATCATCAAGTTCACCCAGCGGGTAACTCCTCCACCAGCAGGCTTACTGTGGGTACATGTAGGAGGCCTGCCCTCTGCCAAACCTAGTTGGGGATTAGTCAGAGCTCCTCACATGCACCCCATCTCTCTGCCCTGTCCATTTTCCAGAACATTCTCCCTGGAAACAGAGGAGGTGCCCAAGAGCTGAAGTACATGTCAGTCACCTATTGCTACCACTCCCTGCCCCCAGATCAAAACAAACAGGCCTAGCTCACAGCATAGGCCTGCCTAAATTTACTTGCAGTGGCAGCTTACACAAAAACCCTTATGCCGCGTACACACGACCGTTTTTCATGACGAGAAAAATGCAATTTTTTAAATTGGTCATTAAAAACGATCGTGTGTAGGCTCCAGAGCATTTTTCTCGACGAGAAAATAGGCCATTAAAAATTTGAAAAACAGCCGTGTGTACACTTTAATGACGGGAAAAAAACACGCATGCTCAGAAGCAAGTTATGAGATGGGAACGCTCGTTATGGTAAAACTAGCGTTCGTAATGGAGATAGCACATTTGTCATGCTGTAACGGACTGAATAGCACAGAGACTGAAAAGCGGGAATTGTCTCTCACCAAACTTTTACTAAGATGCTGTAACACGAAAACAGCAAAAGCAGCCCAAAGGGTGGCGCCATCCGAATGGAACTTCTCCTTTATAGTGCCGTCGTACGTGTTGTACGTCACCGCGCTTTGCTCAAGCATTTTTTTTCACGATAGTGTGTATGCCAGGCATGAGAAGAATCACGTTGTTTTTTTCAATGACATTAAAAACGGTCGTGTGTACGCGGCATTACACTTAGCACCTACCTAAGGTAGAGGGTGCTACAACCAAATAAAGAGCGACAATTTTGAAAAAAAATATATGTTTTACTTTATGATATACTAAATATCCAATAAATTTATTTATTTTTTAAATCCAATTTCTTCATCAATTTAGGCCGATATGTATTCTGCTACATATTTTTGGTAGAAAAAAAATCCCAATAAGTGTAATTCTTCGTGGCATAGATTCATCAATGTGTTGGAAAAATTCCACAGAGATTTTGGTCCATAGTAACATGATAGCATCACGTAGTTGATGCAGAGTTGTCGGCTGCCCATCCATGATGCCGATCTCCCATTCCAACACATCCCAAAAACGCTCTACTATTGGATGAGATCTGGTGACTGTGTAGGCCATTGGAGTACAGTGACCTCATTGTCATGTTCATGAAACCAGTGGTGAGATGATTTGTGCTTTGTGACATGGTGCATTATCCTTCTGGAAGGAGCCATCAGAAGATGGGTACACTGTAGTCATAAAGGGATGGAAATGGTCAGCAACACTACTCAGGTAGGCCGAGGTGTTTGAACAATGCTCAATTGGTACCAAGGGGCCCAAAGTGTGCCAAGAAAATATTCCCCACACCATTACACCACCACCAGCCTGAACCATTGATACAAGGCCGGATGGATCCATGCTTTCATGTTGTTTACACCAAATTCTGACCCTACCATCTGAATGTCGCAGCTGAAATCAACACTCATCAGACCAAGCAATGTTTTTCCTATCATTTCCGACTGATGCTAAATATCATTGTTTTTAAGATGTACATTTTAATCATGTGTTCATTCGTATCAGTAAAGAAACTTTTTTTTTTAACCACTTCTCCACCAAGGACGTCATATCACGTCCTTGACTTTGAGGGGGCATACCTGAATGATGCCTGCAGCTACAGGCATCATTCAGATATCATTCTGTCATGCCAGCGATTCTGCGCACCATAAGAACGATCATAGCGGCAGTTTCGCCGCTTGATCGTTCTTATAGGCGGCGGGAGGGGACATCACCCCCCTCCCGCCGCCATCCGGTGCTTCTCCAGGCTCTCCCGTGCCATCGGGGGCCCAGAGAACAAATTGGCCGGCGCCAGCTCACGACGATAGAGATTTCCAGTAACCAGATGGTCCCCAGTCATCTCTATGACCGTCGGAGTCCCAGGCGCGATGTTGTGACATCACGCCCGGTACCCGGAAGTAAACAAAGCCGCAATTGCGGCTGTCAGCATGAGATCAGTGAATTTTTTTCACTGATCTCTTGCTTTCCAGCCTGGAGGAGACATGTGGGGTCTTATTGACCCCGCATCTATCCATAAAGAGGACCTGTCACAATGATTCCTATTACAAGGGATGTTTACATTTCTTGTAATAGGAATAAAAGTGATCAAAAAAAAAAAAGTGTCAAAATAAAAAAAATCTGTAAAATAATAAAAAAAATCAGTAAAATAATAAAAAAAATAAAAATGTAAAAACGCCCCTGTCCCTGGTAGCTCGCGCTCTAAAGCGAACACGCATGTAAGTCCCGCCCACATATGTAAACGCCGTTCAAACCCCACATGTGAGGTATCGCCGCGTGCGGTAGAGTGTGAGCAACAATTCTAGCACTAGACCTCCTCTGTAACTCAAAAATAGTAACCTGTAAAAAAAATTAAATTGTCGCCTATGGAGATTTTTAAGTACCGAAGTTTGGCGCTATTCCATGAGTGTGCGCAATTTTAAAGCGTGACATGTTAGGTATCTATTTACTCGGCGTAACAACATCTTTCACATTATACAAAAAAATTGGGCTAACTTTACGGTTTTGTTATTTTTTAATTTGTGAAACTGTTTTTTTTCCCAAAAAAAGGTGTTTGAAAAATTATTGTGCAAATACCGTGCAAGATAAAAAGTTGCAATGACTGCCAATTTATTCCCTAAGGTGTCTGCTAAAAATATATATATAATGTTTGGGGGTTCCGATTAATTTTCCAGCAAAAAAAGATGATGATTTTTACATAAAGGAGAGAAGTGCCAGAATAGGCCCGGTGGAGAAGTGATTAACCAATTTCTCTTTTGTGCGATTTGTGGAGAGGTGACACCTAAAAAAAATTTTTTGCTTCTTGACGTTTTTTATTTTTTTGGGATAAATTCAAAGCGTTATCTGATTGGATGAGGTGTGGAGGCAGCGTGGTAATGTCACATTTTACTTTTGTGTTACCATTTATTATTACTGCTCTTCATTTACAATTGGATTCTGAAACATTTTGAGCTCTATTTATAATAAAAAAAACAACTGCTGTACAAATGTCTCAAGCATGCAATCCCCGTATTTCTTGTAATAATTTTATGTTGGCTCTATCTAGTGGCTTTAATATGGTATTTTCCTGAAATGCCTCAATCTGGAAAATTGTGGCATTATGACCACTAGATGGAGCTGACGAACATAAACATATTAGGCAACATAAAGAGATTATTTATGATGGCTGTGCGATTGCTTGAGACATTCACACAGCATTTTTTTGAATCAATAATAAATTAAAAAATAATAATTTAATAATATATAGAGACCGAGATAATGCAATCTCCCTGCCGTCTAGTGTAAGCATCTAATTGAGATAGTTTAGCAATGCTGTAATGATTCCTGCATCGCATACACAATTTACAGATGGGTTTGCGGTTTCTCTTTAAAACACCAACTGACCTCTGTGCTGTGCTAGAGTCCCCATTTTTTATTATTAGCGGTGGCCGCCTTTGTTACACACAGGTGACAGGCACGTCATTTTTTTTTTTGTTTCGCTGTTCCACCTAATTCCCCGTCTTGACGCAGTCCATTAAAAGCACATTTTATGAATCATCTAGAATGGATTTATGACAGGGTGACAGGTCTGGCTAGCAAGCAGAGGAAGACATTGTCAGGTCTGGTCATTTCAGTGTAATCTGACAGCCCAGCACCGGCCAGCTTGTTGGGCACCGCAGTTAATCAATCACAGCGGACCTTCCTGTCTGAACCTTGCCAATCACGCTCTGCGCCAGCTGCGGGGGCACACTTCCATTACTCAGCATACTGAGAGTTTTGAGCACATCAAAAGATTTCTGCAGCCTTAAAACTGCCTTTGTGCATTTTTTTAGAAGTGTTAAAACACTAAAACCAGCACATCCCAGCTACACATGTACTGTACTAGTAGATGAGAGGTGTCCAGGAAAGCCCAGAAATGATAATTGCTCATCATAGTGATCCTCTGCTTTCATCCTGAGTCATAGACCCAAAACAAGTATGCAGATGAAGGCCCCATTCACACCTCAGTGTTCTTGTAGCTTGAAGCTTCAAATGCTGGAGAAGCTCAATGCAGCCAGACGCCTAATTCCAATTTATTGGAAAAGCTCACGCATCCCGAGTGAAGTGGAATGGGTTGGGGAAGGTGGGGGAGATCATGGAAGCAGAGGAATGGCTTGCCACTTGTAGGGGGTAACCAGAAAAAGTTTGACTTCATTTGGGAGAAAAACAATATGAATAATAATAAAAAATAAAAGCTAAGAGAAAAGCTAAAAATAAAGAGCTTAAATATCTAACAAATGATGCAACAGATGATAGTTTTCTCTATTGACTGATAAAAAGAAGCCAAAGCTCAAAAATGCGCACAAGTCGTACATAAAAACGTGCCACAATCGCATATAAAAAAAGTGCAAAAAAACGCCACGCTCAGGTGGGAATGCAGCTGAAAATTCTGACTTTAGAAGCTGCATGCTTGTCCCAGTGGATAACAGCCAGGTGAATAGCATTTTGAACAATCTTAAAAGTACTATATTTTTTCTCATGACATAACTAAAAATCCTACAAACCCGCGCCACAGGAAAAAAAATATATTATATTTTTTTATATTAAAAAGGAGAAGTACAGCCAAAGCTTGTTTGGTTGTATTTCTCCTGTGGATCATAGGAGTGCAGTTCTTTCTGCACTCCTGTGACCCTTTTTCCAGCAGCTTGCTGTTGGCCGACGTCACAGAGTCGTTCCAGGCTTGGGAAAGGGCGAGACAATCTGGTCGAGATCTGCCCCCAACCCTAAACCGGCATCTGGCTCGACCTCACAGCGAGCCGCTAAGAACCTGAGCCAACCGCTGAGAACTGAGAACAGAGCAATCAGCGGTGTTTGATCGCTCAGTTCTCAGAGCTGGCGGGGGGACAGATGCTGCATCCACCTAGGCAAGTATGATCCTTGAAAAAAACAAACCTGAACTCTTTTAAAGGCAAAATAATAATTATTATACTAATGAATTGAAGCTGCAGCTATCTTACACAACAGTGCAATAAAATATTAGTTTTACATTTATAGCTGCGCTGGATGATTAATAAACAAACAATCTATATATACCAAACCTTACACAGGCAATTGTGCATATATAACCACAGTTCTATATGTGTTATAAACAACCAACACAAAGGGGAATATTTACTAAAGGCAAATCCACTTTGCACTACAAGTGCACTTGAAAGTGCAGTCGCTGTAAATTTGAGGGGAAGATCTGAAATGAGAGGAAGCTCTGCTGATTTTTACCATCCAATTATGTGCAAGCTAAAATGCTGTTTGTTATGTCCCTTGCATGTCCCCCTTAGATCTGCAGCGGCTGCACTTACAAGTGCAATTGGAAGTGCACAGTGGATTTGCCTTTAGTAAATAACCCCCTCAGTGTCCATCACATGTAATGTTTCATGCTTCAAACCACCTTCATTATATTCTTCCAAGTGAACAGAAAAGTGCCTCCACCTTTGACACAGAACACTCACCAGATCACAATGACCCTACTTACCATATGGGTCACATAACGCTTTTACCTTTCAAGGGAAGGGGTGCCCTGACCAGCAGCTCACTCTCCAACATCTTCCCTCAGGGTCAGATACCTACCGCCAACGGTCTTCCCTCAGGGTTAGATACAGCCAAAGAAAGAATCTTGCATGGTGTAAAATCCTCAATTTATATAAAAATACCTCTAAAAACATAAAAATGCTCACTCACATTCACAGGTGCACAGCCTTGCACCAGGAAAACAGCGCTTAATCACATATAGCAACTACTCCGCTGACCGTACATAATGAGCAGGGTTATTCTTACCAAGATATCTCTCACCGCAGCATTCATCAGCGGGATGACTTCACCTGTCCAGCCCGCCCTGACGCAGCGTTTCGTCTTTAAAGGATGTAACAGCTGTCAGCGCGACGAAATGCTGAGCGTCGCCAGTGTTTGCCACCGTATCAGAGTAGGACTGCTCTATCGCATTCCCTTGGAGGCTACTGCCCTTGGAGAGATCCAGTGAGCTAAATGGAAGGGGTGTCACAGGCTTGGTAAGAGATCATCGCTACATTGTCCAGAGTTGCCATCAACACCACAGGTTAAGCGAAAAGCACACCTTGAATGTACAGGGCTCTGGACACCAAAGAACAAGAGTAGTCTTCACTGCATAGTGGTGAGAGGACATTGGCCACAACCCCATTACCCTACTCTTAAAAAGGGTCAAAACACACTAACTTGGGACTTTTACCCTTTACCGTGGGATACAAATTTACCGGAGCGCTCCAACGCAGGACGTTTTTTATTTTTCCCCCATTTTCAACCAACATACATTTTAACTGATTAAGATTACCATGTAATTAGAGGTGGAGAGTCCAACCTGCTGGTTATTCAGCTGAAGATGACCTTCAACTGGTGGGGTTCCTGATGGGCATAAATGTAACGCTTTCTGCCTTGGCATTACACCTACCCATCCACTATACCCATTCAGAACTTTGGGACTATAAGCACATACCATCTTATTAGCCATAATTTGTCCATCCGTCACAAGGCTTGGACTTTTTCAACTATCCATTTGTGCACACAGTTTACACCCGAGGGTTATTCTCCCTCGATCCGGGGGGGGGGGGGATGACTCTTCCCTGTATATCTCTGCACCTCGCCCTTATCTTTTTTAGGACTTGTTTTTATGATTGTGAACAAGCTTTCTGAAAGTACAAAATCCTTGTGGGTCCTGAAGAAGCGGGATATCTGCAAAACGCTTAGACCTCATTTGATGGATACAGATTGCTTGTCTCTGACGTATCTAATGACAGTAGTGGCTCCTTTATGTTTTTAAAAGTGTATTTAATAAAATTGAGTTTTTTTATATAACATTTGCAAATGTTTAATTTTATTGAATATTTACATGCAGATACATTAATAATAGTTATTTTTGCTGTAGTCATATTTTCAATCATTGCTGTAGCAATTTTCCTTTAATCCTGAACTCTTGTCAGGTTCTGCGCTGTATGTGATGATGTCGGCGATGGGGTGGCCACACGACCAGACAGGAGGAGGAGCTGCCTTGAACACATCAGCAAGCTCTACACCAGGGATATGCAATTAGCGGACCTCCAGCTGTTGCAAAACTACAAGTTCCATCATGCCTCTGCCTCTGGGTGTCATGCTTGTGGCTGTCAGAGTCCTGCTTTGCCTCATGGGACTTGTAGTTCTGCAACAGCTGGAGGTCCGCTAATTGCATATCCCTGCTCTACACCATTGATTTAACTTCCCCATTATAGCAATAGATTTAAAGTATAACTAAAGGCAAACGTTTTGGCTAGAGTGGAGGGGGATAAGAACACTGTCAGATTTTTATTGCCATCTGTGCCCCCCCCCCCCCCGCTAAGAGATTCCTCCTCTCCATTTGTCCTGTTTTACTTTCACTTTCAATGATAATGGCAAAGAAAAAAAAAATCACCAAATTTTGGGTTGTTCCCAGAAAAGTAATATAGGGGAAATCTCCCAATGGGGACACTTGTTCTGGTGACCTGGGTGTTCCCCAAGGAATTCCTTTCATTTGCAGACATTTCTTCTCACTTCCTGTTTGGCTATGGGACAGGAAATGGAGGGAAATCTCTGCAATGGGACAAAGATGGTGAAAAAAATTCTTACAGGGGTTATAACCCTACATAGTTACATAGTAGGTGAGGTTGAAAAGACATAAGTCCAACCTATGTGTGTGATTATATGTCAGTATTACATTGTATATCCCTGTTTATGTTGCGGTCGTTCAGGTGCTTATCTAATGGTTTAAAAAAAAAAAACTATCGATACCCCCCCGCTGAGACCACCGCCTGTGGAAGGGAATTCCACATCCTTGCCGCTCTTACAGTAAAGAACCCTCTACATAGTTTAAGGTTAAACCGCTTTTCTTCTAATTTTAATGAGTGGCCACGTGTCTTGTTAAACTCCCTTCCGTGAAAAAGTTTTATCCCTATTGTGGGGTCACCAGTACGGTATTTGTTAATTTAAATCATATCCCAAGAGTCTCTTCTTTAGAGAGAATTAGTTCAGTGATCGCAACCTTTCTTCATAACTAATATCCTCCAAACCCTTTATTAGCTTTGTTGCTCTTCTTTGTACTCGCTCCATTTCCAGTACATCCTTCCTGAGGACTGGTACCCAGAACTGCACAGCATACTCTAGATGCGGCCGGACCAGAGTCTTGTAGAGTGGGACAATTATTGTTTTATCTCTGGAGTTGATCCCCTTTTTAATGCATGCCAATATTCTCTTTCCTTTGTTAGCAGCAGCTTGGCATTGCATGCCATTACTGAGCCTGTCATCTACTAGGACTCCCAGGTCCTTTTTCCAGCCTAGATTCCCCCAGAGGATCTCCCCCAAGTGTATAGATTGCATTCATATTTTTGCCACCCAAATTTTACATTTTTCTACATTAAACATTTGCCATGTAATCCTCCCTTACTCTATCCAAAATGAAAACAAATAAAAAAAAAGATTTGCCCACAGTTCTAATTTAAGGTTTTTTTTTTTGTTTGTTTTTTTTAAATAAACTACATTTGACATCAAGCTATTTTTTTTTAAAAAGGTTTAATATTTTCATTAAAAAAAAAATAACTGAAAAGACTGTTAATTCCTTTTCATCTTTGGAAAATATACACAATTCAACGATCCAGAAAATGTTGATTCCTGAATTTTATAATTCTAGGCAGACTGGAGATATATACATGCACACAATCTGGAGGATCAATATATTGAAAATTGACAACATTTGCAAACAGATCTACTCACATGATGTACCGCTTATAAAACACTTCTATTTTTCTTTTGTTCATTCATCTTTAGTAAGTTGTATGGTTTGATTTTAAAAATTATTTCAGCATACATTAGTCTTCAAGTGCAAATCCATTCAAAAGAGTCTTCCTGTCTTGGTGACAGAAGACATTGCTTGAAATTAATCTTACTGTTTCCCTCCTTTGAACAGTATTTTCTACATATTCCCATTGGGAATCTACCAATGAGAAGGTCACCAGCAACGGCATGGTGGCATGGGTGACACCAAGACAGGAAGCTATTGGAAATCATTTCATTAAGGACACTGCAAGCTATAGACAGGTACAAATTATAACCTTTTTACACTTTATCTAAAAAATATGTATATGTAAATATATTGGTCCCTGCGTGCATTTATAACTACAAACTTTACAAAAGAACACTTTAAAAACTATATATACTGTTAATTAAGATTTAAATCAAGGTAATTCCATTCATATGCATATCTTAAAATGAAACTAAAACTGGAACTCGAGTAAAAAATGTTTTTTAAAAAAGGGGAGCGCCTTTTGCTGCAATAATCTCCTTCAATTTGGAGTTGTTACTTTAAGTAATTATTTTCTGCCATTAGATGCTGCCAGATTTCTGGGTCAAATTATGGCCAGCGTCATTCGTCCCACTTTCTCTGAGCCCAGTCGTTCATGGAACTGTTCCCCGTGAAGGTACATCATTGCACTGGCTTTTGCTCAGAGTCTTATTATGCTAAGTGGCCCTCACATACACTATATTGTTGAAAGTATTGGGACACCTGCCTTTACACACACATAAACTTTAATGGCATCCCAGTCTTAGTCCGTAGGGTTCAATATTGAAATGGCCCACCCTTTGCAGCTATAACAGGTTCAACTTTTCTGGGAAGGCTGTCCACAAGGTTTAGAAGCGTGTCTATGGGAATATTTGACCATTCTTTCAAATAGCGCATTTGTGAGGTCAGGCACGGATGTTGGACGAGAAGTCCTGGCTCGCAGTCTCCGCTCTAATTTATCCCAAAGGTGTTCTATCGGGTTGAGGTCAGGACTCTGTGCAGGCCAGTCAAGTTCCTTCACCCTAAACTCACTCATCCAGGTCTTTATGGACCTTGCTCTGTGCACTGGGATGAATTAGAGCGGAGACTGAGAGCCAGGCCTTCTCGACCAACATCAGTGCCTGACCTCACAAATGCACTTCTGGAAGAATGGTCAAACATTCCCATAGATACACTCCTAAACCTTGTGGACAGCCTTCTCAGAAGAGTTGAAGCTGTTACAGATGCAAAGGGTGGGCCAACTCAATATTGAATCCTAAAGACTAAGACTGGGATGCCATTAAAGTTCATGTGTGTGTAAAGGCAGGTGTCCCAATACTTTTGACAACATAGTGTATCAGTACACAAGCACTGCACAGATAAAAATTTCAAAATATACATACAGGTTGTGACTTACTTCTATTTGCTAATGTATGCAACAAATGCCTTTGTTTTTTTAAACGCAAATTGTTTTTTTTTTTGTTTTTGCTTACTAACAGGTAAGTGTGCTTGGGCATTTTATTTTTTTTAACAAGAAAATTGGGCATTTTATTTATTGTATTGTTCTGTAAATGACCTTGCCCATGGTGGATCATATCTATGCTAAGTGTAAACTGACCTGGGCGTTTGCAATTTTCAATAATTTAGATTGACACAAAACCATTTAAGCTTTGTCGGGATTTTGATGTATTCCAGCTCCTTTAACCACTTCAATACTGGGAACTTTCACCCCCTTCCTGGCCAGGCCAATTTTCAGATTTCAGATTTTAGCGCTGTTGAAAAATTGCTCAGTTATGCAACACTGTACCCAAATGAAATTTTATATATTTTTTTACATAAATTAGAGCTTGCTTTTAGTGGTATATAATCACCACTGGATTTTTTATTTTTTGCTAACTAAAACGAAAAAAAAGACTTAAAATCTTTAAAAATTAAAAAAATGCGTTTTTCTTTGTTTCGGTTCTAAAATTTTGCAAGTACATAATCTTTCTTCATAAATTTAGGCCAAAATGTATACTGCTACATTTCTTTGGTAAAAATAACCCAAATCAGTGTATATTATTTAGTCTGTAGGAAAGTTAGAGAGTCCACAAACTATGATAGAGATATATATATATATATATATATATATATAGAGATAAATATAGATATATAGAGATAGAGATATACCGTATATACACTCGAGTATAAGCCGACCCGAATATAAGCCGAGGCACCTAAATTTACCACAAAAAAAAATGGGAAAACATATTGACTGGAGTATAAGCCTCCGGGGTCCATCTGCATGCCTCACTGTGCCCATGACTAGACTGACGTTTAACATGGGAGTCTATGGAAGGAGTGCCTGGCTTTGAAAAAAAAAAAAAATCGGTGCTCCCCGGTGGTAGGTCCCCCAAACAACAAACTTTTCACACTTGTAGAGGAAGAGTGGGGCCATATGTGTGCCATGTTTAGGGTCCAGGGGACCTACGACCAGCCTGTGCCAGGTCCTCAAATTCACCGGAGAAATTACAGTTTAACATGGGAGTCTATGGAAAGGGTGCCCGGCTTTAAAAAAAAAAAAAAAAAAAAAAAAAAAAAAAATCGGTGCTCCCCGGCCAAAAAACTTTGCACACTTGTAGAGGAAGAGTGGGGCTACATGTGTGCCAAGTTTGGGGTCCAGGGGACCTACGCCGGCCGCTACCGGGTCCCCAAAGTCCGGGAGATCAGGTGCAAAAGGGTGACTCGAGTATAAGCCAAGGGGGCATTTTTTAGCACGAAAAAAATGTGCTGAAAAACTTGGCCTCATACTCGAGTATATACGGTATATGAAAATCGATCAATCCTGAAACACTGCCTAATCTCATGTCCCGAAAATATCAAGACAGTACAAATATCCCCAAATGACCCCTTTTTGGAATGTAGACAATCCAAGGTATTTAGTTAGAGTCATGGCGAGTTTTTGGAAGTTGCAATTGTTTGTCACAATTTTAGGGAAAATTAATAAATTAAAAAAATGTTTTTTTTACATACCGTCACCAATGCAGTACAGCGTCATCGTATAACTGGGGTGGCGGTGATCAAAATACTGACTGGTGACAGTATGTAAAAAATAATAATAATTACATTTTTTGTACATACTGTGATCAGAGCAATACAAAGTTACCATAGTAACACTGTTCTACGTGGAGGTGATCAGGATTTTTATATATATTTTTTTAACATGCTATATGATATGATTTGAAAATCACTGTTATAAGCAACCATTTTTTTTATTAATGAAATGTGTATTATTGTGATTAGCTATGATTGGCCACAGCTAATCACATGGTACAGATGGGCTGTGATTTATTTATTTTGGTTTTTAAATTTTCTTGCCGACTAGCAAACCTGTCATGAGAAAATGCATTGGCTGCCTTGCTGACCATGCAAGTTGCCTGCTTGCTAGGCTCAGCCTTCTTGGCTCTAATATTTTATGTAGTCAGGCTTAAAAAAAAAAAAAAAAAAAAAAAAAGACAATCCCATCAATGTGTAGCAAAAAAACAAATGCACCAGTATCAACCGAACCCTCAACTCACAATTGATCCAGAGAAAAGCAAAAAAATAACCTTTAACATAGTCCAATTTTGTCCATTTGGGAAACAATTGCTTCTTTTTATGTCCAACAAACAAAATACTTATTGGAAGTGAATGTCCCAAGTGTCAAGGAAATCTTACGATCACAGTGTGAGAAGGTACACGGTAGCTATACTGATGGCAGAAGATTAGATTTTGTCAAAATTCATTACATTTTAAGCAGAACCAGGCGCAGATAATGAAGACTTCGGAAGAGTACTAGCCCATTAAAGCAGGAAATAGAAAATTGGAATGTGCAGTACATCTACCACTGATAACACATGAAGGAGACAAAGATATATCAGAGAAAATGATTGCACTAATAGGAAGAAGATGGAACAAGCTTTTCGAGGTCGATATATGAAATATCTATGTACCATTAGGGATAAGCGGACTGATTTTGCCTTCATTAAAATATTGCCAAAATTGTCCTCGAATTTGGTTGAAACAAAAATGGCTTTGTTTTGTGATTCTCATGTTTGTGATAGACCAAGCCAACCTAATGCTAACCCTAATTCTTTGTTGATAAACAAAACCACGCAATCACCGTAAATGTGCTGACATAACAATCATATATACAGAACACTATGAGGGCACCACACTAGTGGTAATGGAGTCCAGAAAGATGGTTTATCTTGGATGACTAGCAATGTAAAAAATCCAACAGGTTTCTGGGTCACACTCCCCTTTCCTTCAGGGCTCAAGTCAAATAAGACTTCAGTGAAGCCCAGATACAAAGTAAGATCAAAAAAAGATCAGTTATCCTGAGAGCAAGATGGTTACCCAAATGGTGCCTGGTCGCGAAAGAAGCCTAAGGATATCATCCCTTTCCAAGCCAATGGAAAGAAAACCTCTCAATTGTACTCTGTGGAGAAGAGTAAACATGATACTGCTAGCCATCTATAACTAAGGGTAAATCTCTGATCTAAGATAAATATTTTGTTGAACTGCCTTTCAGTTCAGGCATTGCTCATGTCATATTTGACTCAACTGAACCCTATGAGATAGGAACTCACCACTCTAGGCAATTATTCCATGAATACACCTTCTGCTAGCCAAGGCACAGGTGCAAGCTCTGCAAGTAGCATAAAAGAATCAAGAAAAAGCTGGATGGCCGCACTCCAATGCAACACTATTGTGGTCAAATAAAATTCAGATCGTCACATACGGTCACAGGTACAGGACAACTATCCTGTACCTCTGACTATCTGGATTTTATTTGACCACAATAAAGGTGTTGCATTGGAGTGTGGCCATCCAGCTTTTTCTTGATTCTTCTATTCCACTGAACCCTAGTTGGGAATGACTGCCTTACCCTAAGAAGCCAATAAAACCTATTGCTTCAATAAAGACCACCTTACTTTTGCCATTTCTGTGGAATGCCCTTACATATACTATGTGCCATTACTGACAAAGTGGTTAAAGTGCCATGAAATGTATAGAAGGTGCTAACAGTTTGGTTAACCACTTAAGGACCAGCCACTGTATATATACACGTTGGCAGAATGGCTCGTACAGGCACAATCACGCACCTGTACGTCCCCTTTAACTGGACTCGATTGCCGCGGGGATCCCCGCGATCGTCTCACGGAGGCATGGAGCGGTGAGATGTTAGTGTAAACACAACATCTCCCCGCTCCCCTACGGACAATGTCACCGATCTCCGCTCTGTGTAATCAGAGCGGAGATCGGTCACGTGTCACTCGTAGCCACGCCCCCACACAGTAGTAATCACTCCCCTAGGCACACTTAACCCCTTCAGCACCCCTAGTGGTTAACCCCTTCACTGCCCGTGCCATTTTTACAGTAACCAGTTCATTTTTATTGCACTGATCGCTGTAAAAATGACAATGGTCCCAAAAATGTCCGATGTGTCCGCCATAATGTCGCAGTCACGAAAAAAAAAAAAAAAAAAAAAAAAAATCGCTGATCGCCGCCATTACTAGTTAAAAAAATAAAATAAAAAAATTTATAAAAATGCCATAAAACTACCCCCTATTTTGTAAATGCTATAGCTTTTGCGCAAACCAATCAATAAACGGCAATTGCGATTTTTTTTACCAAAAATATGTAGAATACGTATCGGCCTGAACTGAGGAAAAAAAAAATTTTTATATCATTTTGGGGGATATTTATTATAGCAAAAAGTAAAAAAATATTGAATTTTTTTCCAAATTGTCGCTCTATTTTTGTTTATAGCACAAAAAATAAAAACCGCAGGGGTGATCAAATACCACCAAAAGAAAGCTCTATTTGTGGGAAAAAAAGGATGTCAATATTGTTTGGAAGCCACGTGGCACGACCGCACAATTGTCAGTTAAAGCGACGCAGTGCCGAATCGCAAAAAGGGGCCTGGTCTTTATGCTGCGTATTGGTCCGGGGCTTAAGTTTTTAATAAAGAACTTCTTTCCTAAAACCTCTGCATCAAGATTAATCCTTATGCCTGGGGTACCTCGGTAAAGGACACAGGATATTCTCTCCCCCTCCCCAAAATAATAAAAATAACTGTGCAAACTCCTAGACCACCAAACTTGGTCGCCCAAAAAAGGCCTTGGAATCACCACTGCCTGAGTCTTGTGTTGAAGACAGATGTATTCTCCACAGGCCCGCTGATTTAGCATAAATTTAAGCAACTTTTCAAATGTGAGCTCAAACCTGGAATTACCTTCCTTTAATCAACAAAACCAAGGCAATTTCTTTTGTTCAATCTAACAAACGAAAGTACACCACTTGGAGCCATCTGTCTCAGAGAAGGTGCAAACAGAACTATTTGAGCCCATTTGATCTCATCAGCCCAGGACAGGAAGCACTGGTCAGTATGTGAAATGGCCATGGAAAAGTACAAGGTACGGCTATGGAGACCTCAGGCCATGCTCCAATTTAGAGAGACTGATTTTATTGTGTTCAGTCAGGCACAGTCAAATTAAATTCATCAAAAGTATTTACAAAAAAAAGAGGAGCTACACTCTTCAATTTAAGAAATTAATGACTCCTCCGTTTCATCCTGAAAAGTTTCTGCTGCATCCACATACATTTGAAGACGATCAATTTCCTGCAAAAAAAAAAAAAAAAAAAAGAAGAAGGAAAATAAAGGCTTTATGGCAATAGAGAAATTTCCCTATCTATGCGTGGCTTATTAAAGTGTCTGTTACTCCAGCATTTCTTTTACAAAGGTTTTTATTAACAAATAGCATAGGTATACAGAATCGACTGACAAGTATTAGAAACCGATACATGCGACATAACTTGAGGTTCAATTCCATAATACAATGGAATAAAAGGCAATTATAGCAAGTAAATTATTACAATGATAAAGCAGGGTGTACGAATATCTGCGCCAACTATGAAAAAAACAAAATAAGCAGCTAGCACAGTTTGTTGATTTAGCAAACACAAATGTAGTAGTCCAAAATGCAGCACTTAAGCGCTGCATTTTGGACTACTAAATTATTACAATGGGTAAACTGAAAGTGGTTGTAAAGGTTCATTTTTTTTTTTAAACATGTCATACTTACCTCCACTGTGCAGTTCATTTTGCACAGAGTGGCCTCGAGCATCCTCTTCTGGGGTCCCACGGCGGCTCTCTTGGCTCCTCCCCGCAATAGCATGGACACAGAATTTATGACTCGGTCCCGCCCCCCGGCAGCCGCGTCATCGGATTTGATTGACAGCAGCAGGAGCCAATGGCTGCGCTGCTATCAATCTATCCAATTAATGCAGAGACTCCGTGGAGAAGAGGACGCCGGGGACGAGCCGAGCGGGTGAACTGGCTCAGGCAAGTAAAATGGGGGGGCTGGAGGTCCCGTGATTGCCAGGTTTTTTCACCTTAAAGCGGAGCTCCACCCCATTTTAAAACATTAGCTTAATCATATTGCAGCAATGAATAAAAATACAAACAATCGTTTTTTTTTGTCTTTTTTACGGTACCTGTGGTATCTTGATTTATCCCTCTGTTTCCTGTCTGTGTATTCTGCGGTTATTCCGTCATTTCCTTTACCCGCACTGTCTGACTGTTGTATCATTGCTCCCAGGAATCATTGCGGAGGCCTGCTGTGAGTTATCACGGGATTTAGCTGACAACCCAGAAGTTTACTTCCCTGCTCGCCGTAAAGACTGAGCATGCGCGGGAACGAGCAGTGAATGCTGGAAGATGAGCATTCACCGCATCAAGGAAACGAGTGCTTGTGGGCTTCACATGCCCACAAGCAAAATAGAAAACGTCCTTCCACTTATTATACAAGTTAGAATTCTATACGTAATCGGACAGCGGATGTTCAGAAACACCAGAACAGTGAACTTTTACAATGTACTAAATAAATGAATGACAAAAAAAAAAAACTAATGGCCGCGGGACATCCGCTTTAATGCATAGAATGCATGAAGGTGAAAAAACACGAACCTTTACAACCCCTTTAACACCTGTATTAAAGTAAAGTAGTGTTTCTCAAAAAAAAAAAAAAAAAAAAAGAAGAAGAAGCAGCATAATAATCAGTAGAAACAAAAAACGAAAAACAGAAGCACTAGAGGTGACCAAGCCTCAAAACGGTGAAAAGAGGCACCAAGTTATAGTCCGCTCTCGGCTCCTAAGCCGGGAAGATGTCAGTCAGTTGAGGTATAGAGAGATATGGTGAGAGAAGGACCTCTTTGGTTGACAATAGAAAGACTCAGAAAATTGAACATGTAATTGCCACCATCCCTCAGAAACAGAAAAAAAAAAAACACTCTAATTTGGGATTTTTAAGGCAATAAAAAATATTATTTTGACTTTTATATATAAAATTATTTTATTCAACATATAAACATTATAGAAAAAAGTTAATTGAAAATTCAATATGTTGCATATATTGTACAAATTATTAAGAACATTGCATGTATTAGGAAAACAAAGTGGTAATTCCCACTACTTGTGACCACCAGTAGAAAGCCGATGGTTACGAGTGGAGGGTTATCCCTCTATATGTTCTTAATAATTTGTACAATATATGCAACATGTTGAATTTTCAATAAACTTTTTTCTATAATGTTTATATGTTAAATAAAAATTTTTTTTAGATAAAAAGTCTAAATATTTTTTATTGCCTTAAAAATCCTACATTTTTCATATTTTCTTAGGACCTCTTTGGTTAAGAAGAAAAGCGAGAATAAAAAAGAGGAATGAAAGGAGGAATAAAAAAAAAAAAAAGAAAAAAAAAAAAAAAGAAGAAGGGGAGAGAAAGAGTGGCCTCAGAGGGCAACGTGCCCAAACTAAAAGTATCAAAGTCAGCAACGTTTGGTCAAAACATGAAGGGTTAGCGTAGGACACAGGTGTCAAACACAAGGCCCGCGGGCCAAATCCAGCCCCTCCAGGCCATTTCATGTGGCCCTTGTCCTCCTCCAGACCCTGTACTTTCTGCTTTTAAGCAATGCATCCAGCTTCTTCCCAGCAGCAGCTTAAGGAAAGGGGGGTGCACTGTGATGTAAGGGAGAGTGGGGGAATAAACTTCTGATGGTGGGGTGGCTCTTAACATCTAATGTAAGGGGAGGGGATGCGCTGGACATCTAATCTTACAGATACAACCGGCCCTTTTGAGGGCCATCATAATGCTAATGCGGCCCTTGATGAAATTGAGTTTGACAACACCCTTGGCGTAGGATATCCAGGGTTGCCAAACTCACAGAAACTGGTCATGGGAATCAGAGAGTATAGATGTTAATTTCTCATTGACCATAATGTTATTCATGCAATGTTTCTCCGTTTCAAAACTGAGTGCAGGAGTTTTCCAGGCCTTGGCTATAGTTAGTTTGGTCGCAACAAAGAGGTGCGTTGCCAGCTTGTATTCTACTCGCAATAAGGATTCTATAGGTTTGAAAAGGAGGGCTTCGCAGGGGTTTCCCTTTACATCTGAATGAAGTAATGTTCGTAAAAGTGCGTAAACCCGGATCCATAGTCTGGTCGCCATAGGACAGTACCACCAGATGTGGGACATCGTCCCTGGCTGGGAATATCCGCGAAAGCAGGTTGATGGGAATTATTCGGACTAGACGCGCTGGTGTAAAGTACCATCAGTATATGACCTTTTTCTAGAGTGACTACATTTCTGGAACTCTTTGAAGCAGCTTGAAGCATAATCTGCCAATCCGCCAGTACCAACTCCACAGCTAGTTCGCGTTCCCACTGTTGTTGAAAGGGGCGCATTGGCGATTTCCTAGAGGATACAATCGAAGAGTAAATCAGGGAAATTATACCCGTGGAATGTGGATGTGACCTGCATATTGCTCTCAAAGGCTGAAAGAAGGGTAAGGTGTCGGAGTAGGACCTAAAGAGCCTTTGGATAAATTTAGGGTTGTCTCGATAACGATACTAGTATCAGTATCAGCACCGATACTGAGCATTTGCCCGAGTACTTGGGCAAATGTTCCCGATGCTTCAGCCGATACCTGGACAGTCAGGGGTGATCGGTGCGTGGGGGAGTTACAAGCTTCTCCCCCTGTGGCTTTCAGCTGCTTTAGTGAAATCTATACAGCGGTGATCGGTGCTTGCAACTCCCCCACACACGATCACCGCTGACTGTCCCTGCATCCTCCTCCAGTCCCCCTCCGTTCTTCCTCCGTGTCCCCCTCCTATCACTGACTCTATTCATTCACATAACTGAAACATTGTTACCTCCCGTGATTACGATGTCTCAGTTTATGAATGGAGAGAAGCCGCTGTCTTCTCTCCATTTTCAGTGCAGCGGAGGCTGCAAAGAAAGGGACTGGGGAATCTCTATCCTCTGTCTCTTTCTCTGTCTCAAGGGGGAGATATCAGGGGTCTGTTAAGACCCCTGATATCTCGCCAAAGCCCCCCAACAGGGCTGATTAAAAAAAAAAAAAAAGAAGTATTGCAATAAATAATTAAAAAGATTATTGTAAAAAATAATAATAAAAAAAAAAAAAACAGACACCGTCCACCCCATCCCCCCCCCCCCCTAAAAAAAAAAGAAAAAAGGCATTGTAAAAAATAAAATAAAAAATTGTTATATATAAAAATCGGTATCGGTGAGTACTTGAAAAAAAAGGATCGATACTTGTACTCGGTCTTAAAAAGTGGTATCGGGACAACCCTAGCTAAAATGATGACGTTGAATATATCAGAAATAATTCACACAGCGGTATCTTGTACGAAGAGCGTCAAAAGTTATGATCCTAACTGGGGTGAGTAAAGAGTGAATATTCGAGTACCTGTGGTCTGTCCACCAACTAAACTAGCCCGGGTTGTCCATACCGGTGGGGGAGAGTTACCCCAGCATTTATATTCCTTATACAATATGTGCCTGCTGTACCATGTACTTGTATGAGAAAGTATCCTCTTCTCTTTGTATTGCTTCCTTTATGTGAAATCCCCGTTGATCCTGCCAGTCCCTCTGCTTTCCTATTAAAAAGACTGACCACACTAAGCAGGAGAACACAGCGTAGTCAGTTCTCTAGCTATGCTGGGAACTCAGCCTGCTCTTTTCTTGTCCTGACACACCCCCGCCCTGCACAGCCATTCTCTGAGAAGCTCAGTTTACTGTTGCTTCTCCTCCCCCAGCTTTGATGCAGCTAAGAGAGGGAGAAGAGGGAAGGGGGGAATTTTCTCAGCACCCCTTTCAACATAATTTTTTTTATTTTTTTTGCATAGTTACATTAGTCCAGCTTGGGTCAATGTAATTATACCATACATGTGGGACCCCTGTGGAAGCTCAAAATCACTGTAGTAGCCCCCGCTACTACAGTGAGCACCACTATCTTCTTGGTCAGCACAGGCACTATTCACAGGCACAGGCACTATTCCTTTTATCAAATTTTTTTTAAATGGATACAAGGAGTTCTTTGATTGGACAGGGTGAAAATCATGACGTCACTGGCCTGCCTCTCCACCTGATCCAATCAGAGAATGCCTGACATTCATTTGGAAAAATGTAAAATGTTCTGTGAACAGCACCAATGCCAAGTAAATGACTCCCTATGTTCACCTGGGCAAAATGCTGGGCACGGGTCCCAGAAGAGAGCGGCCAGCACTGCAGTAGCGGTGACTACTACAGCGCTTTCCAGCTTCTACAGGGTCCCACATGTATTGAATATGCATACTTATATTGGTGCAAGCTGGACCAATGTAACTATGCTATAGAATCAATACTTGGAGTTCAGTTACAACCACTGTGCCAGAGGTATTTTTCACACACACACACACACACACACACACACACACACACGTTAAAATCGTTTTTTTTTTTTTTTTTTTGCTAGAAAAATTACATAAAATTCCTAACCAATGATATATTTTCTGAACACAGAGGCCCTGTAGAATAAAGTGGTGGTAGCTGAAATTTTACGTGACACAATATTTGCACAACTGTTTATCAACTGCATATTTTCAGTGAAAAATACACTAAAATGTATTTTAAATGCATACAATCAAAATATATAGTACCCAATTTTTGGGTAAAGAATTAAAGATGATATTGCGTTGAGTAAATAGATACCAAACATATCAAGCCCTAAAATTGTGTATGTCCATGAATGCAATAAACTATTGTGTCTATAGGCAATGCCTTAAAGTGGTTATAAAGGCAGAATGTTTATCTGCATGCATTCTAAGCATTAAGATAAAAAACCTTGTGTGTGCAGCAGCCCCCCTAATACTTACTTGAGCCCCATCTTGATCCAGCGATGTTAAACGAGGCCTCGGGTCAAGCATAGGACATTCAGATGGGACTTTGACAACTCTGAAGCCAGAAATGTTCAGATCTGAGTAAAGAGTGGAGTGCCAGGCGTTTGCAGTAGGCTAAAAGTGATGGGCAAAGACTTCATAAATGGGCAGGAGGGAGTCTGCTGAGTGTCCTCGATGCCATGCGGAGGAAGGAGACTTCTTCCATATGGTGTGGCAGTGCCCCGGATAGAGAACTTCTGGAAGGAGATACTTACATTTCTAGAGGGTACCCTGGAACTGCCAAATATATACTCCCCGGCAGATGTCTTCTGGGTGACCTGGAGGAGGAAGATATGTCCACCTCTCAAAAAACTTTGCTTAGAATTCTATTTTGCTATGCTAAAAAGGCAATAGCTATCAAGTGGCGGAGCTCGTCACCCCCATCTTTGCAGGGTTGGATGACATTGGTGAATAGGGCCCTACCACTGTATAAACTCACCTATATGGCGAGAGGGTGCCCCAAAAAATTCGAGAAGAGTGGGCCGGATGGTTGGATAAAGTCTCAGGAGAAGTGGAGGTGTAATAGTTGAACAAAAATAGGGTTGGGAGGGGGACAAGCGGGGAGATGGAAAATGGGGGAGAATCTGCTGTGAAGTGGGAAGCACGATTCTTCAGTGTTTAAGGCTGAAGGTCTGTAGAATATTGAGGAACAGGGAAGGATTTTGGTGTTCTATTTTCCTTTTGGAGTTCATATTTTGTTCTACACCTACCCCAGTTATGTTTTGATAATGGTGGTAATATGTAAGCTTTTCCTTTTGACAGGAGGGAGGAAGAGGGGAGGAAAGGGGGGGGGGGGGGGGGGGAGAAAAAGAAAAAAAAAAAAAAAAGAAGAGTAACATATCCTAAAGATAAGATGTTGAGTTTGTAGATATATGCAACTTATCCTGTATGAAAATGTGTACTGTATTATGTCACTGTAAGCTATTGTGGATATGTACAATAAAATTTACCCTTTAAAAAAAAAAAAGTGATGGGGCAGCTCCACACCTACACGGCTCATTTTTACATGGAATTATCCTTCTGCAGCCGCTAGCTTTCTAAAACCACTTAAACTCCATGCCGTTTATATACGCCTATGGAGGGCAAGAGGTTTGCGAGTATATAAATACCTTACCTCCTGAATGAATTGTTGCTCTTCCATTTTCGATAGAGCCATGTCCACTGTTTCTTTAACAGACTGTTCCTCAGAGGTCTGTACAAATAGAATGCAGCGTTTGTACAGATGGAATTTATAATGCTTGACTTGGTGATACACTTCAGTACGACGGCCACATGTAGTGCCAACCTCCAAATACTGGAACCAAACAGAGGAGAGTTATATGTTACGAGAGAAAGAGAAAGAGAAAGGGGGGAGAGAAGAGAGAGAGAGAGAGGAAAGAGCGAAAGGGGAGAGAGAGAGAGAGAGAAAAGAGCGAAAGGGGAGAGGAGAGAGAGAAGAGAAAGACGAAAGGGAGAGGAAGGAGAGAGAAGAAGAGCGAAAGGGGGAGAGGAGAGAGAGAGAGAAAGAGCGAAAGGGGGGAGAGGAGAGAAAGACGAAAGGGGAAGAGAGAGCGCGAGCGAAAGGAGAAGAGAAGAGCGCGAGCGAAAGGGGAAGAGAGAGAGAGGCGAGCGAAAGGGGAGAGAGAGAGAAGCGCGAGCGAAAGGGGAAGAGAGAGAGAGCGCAGCGGAAAGGGGAGAGAGAGAGAGAGCGCGAGCGAAAGGGGAAGAGAGAGAGAGCGCGAGCGAAAGGGGAAGGAGGAGAGAGCGCGAGCGAAAGGGGAAGAGAGA